>OZ024902.1:129281725-129776725 GCA_964017125.1 Flabesymbios commensalis
GCCTTATATATGTGCCAAATACTCCATATTGTGGATTTTTGGGGTCTCGCCGGATGGAAACTGCGCCTACGTCCATTGAGGTTCTTTTACGTCCAACTCAAAGTCAGTCAGACGAGCCATCTGATTTACGTGGTTCTCCGAGCCCACGATAGTGTATACGGCACCTGGCAGTCCCAGGCGGTCACCCATCCACTTATGAACCGGGGCGCGACGTCGCTTAACTTCAGTGATCGAGCAGATATCGATGAGCGAACGCCGTATTCCGTTTACAAGTGATTGGAAACATACTAACCCTTAAAACGCTGAAATATTTTTGTATAACCTAGGGGAACCAAAGGGGATTTTTCAATTTGAAATCATCATAAACGTCTTAGTTAGCTCGTTGCGCTTAATTTGAATACCTATGTTATGGGTCTATGGTCATATATTTTACTCTTACAGCGAAGGAGTCGACTTCAGAATCTGACGTCTACATACGTCAGATTGTGACGTCTAAAGTCGGCCCTCGCGCTGTAAGCAGTGGCGGATCCAGCAAGAATTTATACTCACCACAGCTGGCAAAGCCAACCTCTTATATGCTCTGGAGGGGTCTGGGGGCATGCTCTCCCGGAAAAATTTGAAATCTAAGGCCTCAAATGACGCATTTGGGACCATATATCGGCAGAAATCTGGTCGATTTTTGTTTGTTTTTGGATCCGGCACTGTTTTCGGGACCCTGAACAGGGGAGGGGGGGGGGGGGGTGAACCGGTGAATCCGCCACTGGTTAGGTTAATTCTTATGTTGTGGGAACCGTATATTTAGGCTACGGTTTCAAAACTACTTTAGATCAATAGAAATATCACTCAATTGTATAAAATAGGTGTTGGTAGATGCTTACTTAGTCCAAGGAGGTTCCATATAACCTCTTTGGTTAATCCAACAATTCAAAGTTGTAGATGTCTATTTTTCATAAATATAAATATGTTTCGTCATTCCAAGCTGGAAATTGCGTTAACAATTCCAACTTAAAAAAAAATAGAAACAAACAACTCAGCAACACAAGAGTTAAAGTTGACAAGGAGAAAATACAGCATTTGATAGATTCGCATATCTGAATAGGGCGGGGGCCCTAGGGTAGTGGTTAGCACCGCTGCCTTTCACGCGAGAGTCCGGGGTTCGGTTCCCGGTCTCGGCGGTTTGAAAGAAACAAAATTGTTTCTTCCCCATCCACGTGTGAAAGTTAGTATTGTGGGGAGCCTCCGTGACCGAGAGGTAGCGTGCTCGGCCTCAGACCGCCAGGGTGCGAATTTCGAATCCTGAGTCTGGAGGACAGTGTCATCTCAATCATCTCACCATCCTCAGGAGGTTCTCCTGGCCCAGTATAGCCTATATGTGCACAAAGGTGGCCTAAAGCCCGATTCATTTCATTTTCATTTCATATCTGAATATAGGAGGCGCGCCAGGCCGAGTAGGTTGAGATTTATTGATCTATAATGTATTGCCCAATTGCGTTATTTTTTCCTACAGACACGCGACGTTAACAGAATAAGCATGACCAGCAAGTATAACTGATGAAAGCTATTTTTGACTAATGAAAATGAACATTTCCAAAATTGAAATAATTTTTGTCTTGTGTTCGCTGGGACATTAAACCAATGCTGGGTCAATTTTGGTCCACAGTCTACGACGCTGGCCCAACTTTGAACCAACATTGGCTCAATGTGCCGTGTTCGCTGGCTATGGGTTATCTACAGCGTCATTCGTTGTACCAGAAATACATAATATGTATTTCTGGTTGTACTTTATCGTAATCTTATACATTGCAGGCTGTCGTAGTTCATTGCCAGAGAGGGCGAGGTAGAACCGGAACAATGTTAGCTGCATACATGTGTCACGCACAATCTTTGGATTCCCAGGAGAGCATAGCTCATATCAGAAGACTGAGGCCGCATTCGATAGAAACTACGCAACAAGAAGACGTTATTGGCGAATACTCTAATTGGCTGAAGCGTAACCATGGACCTACACGGCCTTGTTAACTCGTACAAAGTTGAAATATTCTTATAGAAACCATGGAGACAAACGTGTTTTTTCAATTTCAAATCATCAGAAATGTCCACCCTTTCCGCTACAAAGCTGAAATGTTTTTGTATAAAATTAACCATAGAGACCAACGTATTTTTTCAATCTGAAATACGCCTAATCATAAATGTTTTAGTTAGCTATTTCCACTTCATTAGAATACCTATGTTATGGGTTTACGGCCATTATAAAGATTTTAATTATTTCAGAGCGGGGATCGACTTTAGACGTCTAAAGTCGGTTCCCGCACTGTAAGGGCTAATGATGTCTGCAACCATTCTTGGTCCATGTATGTTTCCACAAAACATGGCATTTTGAAGAGGGAATGCTCACTATCTGATTATATTTGTTAGATTGGCATTTGTCATGATTCAAATTGTACATAGGTAATTTTCATCCACTTGAAGTTGTGGATCGCGTCAGCGAGACACAACTTCAAGTGGATGAAAATTTAATGACTTCTACAAAAGAAGATTACCAGATGTGTTATTGATTAGCTATAGTACAATCACATTGACCTATACAGCGCATGTTTCTATGATTTGGCAGTGAATTCTCATCCGATAGCCATTACATTGTTGAAGATTTATTCTCCAATCACGGCAACAGCCCTGACAATTTCGTACAATTTGATAATTATTGACATGTAACTGAGACTATTTGGCATGTAGCTAAATTTAGGAATTAAACATTAATAAAGATACTGGATTTATAGGAATACGTCATTATCATTAGCAATTTACTACAGGTTAAATAGCCCAACTTTTAAACAATGTAAAATTTTTAAATAATTTGAAATTGGACTGGAAATGTAACAAATCATGAAAATCTATTGAGAATTGACTGCGAATTCAGCGAAAATCAGGAACTTCATGACTTCTGCATTTTACTGGAGATATATGTTAGTTGATTTTTGCAAAGTTCTTACACCCTAAATCCTTCGTGCCCTGGCATGCTCCATTTGACGAAATGTAATCCTCGATATATTATGAACATGGACCTGATCTATATTTGCCACACCTCTGAGTTCGGATTAGATTCAATATATAGTTTTGTACACCTCTCATTAATTAAGTGTTGATATATACAGCGTAATATCGTCCCCTGAAAGTCAAACTTAGTGGCCGATACATTAGGTGATGATATATCGCCCCCTTTGATATTAAAGGGTGTATCTGCCACTTCACAAAGTGGCAGATACATCCTTTCATTTCAAAGGACTATATTCTGAATATCAATTATATAATAAGAACATTCGTTTCATGGCCCTTTGTGAACTTTTAGACCCTTAAAGACTGTCTGTTGGTTCTTGGTGCGCGAGGCATTAATAACATTAAATGTAATTTTGTTGACAAGCCATTGTTTCTATGTATATACTGTTCTTTCGTAATCTACGCAATCAATAAGCAATACTGCTGTGTATAATATATATATAATAAATGTATATTCATATCAATATTTTATATATAAATATATGAATGTGAGTTTTATGATCGTATATCCCATCCCCTATCTACATATAAATATATTCACTGCAATGAATTATGAGATAAGCGTTAAATAACTAAATATGTTCAGTCGTGGTCTGGAAAGTCGAAGATGGCGAGTTCGAGCCCCACTCTGGCATTCAAGTTTCAAAGAAACTACATCCCCCCCCCCCCACTCACTCTTAAATATTCAACACTGAGGGAGCCTCCATGACTAGGAGGTAGCTTGCTCGGCCTCAGAACCGAATTATGTGTTTGAGGGTTGAGTCATGTTGAGTTTCTCCCGGTTCAGTTTGACCTATGTGTTCACAAAGGTAGCTTATAAACAAATGCATTCATTCATTCATTCGTTCATTCGTTCATTCGTTCATTCGTTCATTCATTCATTCATTCATTCATTCATTCATTCATTCATTCATTCATATATTCATTCATTCATGGTCTGTGTAGACTGCCCTAAAACGCGATAGGTAGTCTTTATATCATTAGCCAATTTAGTAGAGAGCAGCTGTTCAACTCACAACCACAGCCAAATGGCAGAGTTAGGGTCAGGCTCAGGACTAATCCTTAGCCAAAGACAGGGCCTTGCATTTTTTTCAAGACGCCCCCAAGACGATCTGTTTTAATCGTCGTCTTTTTGGTGTGACATGTATGAATATTTATGTAAATATATTTATCACTGCTTAAAACATGACCGTAATGGCAGGTTATATAAAATCTCAGAATGAAATCGTCTTATGAAAGCGTCTTTTGAAAGTCTTTCCGGTGTGTGGGAGCCTTAAGAAAAATAAATCTCACGTAATGGAGTAGAAATTAAACGTCTAATGGAGCCATTACAGTTTCGATCTCTATACAAGAATTTAATAACTGTATTCAAATTCCCAGCACTGACTCAGTTAAGGCAGACATACATATTTATTTAAAACGTACTAACAATATACAATCATATATAATTGAAATTCAATATATATTTTAAACACCATCACAGCGAAGATAAAAAAACATTATCAGTAGGTTATTATAAATCATAATCCCTACGTCTTTATAGGTCGAAGCACAAATAACTGGCAGGTATACTTTTGATCTGACAAAAATCTTGGGATATCAATTTCTTTATTCCTCACCACGTCGCCGGAATCTTCTAGAAATAGTTCTGTGTCGTAGATTCCATCTATAATAATAATAATAATATAATAATAATATATAATAATAACAATAAAACAAAGCATTACCATTTGTGTTGCTACTTGCTAGGACAGTATATCTGCATCCTCCCAGATAGGTTTCAAACGAAACCGTTAATCAAATAATTATGCAACTCGGGACATGTCTATTTCTTCATAAATGAAAACATTTATTGTCATTTTAAACTAGAAATTACGCGAATGAGTGAGTGAGTAAAATTCTGCAAATACACAATGGAATATATTTTACAAAGGCTCTAAACATACCATATATGCTTTTCACGTCATCTAAGGGCAAACTGTACGGTGGTCCTGTAAAATAAGGTGAAATAAGATATATGCGTGAGGACTAATGTTTTTTTAACAACTCATGTGCTAATCTTAGGAAAATAACTAATTGAGTATACCGTTTTATGACATAGATGAATGTTCAATTAGTAGGAATTACAAATGTTTGATTTCAGAATAGACAACTACGAGTAGTTTTTACCCACTTCAAGTTGTAAATTGCGGTAGTGATCGCGGTGGTGATAAATTAAATTAACCCGTACAGCGCTTGGATAGACTTTAGTCGTCAGAATCTGACGTCTGTAGACGTCAGATTCTGACGACTAAAATCTATCCCCGCACTGTAAGAGAAAAAATATTTCTAATAGCCGTAGACCCCTAACATAGGTATTCAAATGAATCGGAAAGAGCTGAATAAGACATTTATGATGATAGCAAAATTGGAATAAACCTTTTGACCTGCAAGGTTTTTATAAAAAAAATCAGCGCTTCAAGGGTTGAAGAATGGATGAAGGATTAGGCTGGTAAATATAGTGTTTAAGCCGAAGGACTGTGTATATAATTAATAACTGTTCAGATTATGTGGAATCTTCACATTATATATACTTTCACATACCTGTGGTGTTAAGGGTCTTATCATAGTTTAACGTGCTCAGTAGGTAAATACCAGTCTCCTCCAAAATGCCTTTAATCATCGTAACATATCTGAAAATAATTGAAATCACTACTTGCATAATATATAATAAATACCATGTTAACCCTCGTCCTGCTCAGTTAGTTTATTTAAATTTTCACCCATTTGAAGTTGTGTCTCGTTACCACGCCCCACAACTTCAAGTGGGTGGAAATTGTGCATATTTGTTTAATTTGAGAAAGAACATTTGTAAATCTTGATGTTTAGGCACATATTTCTTTCCCAATATCAGTGATTTGATCGACTAATAAAAAACGTCAACATAGTCGTGATCAGCATGATAAGGGTTAAAAGAGAGGCAGTAATTCGTTTTTTACCCTGGATAGAATTTAAAATGTATAAATACCTCCACAAATGTCACAATTACAGATATAAATTAAAATTATATCAAATAGAGACAAAAAAATATATTCGTTAAAAATGAGAACGACTTGAGTTTTCCTTAATCACCCTAACCACGTAGTGTTGTTTCACAGTACATTTATTTAACCAAATTACATGGCTGGGAGACCCTCGCTAAGATTAAGTATAACCGCTGCACACTTCAGGTACTGCTAGGGCCTTCATGCAGTACCTGAAGTGTACAGTGAGGAGTACACATGTTGTACAATGAAAACAACGATATGACATAGAGTGCCCTGTGAATGGTTCGAGGCCTCCAGGTATATGTATATATCTCTCGTCTACTTACTCAGGTCTCTGTGAAGGGTTGATGGCCTCCAGACTACCTCTGTCCCATACCACGTCAAATCCACACTCCAACTCCCTAGAATCACAATGAGTATCATTGAATCACAGGGGGATTGTATTTGGTCGTTTAATTCCTGTATATCGATTTTGAATGCGTAACAATGATAACGTGCTGATTAGAGAATTTAACTGCATTTATTCATTCGCTGTATTCAACAATATGTGTGATCTATCTACATGGCTTGGGAACAAAATACACGTTTATGTACAATTTTAAATGAGTAGGTCTAGTAAATAATTATATGATAACAATCCAGCCAGGAGCGTGTCTTACCTTGAGAATTTGAATATATCACACTGGTATATACTGATAGGCTTATCATTTACCTGAATGAAATACAAAGCTTAAATTATATTACTCTTATATGTCTTATTTGTTTTTAAATAAATGTTGGGAATTTTCTCGTTTTATTAAAAAATGTAAATATATTACTGTTACAATATTAGTTAAATCTGATGTCTATAAGGACGTCCGGTTATGACGTCTAAAATCGATCCCCGCAACGCAAGAGTAAAATATTTATAATGGGCGTAGACCCATAACATAATAATTCAAATGAAGCGGACAGAGCAGACGTATACATTTATGCTGATTTAAAATAGAAAAAAAACATTTCGTCTCAATGATTTATACACATATATTTCAGCGTTGTAAGATAAATATTCACTGTTGATTTGCTCCTTTCAAATATTACGAGTCTGTTGTATGAAAGATCAATTATGCTGGAACTAAAGAAATTATTTTTCTTTTACCAGCAATATCTATTTCGAATATCTACCTGATAGACCTTGACCTCCTGACCTTGTAGAGATTTAGTGATGACCTTGAAGGTATAGTAATTTTCCGTCATGAACTCTTCCACGGCTTCTGTGGCGATCTCCACGCCGACTACAGTGTGACCCCTCTCCACTAACCTAATACATGATAAAATAAATTATTATTTAATTAAAGCCCATATAAAGTTATCCTTCAGTTTATTTCAAATTACTTTTGTGGTGATATTAATGTGACAAGTCATGAGTTGTGCGATCTGGTCAACATTTCGGCCCAAGTGTAAAGCCTTCGACACACTGCAAAGACTCCGACTGCTTAGGACGATTGTTTAAGATGCCCTGACAATCTTAAACAATTAGTGCGGTGTGGCCACTCCCACGACTACGATTCTATCATTTTCCGTCGTTCATACGTAGTTGTGTCCCGTCTTAGCCGTCGTAGACTGTCGTTGGGTATGGCATGTTCTGCGACTGGATCATAATGTCTCACTGTTGTTTCCGAAACATACACGGTCACCACTAGGATCGCTGTCATAGCTTACGACACGCAGTCTGTAACAGTCTTCCTGGTGTGGCATGCATGGTGCCGTCTTAGAACCAGCTTGTCTGCGATTTTCTAAGAGCAATCGCGGAGAGTCTTTGTGGTGTGTCAAAAGCTGAATACTCTTCACCAATCAATCGCAGGCGTCATTTCGTCACGTTACCTGACAACGAAATAACGGAGTGGGAGTGGCCTGATACAGAATACCACACTTCCATCAACATTTCTTATCAGCATTGATTACTGCGCATTTCTGACATGAGAGATCAGAAGAATAGCTCACCAGGCCATGTCAATTGTTTTCCCACAAAGCGGTATAAACACCCGCAATCCACTCCTACCTCCAGTCACAACGTCCCAGGATGACTCCAACAACCTACAACACAACAGCATATAATTTTATTTATATATTATATGAAACTGTATAATATTTAACCCTTAAAGCACTGAATTTGTTTTATATAAACCAAGAGTTTACTTCAATTTGAAATCATCACAAATGTCTTAGTTAGCTCTGTCTACGGTAGATATTTCAATAAGAACGTCATTACCGCGATCGCTCACTAATGTTTTACCGCTGATTACATGTATGCGACATGGCATAAACTCATGGTAAATATTATATAACTACCTAATGTAGGGAAGCGACTGTTCATGACAGAATCTGACGTCAAAAGTCGAACCCCACACTGAAATAATTAAATATTTATAATCATGATATTGGTGTGGACCTATAATACATATAAGGCGTTCAAATGAAGCAGAAAGTGTTAACTAAGCCATATATCTACATGTATTACCAATGTGGCGCTTTGAGGTGCCACGGAGAATGACCTTTGGCCCACATATCTGTCCACCCAGAAATATGGTCCTTCTTTTCTTCTGCCATGGCAATAAAAGAGTGTCGCTAATGCACTAAATCTGAAGCAGAATAATGCTAAAAGTCCTTGTAAACCTGAAGCAGAATAAAGATAATAAATTTTAGATGATATGCATATGTCGCATCACATTATTTCTCATTGCTCACTGCCGTAAAAAACGTTTAATCTACCCTGTATATTAGAATAGCACAGCTGCACATTATCATATTATATTCATTTCACTTTTATTATTTCACCTGTTGTAACGTTATGCCCTAAATGGACATTAAACCTGTGTCGGGTTAATGTTGGTCCACCGTCTGCGACGCTGGACCAACAATAATTCGTCACAGATTCAGTGTGCCTTGTTCTGTTGTTTCTTGGAGATTTAGTAGTTAGCTAAGCGCTTACCTCGATATCCTGTGTGATAACTGTAGATAGCCCACGCTGTGTGTACATATACAGATACATATGCCTCTATGCAGACATTGAAGCAGTAACTTTATGTGCTGATATAATTATTTATCAGACTTTGAGATCTGTAGCTGTTATATTATAAATATACTACATGTCACATAATCATACAGGGTAACATGTGAGACCGCACTAAAGAGATCAGACCACGGTGTATATGGAGTGTAGAGAGTGTATGGCCGAGTGAATAGGGAGGAAGGCATACAACAACCAATCTTATCTGCTGTATTATCAATATACGGTATGACACTAAGAGAAACGTGTAATTAGGCACCGCACTGCAGAGCTCAATGTATAGGGAGTGTGTATGGAGTGTATAAAGAGTGTAGAGCCTATAGGGGGTACACCTACCAATCTTATCTGCTAAATTATCAATATACGGTATGGCATATCATACTAACCTGAAATAGGGGGCCTGCACCTCACTACAGGGCAGATTGCATAGGGAATGTAGCCTATAAAGAGAGGTACAACGACCAATCTTAGCTGCTATGTTCTCAAAATACGGTATACACTAGGTGTAACCTATAATACACTCACTGTAGAGCTCAGCTAGTGTATAGGGGGTGTTTAGGGAGGCACAACGACCAATTCTAGCTGTTATTTATCAATATATGCGGTATGGCACATCATACTAACTGAAACGTGCAATAAACCTCACAGCAGAGATCAGTGTATAGAGAGTGCATAAGGAGTGTTATATAGGGAGGTACAGGGAGTGCATAAGGAGTGTATATACTAAGGAGGTACCTCAACCAATCTTAGCTGCTATATTATCAATATACTGTATGACACATATACTAAGAGTAACATGTAAGACACCTTACTACAGAGATCTGTGCATCTATAGGGAGTGAATAAGGAATGCATACAGGAAGGTACAACAACCAATCTTTGCTGCCATACAGCCCTATCCATGTGTATACACTGATATATGGTATGGCACATCATAGTTACGAGACGAACTTGTAATACACCGCAATACAGAGCTGACGGATACGCAGTACTCCGTGTAAGAGAGGTACAGATTAAGAAATTACTGAACGTAACAAATGCGGATGTATTTCACATAAAAAATACATATATTTATGAGCAATCTGATAGGTGGCAACAGAATCATATTGCTTATCAAGGTTACCATCTACTTTTAAATATTTTATAAGCGGGTATAGAATACAATCTTAATATTAATTTTCCTTCAGAAAAGTTCAAAGCATTTTAAATGTTCTATTGGGAATTAGATAAAGTTAATATAATCTTAGCCCCTTGCCGGGCAAGTTGTGTTAAATTTTATTTTTTTGTGGGTCGCATTAGCAAGGCACAAGTGGGTAAAAATTACTCATATCTGTTGGTTTTGAGTCCAATAATTTTGAAATTTTGATATTTAACCCTTTAAGCCCTCGCGATGCATTAAAGCAAAATTTCGCATCTTTGAAGAATGGCTTAATTCCCTGAAAGCTGGTGATTTTAGAACAAAAAAATTCATGGAACTGTTTTAAAAATAACAGTATATTTTTTCATTTGTAACCCACTTCAAGTCATTTTCATCCACTACAAGTCGAGAATTGCGACAGCAATTCACGGCTTGTAGTGGATGGAGATGACAATGGTAAATTCAGGCTTGAAAGGGTTAAACACACATTGCGCCCCCAATAGCACAGATTAGATACGATCATTTTTTTGGTTAGCGATAAAAGGCTGTCTAATGAGGATGAACCATAGACATTTAACATACATTTAACCATTTAAGCTCCCGCCTCCCATAAATGCACCTTACTACATATTTTCATTAATATTTACTGAATAAAATATGGCATAAGCCATGGCATAAGCCATTTAAAAAAAATGTTGTGAGCTTTAATTTGAGTTATTAGGCCTCTACTTGGGTCTTATCAAATAATTGTTTATAATAAAAAAACATTTTCCTTCACATTATGGTGAACATTATACAGCAGCAATTCGATCACGTCTTAACATTTCAAACGTTACGTTATAGAGTATTTTTCACCCACTTGAAGTTGTGTCTGGCTACCCTGACCCACAACGTCAAGTGGCTGAAAATTACTCATAGTTGTTTAATTTGAGCACAAATATTTCTAAATCTTGATGTTTAGACACACATTTCATTCCCATGACTGATATCTGTATAATTTAAATCACTATATATACTAATCTTGCAAATTTAATGCTGATTTATCTGATGCATTTTTCATTCTCGAAGGACAAACGGAAAGACTTTGAAAGTGAGTATCTGCCACTTCAGATGCACACATTCATATCCTAGGGCGATATATTTTAACATCAACCAGCAGCTATGGCAATATTACATCATCTTTATTTTTTCCTGAATCTTCAGAATCATTCTGTTTCAATGGTTCTGGTTATAATACGAAATGTCATCTGTGCTTAGAAGCCAAGTGAAGTCCCCAGATCTCTGCAGAAGGTAATCTATTTTGAATAACGTTTTAATAGCAAGTCTAAAAAACCTGGAAAGCATACAATTCCATTTAAAATGGTATACCACACATCTCTTAACTCAGAGAAATGTGAAGTCTAAATTGTGTGAATTTACGAAAATGGCCATCTTAAGATACGAAAGTTTTCATATGAAAATACGCAAAAATAGAAATATGTCAAATCAAGGTCATTTTGGCTTTCACAGGTCCTAGCATCATTTGTCAAACTGCGACTTACGACTCAAAATCTGGTCACATATACTAGATATTAGTCATATTATGTGAAACTGACGTTTAAAAATATACATTAAAATATAATAACATTTTCTTGCAAAATCACACAAGGCCCACACTGGGCCAGGAGAACCTCCTGAGGATGATGAGATGAATATGATGACACTGCCCTCCAGACAAATGATTCGAAATTCGAGCCCTGGCGGTCTGAGGCCGAGCACGCTACCTCTCGGTCACGGAGGCTCCCCACGACATTGTATTTTTTTGCGAGTGAGCGGGGAAGAAACATTTTGTTCCTTTGAAACTTGAAGGCCAGAGTGGGGTACGAACCCGCGATCTCCGACTTCCCAAGCCGTCAGCTTTAATCACTGCACCAGGGCCCCCGCCCATCGCATATTGGAGATCACTAGATAAAAAAGCAGCAACCATCCCTGCGCTAGAAACTTATCTTACATATCGTTATCTGTCTCTGTTCTACCCAGTACTCATTTACACCTGGGTGAAATGAAGCACGCAATGGTGAAGCGACACAGCATTTAATCAACCATGTTCCAACGTCGAGATGGGAGAAACATGTTATTTTCGCTGAAAATCGGCACCAAGCGGGTATTGAACTCGTAGTACACGGAGCGGCTGTTGTCACGTTCTAAACATTCTGCCCCGTCGCTCTATTAGGTGAAGGAGGTTTCCTCCAGCAAATATTTCTCACTTAGTGTCATCTCCTTCATCTCACCATCCTTCCCCTGGCCTAGTTTGGCCTAAAATCCCATTCATTTCATTTCAAACAATAATCTGTGTCACTATAATGTAAGTTGCCCTACTTTTATTTGTTTTAACATCACTGTATACGTTGATATGTTTGTATTTTGCTTGATTGATTGATTGATTGATTGATTGATTGATTTATTGATTGATTGATTGATTGATTGATTGATTGATTGATTGATTGATTGATTGATTGATTGATTGATTGATTGAATAATAAGCCCGAAAAAATCTCAGCCCGCCCCACCCCACCCCCCCCCCCCGGTCTATAATCATGATAAGGGTCGCTCCCTTATGATTTATTTCTACGGTGATTAATCATAATATTAGCCGTATAAATAACTATACAAATATTGTGTAACCTAAGGTCAACCCTTTAAGCCCTCACGATGCATTAAAGCATAATTTTACATCCCTGAAAACAGACTTAATTTTCCTACAACCAAGGGTTTTAGAATGAAAATTTCCATGAAACTGGTTTACCAATACATGGCAATTTTCTTCAATTTTTCACCCACTTCAAGTCATCTTCATCCACTATAAGACGAGAATTGCGACAGCAATTCGCGGCTTGTAGTGGATGAAGATGACAATGGCAAAGTAAGTCTGGAAAGGGTTAATAAATGATTTGATTGGCCCAGAAAGTGATGATCACGCCCTAATTAGCCGTTTACAACCTTTACATTTGATCTTCAAACAAGAAAATATGAGAGAGGAATTATAAAACAAAATATTATCATTGAATTTGATAGTTTTAAACAATCATGTGATTCAACTTGTACCCACAGTACGGGGATAGGTCTGCCACAAGAAGTATTACTTTTTTGAAATGCGAATAAAAATAATTGAAATAAGTATAATATAGTCCTGATTGGCACTCATAGTGTTAACATAGCATTATTTTGATACAACCAATGTTAACTTGATGTTGGCCCACCGTCATCAATGCTGGCCCAGCACCAACCCAATAGGCCTATTAGCTCAACGTGTCATGTTTGCTCGGAAATGCATAAGGGGGCCACCAATCAATCTCCAGGGGGGGGGGGGGAGTTTTTGTCGCGGACAAGTTATTTATTTCAACCCGGGTCGGCGGCGCAGTGAAATTTTTAAATGTTATTACATGTTCATATAGAACAGTCTTGAAAAAAGTCCGCTCGACTATTTAATTTCAAAAAAGGGCATACTCCAGCCCCTCCCCTGGAGATTGAATGGTGGCCCCCGTAATATCATAAGGTCATATGCCAGCATGTGTGAGTGTGTTGATTTAATACTGGCCCATCATCTTCAATGCTGGCCCAACGTCAACCCAATATTGGCTAGACTTGTCATGTTTGCTCGGAAGCGCACAATGTCAATGTCATATGCCAGCATGTGTGAGAGTCCAGGCACAGGCCTTATCCGTCGTCATGTACAAAATAATTTTAGTAGGAATTAAGAACGATTTTTTATAGTGCAAAGTCGCCTATGCAATACTTCTCGGGCCTTTGAAGTTTCACATGTAGGTCAACATGCACAAATATCCGGACCGTTAGTACTAGACATTGGTCCAATGTTGGCTTAATGTTGGTCCACCGTCTATGACGTCGGCCCAACATTAACCCAACATTGGATCAACATATCATGTTTGCTGGGAAGGGGCCGTTCAAAAATAACGTAACGCTTAGAGGGGGGAGAGGGGGGGGGGGGTTAACCCTTAAAGCGCTTAATTTATTTTGCAAAATATTTTGAGACTGAATTTTCAAGAAATAAATAATTTTCTGAAGGGCATCGCTTGGTTGAGATTCAACTTTGTAGACAAAAAAATAAATTCCAAGAAAGTGAAATAAATATTTTGCTTGAGGCAGAGTGTGAAATAAATAAAATATTGCAGACAGGAGGTGAAATAAATAATTTGTCCAGTTTAAAGACTACCCCCCCCCCCCCCCCCTAGTAATTGAATGATGGCCCCCTAAATGTCTTAGTTAGGTATTTCTGATTCATTTGAATACCTATGTAAGGGGTCTACGGCCATTAGAAATGTTTTTACTATTACAGCGCTGGTATCGACTTTAGTCGTCAGCATCTGACGTCCACAGACGTCACATTCTGACGACTAAAGGCGCTCTGTTGTGGACGTCAGATTCTGACGACTAAAGTCGCTCCTCGCGCTGTAAGAGTTAAGGTGTGCGTTGCGGAGCGTAGTGAAAGTAACGTTTAAAGCGTTACGAAGGGGGAGGGGAGGGGTGAAAAACGTCCCTAAAAAATTACGTAATTATTGAACAGCCCCGAGCCGGGTAGATTAAGGCGGAATGAGAAATCTGGCCGGCGGCTTTCACACAATAAATAAAATCACCGGTAACCGGTAAGCTAGTCATTCACCAGGTGTCAGTGTCGACATATATAAAATAACCACGTATAGCTTTCAATAACACATTTTTCGTTATTTTGTTGTGTTCCGTTGCACTATATAGTCTACGAGCTATAAATTATTTTTCGACATAAATTATCTATTTATAAATAAAAAATATAATTAGTTACTACAAATATGCAATATATAAATAATAAAAATTTTAAGAATAGAAGTGTGTGAAGCTTAATTTGCTTACCATGGTTCAGCATAGAGTATGACGTAACAAGATTGTCGGTGATTGCAATCACCAGATGCTTCACCTTTTGACTTTTAGGTGAGGTACGCCTATCTCAATTTTTGCATGCCTTTAAACGGCTTTTTTTATTTAAAACATTAATGTGTTATTGGGTTATGACTGTTTATTATTTATTGATAATTTAGTTGTGCGGTGAGCAATTTTAGACTAAAGTCGCTCCCCGCACTGTAAGAGTAAAATCTTCATAACGGCCATATATTCAATTTCAAAGATATATTTTGGCCACAAAGGTATATTAAACACTAAGAGTTTGACTATCCTGTCTGCACACCGAACCCAAATGTTCACCTAGTGCCCCACCCTATATGGAAATAACCTCCTGAGCATGGTGAGTTGTATCAGATGACACTGTCATCTACACAGTATCCTAAATTTCGTTCAAGGCCTAGCACACAACCTTTAGGACGCGTAGCAGATATCTTATGCTATGTTTTTAAATTTTGTTGGTTGAAATCGAGTAAAATCGAGTTTAAAATGTTTATTTCTAAAAATATAATAGTGCTAGCAGTTTTCTCGCCTTAAAAACTATACAAATCGATATATTATACTCGTTTTTGTGTTTGTTATTTTAAAAGTTATTGTGAAATAGATAATATCTTGGATACATGGCGGCCATTTTGGATTTAGTCAATTTTCATAGATTTAGATCTGAGTTAGAAAAAAATGCAATCCTTTTTTTTTCTCATCACTACTATGTTCCAAAAGTGAATAAACAAAAAAATCACTTTTAACAAACATTTTGCACGAAAGTACATAAGGGCATATACTACTAACTAAGAAATATATGATTTCAAGATGGAAAAAAAATTGTCCATAGATTTTACAATAAGAATTCAGCGCTTTAACCCTTTCACCGCGGATGTCGCCAAAAGGCGACCCCTGGCAGACCGCAGATATCGCCTTTTGGTGACATTATTAATTACTTTTTTTAGTTAAAAAATTAATAAATCCAGCGCTCAGGCAATTTATGACGTCATAGTCCCGCGGTGAAAAGGTTAAGGGTTAACCCTTAGAGCGCTGAATTCTAAAATGAAAATCATGGGAACCAAAGGGTTTTTTTCAATTTGAAATCATCATAATTGTCTTAGTTAGCTCTTTCTGATTCATTTGAATACCTATGTCTTGGGTCTACGATCATTATAAATTTTTTTACTCTTACAGTGCGGGGATCGACTTTAGCCGTCAGCATCTGACGTCTACAGACTCAGATTCTGACGTGTATTCTGTGAAACGCAGTGACGTCACTCGGTGAAAACAAGGTTTAATGGTCAAATAACACCCCCTCCCCCATACTTCATTCTGTGAAATGCAGTGACGTCACTCGGTGAAAATAAGGTTATCTGAGAACCCTCCCCCATACTTCATTGTATTAGCCATCTCGGTGAAAACAAAGGAGGTCGAGGTCATTGAGTTTCACAGAATAGTCTATCCCCGCGCTGTTAGGGTTAAAGGACTACGACAAAACCTGTGACCCCGATATCGCTGTATGGAGCGCCTGGCCGCCTCGCCACTCATGCAACCTACACAGAGCACTGTGCTGCCTGTTCCGACCAGACACAGACAGCACGAGTGTATCAAAATGCGGACAGCTCTCCCAGCAAACACGAAGACTCGACCCAATAATGTTTCAATGTTGGTCCAGCGCCGTTGGCGGTGGGCCAATATTGAAACAGCATTGGGTCAAATGCTCGCGTTTGCTGGGCTCCACACAGGTGTCTGTCTACACCCACCCCTCCGCCACCATAATATTCTCGCCAGCCGATCAGGGTACTTTTAGCAAGACAGCCGGCCAATCACAAGCTTACTACAATACCTGAAATTGAGAGCGGGGGACATATGACGTCAACCATCTGCACATTTTAACATGCGAAGGAGCAGTGTCTAGGGTGAGCAGTGTAATGCAACCCAGCAAACAAAGACGTTGATCCAATGCTGGGGTAATAGTGGGCCGGCGTCACAGACGGTAGGTCAGAATTTAACACTTTAACCGCCGGTGCCACATATATTCGGGTTTTCATTTTTATTAGCACATTAAGGACCACATTTTGAACATGTTAAAGATAAAATGTGACATCAATCAGCTATATTTGAAAACCATTGACCTCCATTTTGTCAAATCTGAATAATTTTCACTCACTTGAAGTTGTGGATCGCGTCAGCGAGACACAACTTCGAGTTGGTGAAAATTCAAATTGAATCATTTGGCGGTTAAAGCACTGAATTAATTTGTACAAAAACATCGCAACCAAAAGGTTTTTTTCAATTTGAAAGCCTCATAAATGTCTTAGTCAGCTCTTTCTGATTCTTTTGAATACCTATGTTATGGGTCTACGACCATTATAAATATGTTTACTCTTACAGTGCGGGGATCGAATTTAGTCGTCAGAAGCTGACGTCTACAGACGTCAGAGTTTGACGACTAAAGTCTATCCCCGCGCTGTAAGCCTAAGGGTTAAATCGACGCTGTACTGGGAAAATAGTCGAGGAGCTTATTAGGTCCCGTCCGAATTTTTGTATGATTCTAAGCCACCCACACAGTTGTCTCAAGGGCATGTTGGCAGTCTGAAATATGGGGAGGGGGGGGGAGGGGCGTGTAGGTGGGCGTACGTGGGAGGGGGTATATAAGAAACCTATAACATTTTGCTTGGCTGCCTTTTTATTTCAATATCCAGAGGATATTTTTACACATTTTTGCAACAGTGATGCAATCATATTGAAAAGTTCTAGGCCCTTTAATATAAAGATCTTGGCCCTTTTACCAATACGTTCTGGGCTTGTCCAGGTCCCCCAACTCGTGGGTAGGCTGCGTTGGGTGAGAGAATAAAACAACACTCTTTTCTGGATCAAAAATGAAAACTGAAATTTTATTGTGGTTTCGTACATTATATAGTATCGGTATATCCGGCCTACTATCGGGCCAGCTGCGCGTAACATAATTCGCCATAATTTACGGCTGGTAAAACATAATGTCATTTAGTGTAATGTCGTAGGGTCGGTAAACATACTCATATATTTCCTTGATTATGCTGTGGATTTATTACACCTGCCACTCAGGCCGGGCTTTGTTACAACGACTCAATAATCTCCATTTTCCTTTTTATAAGTTTGGCATTTCTTTAGATCCACTATGTCGTTCACAGTAAATATACAGTCTGATATAACATCGTATATATATTATATATATTTATACCTTTCTATATAATAGTTACTACTTCCCGTAGGCTAGGTGTTCTTATTAATATGGTTACCAAATATCATATTGTTCTCTCTACTTAACCAGTCCGGAGAGGGTTTGTTTTTGACCCTCGTATAATTCAGATAAATTTTGTTATGTAAGCTTCTTAACAGTCATTGCGTACCCGTGATATACTTTAACACCTAGAGTTAACACCTAGCGTTCGGAAGTGTGGCAAACCGATTACTCAGTCCATTATTAATATAAGCTGCGGCTAATAGTTGTCTGCCTGGGGAGTAATAACACTCACGGCCTGTGCCCAGCTTATCCGCGGTCTGGCCTGTCTTTAAACCAATTAGTCCTTTATATAGATATTTATTAAAACCGTTACAACCAGACTAAACCTATTTGGAGGACGAATATATTTTTCACGCCTGGCACTTATGCCGTCAGTACGGGATACCCCACTAGAAAAAGGGACATCCAGATATCCTGACACGCAGTATCAGTGCATGGTGCGCGTGTCGCAGAAACCAGCCGAAACAATCAACCCTTCTTTCCCAGGGCTTACCATGCTGTAATTTTCATTTATATTAGATCGGAATATTTTACATTCGCCCCCCTCTAACGTGAAAAGGTGTATGTAAGTGTATACCCTTAGATACACCTTTTTACCATAAATTCATCTCTATGACTAAAATATTTATGTTATCAAGCTTAACCACAAAAGTCACTTTACATTTCAACAACTTATTCAAATTGCATAATTATGCTTGCATCGTATCGATACCTGTGCAGGTTAACATTGCATTGTCCCATGTATGTAAACTTTAAACAACGTGTACAATAATCTTTTAAGCACTCTCAGTTAGAGGACTCAGCAGTTCCCCCTGGAGATGGAGAGGCAGGCTGAGTGAGGGCCACCCATGTGGGCCCTAATGATTGCAGCTCAGACGCTGTCTCCGCATCTCGCGACTTTGGGATTGTGTCAGTTTTCTTGCACCATCGAGTATTCCCCCATTTTCTCAATATGAATATTGTCACCCCCACTGAAAATGTAATGCTGACCCCGGCCGTAATCCACCCAGAATGGTAGGAATGATCAGGCCCTGTATTCCATCCTGGATGACTTACTTTTGGGGGTAGCTTCAGTTTTTGGATAGTTAGGTCCGTTATTGCAGGTAGGTGTTTCCATTCTGGGCGTTCCAGTTGCTGTCTCACCAACTCGTCCGGAAGAAGCTGAGGTAAATTTAGTGTATCTACAGAAAGAAAGGGATTTACATATTTTAATGTTGAATTATAACGGACTGTACCTGAGAGAAGCCATTCTTTGCCCCGTACCTGACAAGTAGCAGCTACGCGCAAAGTGTATATTCCCAGCGGGAGATAATTGGCTCTCTCTGGTTTCTTTGGACAGTGAACACTGTACGTCTCCCCAAAACTGAGGAGCACGAAGATAGTGGGTGTAACTTCTTTTACTGTCCCAATTGGGGCATCCACTCTGGTAACCGTTACAGCACAACTTTGATAATGATTCGAGTCACCGTTCAGAATACTGCGTGCACACAGTAATCGTCCTGCTCCATAGATTGGCCCAGTTCTGCATATACCTGGCTGATTTCCGATGCAGGTGTGAGGTTCGAAAATACCTCCGTGACGTGTGTCTATCGCCACTGCTGATTGTACCTGTATCTGAAGTGTGTAGTCAGAAGTATTGCGGGGGACTGGCCAACTAGAGATCCGGTACCTCAGGTATTCTGTTTCATCCACTAAAGGTAATTCTGCCTTGAAAACTAATTTGTTCTGATCCTCCCACATAGGGTGGATTTGGATATGTTCATAGTACCACTCACTACGTGGTCCAAAATGTCCCAATTCACGGCTGCTTTCCAGGATCTGTACCAGATCCTGTAGTGGGAGAATTTCCTCTGTGAGCCAGCCAAGTTCAAGGGATGCTCGTTGCCGCTGATATCGATCGCATTGGCGCTGCCAAAGGTACTGTACACTCCCTAAGGCGGCCAATATGCGATCGACTCGCGCATCATCCTGCAATTCTGTGATTCTTCCATTGTTTCCACTGGCTATTTTCCCCAGTCTTGTGGTTTCTGTGTACAGCTTACCCATATAATGTTCCATGTCACGAATGTGCTGCATGTTTCGCCTCACTTCACTATGTGTTTGATTTACAACCGTTATTAAATCATTCGTGGTGTGCACAATTTGAGATTCCAATTTCATGGCTGAATTTATGTGTCGCTCGCATTCTTCAACTTCACTTTGTGTAGCTGTACCAAAAAGCTTAGAACTTATCTCACCTACAATGTTCAATAACCCTCTCCTTCTCCGGACTCTGGGTGCAGAATGTGAAGAGGTCAGAGCATCTTCCATATCTGTTATATGTTGATCCCAAATCATGCGTGTTGTGTTTGACGGTGGACGATGGTGATATAAAAGTTCCAATACATGTCTAAAATTTGTCAATTTTTCAGAAATACCTTGCGGTGGAGTGGGTGATTCAATTATCACTAGTACGGTCCAAGTGGCCACCTGGGCCCGTATGTCTTCCGGTGTAGAAATCAATAATCCATCTTGGAGTGGGTGCGGCTCATTTTCATGCAGATGCGCGAGCGTAGGAGACATTATTAGGCTCCAGCCATAGTAAAGTAGGATACCAGTGCAATAGCCTCGCATTTTCCTTTCTTAATAATCTGTGGGCTGGGAGGAGAAAAAGCTTGGCGTTTCACTGGCCCAGCTGTGTCTGCAATAGTTGCAGCTGGCTGACGTCGTACGACCCAGCGGTTCCTTCGGCGGCTTAATCGGACTGGGGATACTGCAGGCTCAGCAATCAGAGAAGGTTGGTTGTCGTCCTGCGACTTCAGTGCCCAGTGCGGTGCTTGCTTTATAAATCTGGTTCTGAGTTCCTGCGGCGAAGTAAAATGGGGGGTTGAAAGTGATTGGTTCACGCCCTTCTGACTTGTTTGTGCAACCAGTTCCTGGGTCTCCATGGGCTCGAGGGAGGGGCTCCGTTCACTTCGAAGGCCCTCCTCTGGAACCATTGGCTCAGGTTCATCTGACTGTGCAGCTTCTGGGCGTGTCGGTGGTGGAGTAGGAGGGGGTGTCCTGCTGATTTGCGGTTGAATGTTGGTCTGAAGGGGAGGTGCCACAGCCGGTTGGTCGGCCGGGGGATCATGCGTGGTGACTGACCTGTCTATTGGTGCCGGAATAGCTGCGCGACGGCGCTGATCTCGTACTGGGCGTGGATTGATATCCTCCCATGCCATGTCAGGGTCGACTATTCGCACCTTCTCCCTATTTAGCACTTTTGTTTTACTTGTCTGTTGTTGGCGGATCCACACTACGGGTCCCCGCACTCTAGTGACCTCCCACATAGGGTCCCAACGACTTGTAAGTGTTACTCTTTCTTCTGCTTTCACCACCACTGTGTCACCTACTTTTACATCATCACAATTAGCCCGCCGTGCCAGTCTCTCCCTATTGTACCTCCGACTGTCTGTCGTAGCTTGCCTGGCCACTTTTAGTGCTATAGCCAGATCATCTAGTCTATTTCCAAAATAATTGTCTCTTTTTACAGTTAGCAATCTGGTCAGGGGCAGCCGACCACGACGTCCATAGAGTAGAAAGAAGGGGGTGTAGCCAGTTACCGAACTCACACTGTTACGGTAGGCGGCCAGACAGTCACCGAGTTTATTTTCCCAATTTGGGGTATAATTATTGACAGTTTTTGCTAACATTTCTTTCAAAGTACGATTAAATCGTTCTACTCGCCCATTGGACTGTGGATGTACAGGGGATGTGCGGTGGTGAATAACTCCTAATTTCTTCAGATAATCCACCCAAGCTTTGGCGCAAAATTCTTGGCCATTGTCAGTGATTAGGAGCTCTGGAACTCCGTGTCGTGGTACAAACTGAGTGGCCCATGCATTCCAGACACTTTCATTTGATTTATTTGGAAGGGGAAATGCTTCAACCCAACCAGTGCAGTGGTCGATAATTGTTAGAACGTATTTATTGCCAGAGAGGGAGGGGACGAATGGTCCAATTAAATCGGCCCCTACTATTTGCATAGGGTATTGTGCGAGAGGCATTTCCCCCATAGGTACATGGTCTGATCGACGTTGGTGCACCTGGCATACAGGGCACAATCTCAATCGCTCCCGGATTGTCTTTCTCATGCTAGGCTACACATATGCTTCTCGCAGACGATCTAGAGTTTTTTCAGTAGCCATATGTCCAACTTCTTTGTGAGCTCGATCAATGACAGTATTCTGATGGGCTGAGGGAAGGACTAATCGGGGGTAGTCAGCTGAGTAGGGGGTAGGTTTTCTCACACTATATAAGGCATTGTTTATCAAGATATAACTGTTTTCCTCATCATCATTATCGGCCCGTTTACGTAATTCAGCAAACTCCTGTTCTTGATCTCTAACTATGATAGTCATATCGAATCCATCCTGGAGGAGGGGCAGTTGCTCCTCAATTCTCTGATCTGGTATGGCTGCAGGGTCCACCCATTGGTCACAATCAAAAGTTGCTATTTCCCTTTGTGGTGGTATCCGAGATAACATATCTGCACGAATATTGTTTTTGCCAGCCCGATATTTAATTTGAGCTCCATATTCAGCTAATAGCACACCCCATCGCTGTATTTTTGTATTTTGCATGTCCTTTGTGAAGAGGGAGGTGAGGGGTTTGTGGTCTGTGAATACAGTGAATTTTGCCCCATATAGGTAGGGTCGTAACTTGTTAATGGCATAGACTACAGCGAAGGCTTCTTTTTCAATAGTGGCCCATTTTCGTTGGGTCGTGGATAGAGAATGAGAAATGTATTGTATCACCCTCTCAACTCCTTTTTCATCTTCTTGGACCAAGATTGCCCCAACAGCATATTCACAAGCATCAGTGTAAAGTTTATAGGGGTGGTTAATTTTGGGTGCAGCCATCACACTAGAAGAGGTTAAAAGTCCTTTTAATTGTTCAAAAGCATTTTGTTGTGGTGTGCCCCATTGGAAGTGGGCATGTTTGCGTTTAAGTGTTTCTAGGGGTTCAGCCACTGCGGCATAATTAGACATACACTGCCGATAAAAACCTGTCATACCTAAAAATGATCTTACCCCTTTGATGTCAGTGGGTGGCGCCAAATTTTGTATGGCTTGTATTTTTTCTGGGTCTGCTGCAATTCCATCCTTATTCACAATATATCCTAATAGCTTCACACTGGGTAGTCCGAAAGAACACTTTGTGGGTTTTAACCGTAGACCGGCTTTTCGTAAACAGTCAAAAACCAGTTGAATATGGGCTAGATGATCATCCATATTTTTACTGTAGATAACAATATCGTCAATGTAGACCATCACACACTTTCCAATCAAGCTAGCCAGTACTTTATCCATTGTACGCTGAAACACACTAGGCGCATTGGTAAGGCCAAATGGCATCCTCAGAAACTCATAGTGGCCCATATGACATCGAAAAGCGGTTTTTGCTATTGACTCTTCCTCCATTGGCAGCTGCCAGTACCCGGCCTTTAAATCCAAAGTGCTGAAGATGGTGCTGCCCCCTATCTGGTCGAAAATGTCTTGAATCTGTGGGAGTGGATATTGGTCTCGCACTGTTACACTATTAAGTTTTCTATAGTCCACACAAAATCTCGTTGTCCCATCCTTCTTTGGAACTAGAGTGACAGGGCTGGCGTAGGGAGATGAGCTTGGCCGAATCACCCCCTCAGCCAACATGTCGGCCACTGCTTCTTCCACGAGCTTCCTCTTCACCAGTGGAGTACGGTATGCAGGCAAACTGATGGGTGGCCCAGTGGTTTTAATTGTCATGGGGACTATGGAACAGCATCCATTATGCTCACCTTTAGCTGAGAAAATGTCAGAATTTCTTTGTACTATTTTATTCACTGCTTGGCTTCCTGTTTCTGGCAAAAGTGGCCCGATACTGTCCACATAGAGCCCTCCTATGCGATGAAGAGGCCACACTTTGTTATGCCAGAAAAGTTCATCATCTCGAAAATTTATAATTCCTTGTCCTTTCCGCAGGTTATCTGCACCTAGGATCATTTCGTGGTCCATTTTTCCAACCACAGCAACTTTTACCACTGTTCTGGTATTGTCAATTTTAATCTGAGTGACTCCTTTCACGTCAATGGACTGGCCAGATATGCCACACAATGGCGGTCCTGGCTTCAGGTAAAGGCTGCGGTGGCGTTTATTTGCTAATTCTTGAAATATGTCCAGTCGTAGGAGAGAGCATGTCGCCCCTGTGTCAACCAGCGCAGTCACTTTTACTCCTTGGATCGAAAATGTGACTGCGGGGCGATAAATCAGCTCTCCTACGACCTCCACCCGTTTCCCTGGTTCGTAGGCCTGCGCTGAGGGCACTCACGGCGCATATGGCCAGGAGCAAGGCAATGGAGACAAATAGGTCGTCCATCTGGGGTCCATCTTGGCTCAGTTGTAGCAACGTTCCGAGGACGGCGGTTGGCGAACTGTGGAGCTGCGGCCACTGGTTTAGTCTTAGGATGGGCCATGGGCCGGCTCTGGAGTGCTATTTTCTCAAGTTTTGTTACAATTTGCTCTTGGCTTTTCAGTAATTTCTGGAATATATCAGGATTTACAGCACTTTGGCGAATGGGGAGTGGTGTCTTGGGTGTAATAGTACCAACCTCCATTGGTTCCTCTGTGCGGCTGAGTCGAGCATAAGCATCTTTTCTGGCACTGTAGCCAGAAATCAGCTTTATAGCTTCCTCCAGCGTAGAAGGCGCCCCTTCTTCTACCAATTTTCTGGCCAATTCAGAACTGCGTAATCCTCGGGCATAGGCACGAATCAAGATCCTGTTCTGATCGTCATTCCTGTCTGCTGTGGGATATGCTGCATCAGCCACTTCCCGGAATCGTCGGTTATATCCAGCTTCCGGTTCATATGCGCTTTGGTTGTTTTTTTCCAACTCATCACGCAATGCACTTGCCTCATCAATATGCAGGAATGATGCAGATATATGTTCCTTTACAGCCTCCCATGGAACGTCGTCTCTGGCGGAGGAATGAGTGGTCATATACTCCGAGATGAACCTCTCTAGTTCATGCCTTAAAGGACCAGCAACTGTCCTTGAAGCCAAGCTGATGGTTTGCTTGGACGCCAGCAGTTTCCGTGCTAGTTCAATCTCTTTAATCCAGATTCGAACCGCCGACGGGTTACTGCCGTCACAGACGGTTGTCTGCTTTATCTGACCCTTTAGTCTTTCCGAGTTTGCAGCTTGTATTCTCAACAATCCTTTGTGCTTCCATTTGGGCCAGGCCATCAGTGTATTTGTTAAATTGTGAGGCATCCATGATAAATGAATCTATGAAGTTGTTTTCTAAGTTTAGTAGCCAAAAAATGTATAACACTTATTTAAATTAATTTATAAAGTAGTTATTATCCTCTCACCCACGCTAAAGCCTTAATCCGCCAGCTAGCTCGCCACTGAAAAGTTCTAGGCCCTTTAATATAAAGATCTTGGCCCTTTTACCAATACGTTCTGGGCTTGTCCAGGTCCCCCAACTCGTGGGTAGGCTGCGTTGGGTGAGAGAATAAAACAACACTCTTTTCTGGATCAAAAATGAAAACTGAAATTTTATTGTGGTTTCGTACATTATATAGTATCGGTATATCCGGCCTACTATCGGGCCAGCTGCGCGTAACATAATTCGCCATAATTTACGGCTGGTAAAACATAATGTCATTTAGTGTAATGTCGTAGGGTCGGTAAACATACTCATATATTTCCTTGATTATGCTGTGGATTTATTACACCTGCCACTCAGGCCGGGCTTTGTTACAACGACTCAATAATCTCCATTTTCCTTTTTATAAGTTTGGCATTTCTTTAGATCCACTATGTCGTTCACAGTAAATATACAGTCTGATATAACATCGTATATATATTATATATATTTATACCTTTCTATATAATAGTTACTACTTCCCGTAGGCTAGGTGTTCTTATTAATATGGTTACCAAATATCATATTGTTCTCTCTACTTAACCAGTCCGGAGAGGGTTTGTTTTTGACCCTCGTATAATTCAGATAAATTTTGTTATGTAAGCTTCTTAACAGTCATTGCGTACCCGTGATATACTTTAACACCTAGAGTTAACACCTAGCGTACGGAAGTGTGGCAAACCGATTACTCAGTCCATTATTAATATAAGCTGCGGCTAATAGTTGTCTGCCTGGGGAGTAATAACACTCACGGCCTGTGCCCAGCTTATCCGCGGTCTGGCCTGTCTTTAAACCAATTAGTCCTTTATATAGATATTTATTAAAACCGTTACAACCAGACTAAACCTATTTGGAGGACGAATATATTTTTCACGCCTGGCACTTATGCCGTCAGCACGGGATACCCCACTAGAAACGGGACATCCAGATATCCTGACACGCAGTATCAGTGCACGGTGCGCGTGTCGCAGAAACCAGCCGAAACAATCAACCCTTCTTTCCCAGGGCTTACCATGCTGTAATTTTCATTTATATTAGATCGGAATATTTTACAATATGATGCAAAACATAAAATACAACCATCGTAGTGGTTATTACCTTGTTAAGTTATGAACACTATATAGGGATATCTCGAAAACCCCCTCGACCCCCTCGCCCCTCGACTTCAATTTTTTTATTGTTTTTTTTATAGACTAGTCTATTTATAAAATTCAGGAAACAATATCAGGTCAATGTTGGCTCACCGTCTGCGACGCCGGCCTAACATTGGCTGAAAGCCTCATGTATATTATTTTGGATAGAGGCACGATACGCAATATATGCGGGCACTTGATTAGGCGTATACATGTAGGCCTATAGACTGCCATCTGAGTCCCACCACTGTCTTACATTAAAGCTGGCCCAACAATGTTCCAGTCCAATGATAGCTAAGCACATTAAACACTAAGCATTGAACCAATGTTGGATTATTGCTGGCCCAACTTCTGTAACGCTGGCCCACCGCTTGCGATGCCGGTGCCAAAGCGTGTGACTGAATGAAGCTGGGGAGTGATAATATGCCGGGTGATATGACTGGCAAGTGTTTTTTACGCACCAAAAAAACAAGAGGCATTCAATCCCATGATTAGGTTAATATACATAACAGTTAAAGTTAGACAAGCGTCCTAAACAGTGACCCAACATTAAAATGTGTTTGGCCAGCTGTAGGCCTACGTGTATTCATAAAACTATATTCGATGGCCGCCCATTAAAGCAACGACATTAAAGCAACGTCGGGTGAATGCTGGACCAGCGTAGCAGACGGTCAGACAACATCACTTGATAGCCAGGTTAGCATCACAGTAGGCCTATATAAATTTCCCGAATGTTATTATTATACAAAAGTTATAATTATATAAAGAAACAACAACTGTTATTAAAATTAAGTCGAGGGTCGAGGGTCGTGGGTCGAGGGTCGTGGGTCGAGGGGGTTTTCGAGATACCCACTATATAGTCACATGCTATAATCGTTAGTCCAAATTTTAGAGGCTAAACATCACTTTGACAGGATAAACGCCCGCCTCCGAGTCCAAACACACGAGGCGACGTATTAAAAACCCACATTTTCAGAAAACGAGCAGGTATTTATGTTCCATTTTACATTTACCTTACAAATCGGGAGAATAAACCGATTTTAAATAAACACGATTTGATTTGATTTGATTTATCCAACTGTGAACAAACATTGCAATTTGTTGACCAGACAGGTTTTGACCTATGCCTCCTAGCATGTAAAAATGTCAACACAGTTCCAATCGGGCTAAAATACGTACCCCCTTTCACAGACCAGACATTTTAACCAACTGTATCCCTGCGAGATTATCAGGAAACAGTTATATTGGATAGCCTGTATTTTACTTTCTTTCACTAGAGAATGTAACAACCACATTTAAATTTGGAGTGATGATCCCACCTTACTCTAATGAGCTTCCGTACGAATACATGCTGGCGCTTCGTCACCAGTTGGCAAACGTTCGTCCGGCCAGACCCCTGGTTAAATCCCACCATTAGTAGACACCTCCCTGGATTTCGGCTTATACAGAGTAGTGAGGCATTTGCAAATAAGCTGTGTGGTCGGGGGGGGGGGGGCTGGGGGTTGCTATATTTTGAATAAAAAAAATGAGATGAATATCGTCATAACCTATTATACTGTCTATTATATATAGTTTATTGTATAAACTATTCCATAGGTTCTGTATCTGAGATTAAAAATACAGTGGAAGATCTACAGTAGCAAATGCAAGTGACCGTGATGCAAGTGAAATACATTTTTTTAACATAAAATATTATGAAAATGTCATACGTTTTAGAGATAATGTTTTTTAATAATATTTTTAGTTAATGTTTTATAACATTATGTTGACCCGATATTTAAATAATTAAAAACCATTAGTCCAACATTTTCAAAATATCATTCAAATGTTTTTGTGTTTGTTGGGCAGCACGTCATTAAAACCTCGCGATTATTACCAGATCTACAGTAATTGATTAGGGGGCGACCATTCAATTACTAGGGGAGGGGGAGGGGGGGGGGGCTGGAGTTTTTGAACTGGATAAATTATTCATTTCTCCTCCTGTCTGCAATATTTCATTTATTTCACACTCAAGCAAAATATTTATTTTATTTTTAAAAAAAAAAGTATCTCCATGAAGTAGAATCGCAAACTAGGCTTAGTATTGATCCGGGGGAGGGGGGGGGGGGGGTTAAGGGGACGAGCGAAGAGAGGCTAAACAAATTTAAGCTTCTTTTAATGATGCCAATGGAAGCTGGGCAAAAAAAATTAGGGGCCATTAAATATTTATTTACAGCACGTTTTTGAGACAGTTATTTATTTCATAAAAAATCGGTCTAATTTTTTTTCAACTACTCCAGCCCCCCCCCCCCCTTGAGATTGAATGGTGGCCACCTTAGCGATTTAGTTCTTCAGTGGTAGACTCCCGCTTTATCGTTATCATCCATGTATAATTATTTCGAATTTCAAATTTGATTTGCAAATGGCCAAAATTGCACAGCTTTTCGCTTCGCGATGCTGTACAAAATATTGTCTGGACTGGGACTCAGGCAAAATAGCCTCGATTCAGGGCTAAGGCCACTATGTTTTTTCTCCGTTTTAGATGAGCGCGCCCATTAGATTACCGGCAGCGCATTACCATAAAAACAGGGGTTTTTCTGCCCAGCGTGCGCATTGGATTGTTGCCGCTTTACGAAAAAAACCAGTTAATTTTGGGAGATAAAAAAAATATTCTAAAAAAACAAGTTAATTTCAGGAGATAAAAAAACATTTTTCCAGCTCTGTTTTTTTTGCTTGTTTTTTTCACCGCCCTCATTAACTTTTCTAGAACTTTGTGCAATGTTTTTATTTATTTCGGCGCCCTCATTAACTTTTTCAAAAATAGGATCAATTTTTTTTTTCTTAAATGTTCTTTTGCCGCCCTCCCTCATTAGGACCTAGATTTTGGATTTTTTTTTTAGAAATTAAACATAGTGGACTAACGGACCTTGTCCCGGTGGCTGAAACAGCTTGACCTCGTGCAAAATCGTGGGACATTTCTTAGGACGGTCATATCTAATACTTGCCCTCGAATAATGAGGTCGAAAATATATTTTTTTTAGAATCAGTAACATTCCAGTTACATGCACGCATGTGCAGCTCATGGGTCGCACAGTCATAACATTAACAAGTTATGAACATTTTTCAGACACACGACACGGCTATAACGTATCCGGCCGTTTGATAATAACTACATCCCAGCCAACGCTATAGTCAGATTCACATTAAATTCATCAACCAGGATTATTGAATTTCGCGGTTTTCTCAGTCAAATCTGAACCAATTTTCATGAAATTTTACACACACTATTTTCCATTCATGTCGTAACTACCCTGAAAATTGCGCGAAGTTTTGATAAATATTTTAGAAGTTAGACCATTTGACATGTAACAAAATTCAGAGACGAGGCTAGTGGGTTTATAGAGGGCACCCTTTGTATTTATTTATTTACTACATGTCAAATGGTCTAGCTTTTTAAATACTTAATAAAACTGCGCGAAACTTTCAGGGTAGTCACGACATGAATGGAAAATAGTGTGTGTAAAATTTCATGGAAATTGATTGAGAATTGACAGAGAAATCGGCGAAATTCATCCACCACGGTGAATGTGAATCCTGGTATAGACATTTATATAATGCTGTTTTAATGTTGGGCCACCGTCTACGACGTCGGCCCAGCATTAAGCCAACATTGGATGAACATTTCATGCTTGCTGGGACCCGAGTAGAATGAGACAACTGCCGACATTCACACAAGTCCAGTAAACACCAGCCCAGAAAACATGTAGTATAACAGTTATACACCGTTTGACTAACGTCGAAGACGTTCGGCCGACCTTATATAAATGTTATACAAACGTTTCGTGTTTACTGGCAGGTGACATATTTTTAATGAATTTTCACTGTATAAATCACCCTTCGGGGGCTACAAAAATACCTATTTCTCCGGTCGCAAAAGCGGAGAAAAGAGAGAAGAAATGGCTGTGACGCCGGTCAACAGCCTGAGAGGCCGAATAAAACATGCTGTCGACAGGTTATGACAAACCATCACAAGCTAATTTTTCTTCAAACGGAAACTTATTTATGACAATTTTTTTACCAATTGTTTAATATTTTTTTAACTAACAGTCTAGCTGTTTAGATAATTGTAAAACTAATTCACGCAGTTAAAAAAAAAAAGGAAAATGCAGGAAAAAGACGCTATCATGCGAAACATGTTTCGGAATGTTGAGTTCTAGATTTTATAGCGGAATGACCTACACAGCTGACCTAGTGAATGTACTAAATAGCTGACACCTAGTGAATGACTGGGACACATGCCTTTTTCGTTTTTACTGTAAGCCCAGTGTAAGCGCAGCAAACCTGAGACATCAACTTCACCCTGTGATCTTGTATCAATGTTGGCCCAACGTCTGAAACGGTAGTTCCATTTCTGATAGCAAGTGTATGTTAAATATATATTTCATTGACTTCCATTAATTACCATCGCAACCAATACATGCTAACTTAAGAGAACATTGTTTGACAGCGTTAAAACGACTGATGAAATTATATATTAATCTATGCACAAAGCTGTGATATAGCTTTCTAGGTAATGAGCTATATATTATATATTTATCTCCAATCAGTTAGATGTGGCACTCTCTCAAGCTTAATTTGTATACTTGTTAGCGCTAGTGGCGGGCGGATAAAATCAAGTCATGAGGAATTAGCAAACACATAGACGGGCTTATACAGGAAATATAAATGGGATATCGTCGCCTCGGAGCTAAAGGATCCTATCTGACACTCGTCAGAGTGGTAGATAGGATCCTTTAGCTCCAATGGCCGACCGTAGACAGTAATTATACAACCCTATGGTTGCTACATCTCTTGTATGTTTATAATATTAAACTAGGGATGGGCTGAGCTCATTCGTTAACATGAATTAATGAATGCATTGCAAAAATATTTTAAAAATTCAGAAAATTCTCATGTCTCATTTTGTAAAAATAATTAATATGTCATTATAAACAATAAACTGAAAAAACAAGTACTCAAACATCTTGGTGGTGAAAGGGTTAATTGTCCAATTGGCGTTTCGCTTTAGTGCATTCCATGTCACTGGGCCGTGTTACTAATTAGCAGATTAGCAGGTGTGAAAAGATACTGAGGGCACTCTAATTAACCCTTTCAGTGACAAGAGCTGATATATTCTCCATTGTAGAAGCGTTAAATTAAATTTTTTTTTGAATTGATAAATAAACGGTTAAAAATAAGGAATTTAATTTGGATGATAACAATTGTCTAGCATTTATATGCGGAAAGTTGAATTCCAGTTTGATAATACAAAAGAATATTTCAACGCTCAATGTGCGTTTTTTTACGTCTGGATAATGTGGATACAAACTACAAAAAATCCTTAGTATGTCGTATTCAGTGTTTAACTTACTATTAGAACAAACAACGGTTGATCAATGAGCTATCAACCCTTGTGACCGTATATATACGTTTTCAAGCAAATAAATAAAATACCACTAAAATGTGTAGCATATCTTGTGGTGGATGCTGAGGGAATCAAATAATTTAATTTGGGAGAGGTATATTTTTCATAAATAATTTTATTTTTGAAGCTGGAAATTGCGCCAGCAATTCCAGCTTGAAACGACTGAAAAATACTCACAAACAATTCAGCAGCATAAGGGTTAACTTTCAAAAGCTAATCATGTTACTATCACAAACATATTTCTGAGCGCTGATCATCCACATGAAGATGATATCAAAGGAAGCATACCAGAAATTAATGAGTTGTTTTGTTACATTAATCAGTGAACAAAAATATACCAGATATAGTGTGACAAAAACAATACTATTGAACTCAGTTGATTTAGTTTCATTTATTTTGTTGTGCATATATTTATTACATATCGATAACTACGATAATGTAATTGGTACTTGGTAATTGTATTCAAATACATGTCAAATGTACTTGTAGTGTACAACAGTATATTTGAAGAAAGCCTGTACTTGTTATTGATCATTTTCAGTGTACTTGTACGAAAGTCCCATACAGATGTACTTGCGCCCATTAACCCTGCTATACATCAAAATGGGATTATTTTGTCCCTGGATTTGGTACTGGAAACATGCATCATGTATATTATCTTTTACACTTAAACTTTAAGCATTTGTAATTATCCGTATGCAAATAACAGCTGCAGTTATTCAGACAGGTTGAGACACCTTACACTTCTTCTAATCACCCCTCCACGCGTAGTCATGGCTCCAACGCATGCCCAGTATACACCCCCTGCCTGCCCCCACCCCGCCGCCATATTCGTGTCATTAGATTTAACTGATCATTAAATTTGGCTCGATACCGCCCCCTGTTCAACTTTGGTGCACCACATGCGATTTAAAACAAAATAGTTTCCGGTTTGAACAGGTTAAATACAATGAGTCCGGTATTCGGAGTAGACAGGTTCCGGTCTGGAGAGGGCTAGTTAGTATTGTTTTGAGTGTTATCAATTCGGGACCAAATAATTAATCTACGGTCCCTCCACTAGTGTACATAATAAAAAGACAATTGTGGTGAACAAAAAACAACGAAGGATTTGGCCAATAAAGTTTATTCAACCTCATATCAGTGCCGCTGGTAACGTAATATCTGTGATGATAACGCAACCAGCCCACATCAGACAGCCGAAATCAGGCGGCTAAAAACATCTGATAATGTATTCTTATATTCAAGTAATCTTTAGTATATTGTAAAATAAGATACATCTTTAGTATAATTGTAAAATACGCTACATCTTCGAATTCATAGTACCAATTACCATTATAATACTATAATTCACATAATATATAATCTGAATGCTACATCAATTGACTTTTTTTTTTTTAAATGGGTTTACAGGGTGGGTGGGAAATATTGATGCGAGCAGCAGCGTTACTATACAAAACACACTGTGCTTTAACCGGGAAACCATTTATATACCTGGGAGCCACGTGCGTGTGCACACGGCACGTACAGGACAGGGATCCGCCTCTTTAAAGGCAGATCCTGGCCTGTAGGATGCCAGCCAGTCAGCGACCAGGATACCCCAAGTCCTGCTGTGAAGCACCCACGCCCGGCACCCCTGTTTATGCAAATATAAAGCTGCTATCCGAACAGGCGCGGTGATGTGTGTTCCGGGACCGGTTTAATTACTTAAAATTGCAATTTTTGCAATTTTACACAATTAATCTACGGTCCCTACACTAGTGTACATAATAAAAAGACAATTGTGGTGAACAAAAAACAACGAAGGATTTGGCCAATAAAGTTTATTCAACCTCATATCAGTGCCGCTGGTTACGTAATATCTGTGATGATAACGCAACCAGCCCACATCAGACAGCCGAAATCAGGCGGCCAAGGAGAGGCGTGCATGTATGGCGTCAGAAACTGACGCCATGCATGTAAAACTAACCGACCAAATCCTTCAACTTAATATAAATGCTTGTGCAATACGCTGAGTTAATAATAAATGCTAACATATTGGAAAACGTAAAGCTGAGATTAGCTGATAAGTGTCAATCTCCGTGAGCTATCAATAGCTCAGGCGGTACGTGTGCCATAAAAGCCCAGGTACCGCCACCGCGGAGCAAAAAGCCAGTGCTGAAGCTGGAGCTAGAAACAAATTGCATACATATTCTAATGAAACCTAGATATCCATGACTGGTTCAAAAGCGACCGGCAAACCGGGAGCCAAAGTGGATTTTATTAAAGCAGCGAAAACCCCGTATGACGTCTTACCGTCGACAAAATAACTGGAGAAATGACAGTTTAACATACGGGGCATATCAGAAAGCTAAGGGTGAACTAAATTGATAAAGGATTAAGTGTATATTATATGATAATATACCCTTGCTTCATAGTATGACATCAATACAGTCATATTAAATCTAGAATCATTAACATTTTTTTCTCAAATATCCATATTCACAATTAGTTCTGAACATTTCATCAGAAAGGTATTATCAATAGCAGAAATAGAACGCCTCGCAGTGTGAAGCTATTATATGTTGACGTGCACTTCAATTAACTATGCACAGTTACGCAATGCTGTTGCATGAATGGACAACAAAAGCGTCCATGATTCACTGATTGGCATGCTGCCTCATAAAACAAATGACCAGCAGCTTCGGACGGGGTCATAAATGCCCCCCCCCCCCCACTTCCGACAGGTGACAACGATTATTGCAAGCAATTAATGCAGAAATGTGTGTAGTTGAGCTCACTGATATCTTCAGAGAACAGAGCGTGACAGTATAGTGACCCTTTGATGTTAAAGCTCGTCCAATTTGATAAGAACAATCTACTGGCCACAGCTGATGTTATGAGGATCAGACGACCTGGTAGTGATTGTAAGTGTCTCTTACGAGAGGGTGTCCTGCTGCGCCACTTCCTTATTTCCTCAGCAACCTTGTCTAATTAGGTTTAGGTATCAGTGGGTATGGTTTGAGTCATTAAAACTATGCGTAATTCAAACCCTATTAATCTGGTTATTGGAGGGGGCATACATGATTACATCTCTTGATAATTACATGCCGAATTCATCTCATAGCAGCGTAAGATATAATCCGATGCTGCAGCGTCAATGTCAATGTCGCCCACCAGGTGGCTGCCAAGTCGTTTCCTGCAAATTCGACATTATTGACGACCGCCATCTAAGACAGTTAAGGCAGGCACTTCTTAGAGCGAAAAAAATGTGCTTAAGTCCATATGACTTAAAATAGCAATTGACAGTAAGCTCAAGCCAAGCTTACTTTAAAAATTGTACAACCAGGAATTCATTCAGCGGTGAAGGGTTTGTAGGCCGAGACATTTAGGCTCTGGTAAACTAGCACGCGGTGGAGCGTCTGCCCTGGACGCAGCCGCCACCCCAGTTACCTGAGTTTAGCCCTTAATTAGAATCGTCAGTGACTAATCTGGAACATGTCTTGGCCTTGTGTCTATTTTCAGTGATGCCAAATTGATTGCACTCTTTACATATATGTTGATATCTGCAGTCTTTGCGAGTACAGGTTTCTTTATAGTTCCAGTTGTTGCAAACTAACACGCTGGAGTAGTTGTTGCCGCTTTTGCTTGGAGATTGAGCATGTTCAGGGGGTGGGAGTTGATCCCAGGGCCTGAGCATCTCGTGCTGTAGGTCACGCACGGGTGATTGCCAGGTCCTGCGACCTTGCTGTATCATGGTCAGATACTCCTGATACAGGGCGCGTACTTTGTCCCACTTGTACTGCTCAGAAAGTAGCATCAGCTCTGTGACATGAGTGAGGCGGGCGGATCTTTCTGTATCAGGAATATCTGACTCTAACGCTGCACGAATACAGCCAGTCACTAGTTCTGGTATTGTGAGCCTATCGAACGTGACATCGGGTGCTCCTGCCCGATGAACATACTCGTTAGGCCAGAAAAAACTAGTATTTGGACGTTTACCTTGATTGACTGGCTGCTGTACATGTTGTATGCTGTCCATGATATTATGCCCAATGTCAGCTCGCGTCTGTTGACAGCTGCGCACGTCATTAAGACTAGGTAATTGTACCACCCTAGCGCTGGCATGTCCAGTGATTGGGGCGCTGCTGGACATGATGTGGGGTGCCGTAGCTGGCAGATTATGCGATATTAATCCATTATCAACCGACGTATCCTGTACCCCCGGGATCTGAGGGGTCACAAATACCCTGGGGTTTTGTATCCCCGTGGTTAGCGTAGGGATATGTTGAACTGCGTTCAGAATTTGCTGGTGTTGTCTATGGTATGAGCTATCCAGTCCGCTCACTAATCCAGGTAGTGTGCTTGGAGTTGAGCCTGGTGCTGGCGTTTGGTGTGCAGAAACCGGGTCCCGGTGTCCGTGGTGCATCCCTGGGAAGACGTGCTCCTGTGACGGGGTCGCTGATCTTGTAGTTGTCATATTTTGCGGTTGACTAGCTTGCTCCATCATTCTAATCAAAAATTGTTGTTGCTGTTTTAACTGATCTTGTATTGTTTCTTGCTGTAGCTGCTGATGTTGTTGGTGTTGTAGCTGTTGTTGCTGTAATAACATATATCCAGCTTTCAGATCAGCGATCTGGTCGACTGTCGCCCATCAGGACTGGATCCCAGTGGCCATCACTGGTACCCGGGCTGAGCTCACAGTTACCGTGGTGTTGCCGGCAACTGCGTTGTTCATTGTTGTGGTCAATGCAACCGCGGACGTAGTCATAGTAGGCAACCCATTACTCACTTTTCCTGGTAGGTTAGCTACCCCAGTCGCTGCAGGTTGATGCAGAATCGCTGGTGATAGTGGGACGCTGCTCGACGATCCTGTTATTCCTGAGAGCGTGAGGTCCATAAACTGTTTGGTTGTCTATGTGTTGCTCAGCCATTTTGCGTTGAAAAGCACAACCTCTGCCCCACGGTTTAGGATGCCCCTTCACTGGTTTCTTGCAGTGACTACAGTTATGAGCACGATGAATCATGAAATGAAGCTATATGATTACCACGTAAAAATAAATAATGCAAAATATTGATGCGAGCAGCAGCGTTACTATACAAAACACACTGTGCTTTAACCGGGAAACCATTTATATACCTGGGAGCCACGTGCGTGTGCACACGGCACGTACAGGACAGGGATCCGCCTCCTTAAAGGCAGATCCTGGCCTGTAGGATGCCAGCCAGTCAGCGACCAGGATACCCCAAGTCCTGCTGTGAAGCACCCACGCCCGGCACCCCTGTTTATGCAAATATAAAGCTGCTATCCGAACAGGCGCGGTGATGTGTGTTCCGGGACCGGTTTAATTACTTAAAATTGCAATTTTTGCAATTTTACACAATTATTACGGTATAGGCCCTAGACAAGATTCCGGTTTGTACAGGGTCCGGTATGTACAGGTCGCACTGTATGTGAGTATTAAAACCATAATTAACCATTTATTCACCAGGTGTCAGTTGTATTGTTCATTCGCATGATAACATCGAGCGCAGTTTGAGCCTAGCTTGTGGAAATAATCTGTTAACAAATCCATGTCACAGCATAGGCCTATATAGTGTGTTTCATATTTTTGTTATTTGTGTAGGTCCTATAATTATAATATAATAAGTTTAGGCCTAGCTTGTTGAAATAATCTGTAAAGGCCTATAATTCTACATTGAAAATTAAACAATAGGGTCTACCACCATTTAACATTCTGTGTAAGCTTATGTGTTTTGAGCTACGTTAACGTAAATATTACAAAATTGCTCAAATTTTAAATGACCGCTAAACGGTCATTTCAAAATTGTTCGCTCCTAAACGTTTTCCTTGTCATTGGCTGACATAGCAGAGCATATTTGCCAAATTGAAAAAAAATGTGACAGAAACTTTCTCCTGAAGCACGCTAACAAGCATTACTTGGTTAGTGCCGACTGGCCGTAGTAGTTAAAGGGTTGATGATTTGGGGATCAAAATGTCATTAATATAATAACTGGAGTACAAATAATCACCCTCAATACATTCTTCCACAAGACAATATTGAGTCACCAACACAATTCCCCAGTGATGGCCGTGTGGAAGTATTTTGAAAACAAATAACATCTTAGATCACCCTCTGTAGACCTGTCATGCAGATACTCTCTCTAACACAGTGTCATGCGTGATACTCTCTCTAACATGGTCTCCTGCTTTGTAATGAGCCGTCAACAAGAGCATATGACGACCAGTAATTTACATATGCTAAACGTGTTCAATTGTTTTATTAGATATTTTATGAATAGCTGTTGTACCACCTTGCAAACACATGTACAAATTCAAATCGATTTGCTGTGTTTCTAAGGTGAAATAGACGCTTGCTCACTAGATATCGGCATGCAAATTGACACTTTTGTTGATTTTATTTCAACATGGATAAACCTGCCGCGCCAAAAAATCGTCTGAATATACATTGTTGTCGAATACATCAAATCGATATCTCACCTGCTTAAACATTATCCTCCAAATCTACGATATCCAGCAAAGCATTAGCTGGAATGGTCCTGCTTTCTAACAATTCCATTTTCTAAGAGCAAGTGTCCTGCTTTCTAAGGAGCAAAGTGGTACAGCTGATATGGCAAATAAGTATTAATTGGCGAGTATTTTTACTATCTATATTAATCATTCGAAAGGGACAGCAGAGGCTGACACCATTAGAATGGTTTACAACATGGTGGCGCCATAGTATATGATCACGAGCTACAAAGAGAAGCAAAATTAAATCACGCATGCACCAGTCATGGTGAAAAGGCAAGGTCCTGTATCATGAGATCGTTTCTATTCTGCCGTACAAAGCCTAATAGGGGAGCGGCCAGGACCGGTTGTTGTCCTCCTCGAGGACGTCACCTACCTGGTCTGCATGTACCTCAACGCTTTTGACAGCTTTTCGGTCGGCGGGTTGAGCAGGTGAACGCGATTGTGTTCTGGGGGAGGTGTGCCAGTTCTCGCGGGTGTCATTGAGCAGTTCAATGAGGGCTGCCTGTCATTTTCCAGGTCATTTGTATGTGGTTAATGAAGGCTCTGTTTTCGTACAAACCCTTTGAAGCTGAGGGACGTATTCGTTGGTCTTATTTTGCAGGTCAAATATGTCTTTGCTGATATTCAGCATAGTGTTACTTTTGCGACGTTGCTTAAGGCTCGGTGCTGGCATATCTCTAATGTTTGCATTAAATAACAATTTCAGGATTGTGAGATAGTATCAGCGTCATCCACTTCTAATACAAGTGTGTTAACTACATCGATGCGAGGTCTGTGCCAGGACGTGGCTGACGCGTTCCGGTAAGCGACGCGTTCCGGTAAGCAGCGCATGATAGGGGCAGTCTGCCAGATCGACATGTCAGTGTGAGCCATGGCTATTCGTCAGCTTAAAGGGACTAGCCCAGGTCTAAAATCATCAAAAAATCGTTGATTTTATTTTGGCTTTTTAATATGACCATATGATGTAAACATGTCCATAGACTAGAACTGCAAAAGTTTTTAAATTTTTGTGCTGCACATTTACCAGTTAGGCTAGATATAGAGACGAAATCCCCGTATTTCTTATTATTGACATGGTTGTCAATAATTAGAAATCAGAAAGTTCGTCTCTATATCTAGCCTAACTGGTGAAGGCGCAGCACAAAAATTAAAAAACTTTTGCAGTTCTAGTCTATGGACATGTTTACATCATATGGTCATATGAAGAAGCCAAAATAAAATCACTGATTTTTTGATGATTTTAGACCTGGGCTAGTCCCTTTAACTTGTGTTCCTAGCAAACAGAGAATAAAGCTGGCAGCATCAATGTGCACACACAGTTAAATGCGTTACTACTTTTAGTTAGAGTCAAGGCTAATTTAAATTCAGAGTATGTGGCTATTATCGCCCAGGCAGATGGTCTCACAGAACAAAAAAAATTAACAGACAGACGGACAAACTGACGGGCGGACAACACGACACTTTCCTTTGCGGCGTAAAAAGAAATGACCTGTAAGAAATAACCTGTATTAAAATACAGCAATTTGACCACACATAGGGCCTATACAGCTAAGCCATAGCAAATCATGTACATTTTTACTTACTCACTTTAAATGATTTCTTGCTTTTCATACATTGAAAACTAAAATTCTGACGGGTCCCAAAGGGTGTCAGTCAATTCACCCCAAAACCAACTAGCCACAACCAACTCGCCCAATATTTATGGCAACTCGCCCCAGCCAACTCGCCCCACATTTATACTGTAGTAACTAGCAAATGTCAGCCACTACTGGTGTGTTTCCAGGCAGAAAGCAGCAACGAAAAGACGTCTGCTTCTGCTCAAGTTTTCTGGTATTCTGCATCGAATTGTATCAATCCCGCGCCACAAAGAAGCTGTTGCATAACGAATGCCGCCCCATGACGAACCCGGGTTCATCACATGATGATTGCGGCCCGTCCCTTAAACGTCATAAAAATGACCATGATAGGCCTACTTTGGGGACGTTACGATTAGGCTAAGGGTTCCCAAGATGGCGACCATGATGATCACGGGACGGAAAAACGACCCGCGTTCATCACGGAAAGGAGCGTGATGATTTAGGGATCAATTTCCGGTTAGGGTATCTTTGCACAAAACAAATTAGCCTATATCATTTTGACATCGTTAATGACAATCATTATCTTAGATTCGCCACCTCATATTTTAGTTTAGCTCAATATTAATGCAATAATGATATATCCGGCGCTCCGGTCATTGAACTATCTCAATTCATAAATTCTAGATTAAAGAAATAAAAGGTGATGTTTCATTTCCTTCCTTCAGTGTGTACATGTAGGGCCTATAGGCTACACTATAGCCAATAGTGAGGGTGTATGTAAAAGTGTAGGCCTACAGTAGCCTATATCTACTAGACTGCTGTTAGCTGACTAGGTCCCCTGTCAGACAGGTGCCAGGTCTAGACTGCTGTAGCCTATGCCCTGGCTGTATGATACAAGATATAGGCCCTAGTGACGTCATTTAATATGTGACGTCACTATGCTATGTAGGCACACCATGTATACAAGACGTCCATGTATAGGCCTACTAGGTCTATATGTCCCCTGTAGTTCAACATTCCTTTGCCGGTAGGCCTACTTATTTTTGTTATGTAGGCCCAGCCTCAGGCATTAAATTGTACTTTGATACTCTACAACTTCAACTATAGCCCCCCCCGCTAATACAGGAAAAAACTTTGTATCCCACAATGCAATTCGCATGACGAACACCGCCCCGGAAGCATGACGATCGCCGCTCACAGAGGCCCAAATCATCACGACCCTGGATCATCATGCTAGACAAGCAGTGGCAATGGCAACAACTACTTCCTGTGTAACACATAGCTCGTTACCACAATACCAACTCGCCCCACTCATATGCCAACTCGCCCCAACCAACTCGCCCCACATTTATACCAACTCGCCCCACTCATATGCCAACTCGCCCCAACCAACTCGCCCCACATTATACCAACTCGCCCTACATTTATACCAACTCGCCCCACTCATATGCCAACTCGCCCCAACCAACTTGCCCCACTTATATGCCAACTCGCCCCAACCAACTCGCCCCACTCATATGCCTACTCGCCCCAACCAACTCGCCCCAACCAACTCGCCCCACATTTATACCAGCTCGCCCCACTCATTTGCCAACTCGCCACAACCAACTCGCCCCACATTTATACCAACTCGCCCCACTCATATGCCAACTCGCCCCAACCAACTCGCCCCACATATATACTAACTCGCCCCACTCATATGCCAACTCGCCCCACATTATACCAACTCGCCCCACATTTATACCAACTCGCCCCACACATATGCCAACTCGCCCCAACCAACTCGCCCCACATTATACCAACTCGCCCCACATTTATACCAACTCGCCCCACACATATGCCAACTCGCCCCAACCAACTCGCCCCACATTATACCAACTCGCTCCACATTTATACCAACTCGCCCCACACATATGCCAACTCGCCCCACATTATACCAACTCGCCCCACATTTATACCAACTCGCCCCACACATATGCCAACTCGCCCCACATTATACTCACTTGCCCCACATTATACCAACTCGCTCCACATTTATACCAACTCGCCCCACACATATGCCAACTCGCCCCACATTATACCAACTCGCCCCACATTTATACCAACTCGCCCCACACATATGCCAACTCGCCCCACATTATACTCACTTGCCCCACATTATACCAACTCGCTCCACATTTATACCAACTCGCCCCACACATATGCCAACTCGCCCCACATTATACCAACTCGCCCCACATTTATACCAACTCGCCCCACACATATGCCAACTCGCCCCACATTATACTTACTCCTCCCACATTATACCAACTCGCCCCACCAATCTCTTTGCAATTACGGATTAGAATATAAAAATATATTTTCTATATTTACGATTTTTTTGAAAAAAAGAAGACTGTAATCCGTCCCAAATACTTCAGCGAAAGAGAGAGTTAGCAAAAACAAATCATTTTAACCCTTTCTGCACTACAATACTCATGGTATACAGGTCAATGTATAAACATTCCTCAATACTGTAGACTAGGGTTCTGCATTCAGTAAGTAAGTTGAAGAGTACTAGTCAATGAAAATTGCCGACTGCTGAAAGATTAAAATGCAATACCGGTACATGTAATCAGCTTAGCGAAGAATTTTATTTTCAATCCAACCCCACAGGAAAATAAACGCTATAGAGTGGATTCTGTAATGAAAAATTATGCAATGAATGAAAAATATCTTTTGAAAAAAATTGCCTTGTCATTACCTCCCTCTAGAAAAAATCATAATTTTACCCACTTGGGTTTATTGGTTTGTCCCTAGATCTTTTAAATGCAGCCTTTAATCATCGATTAAAATTGAAAATCATTCGAAAAAAATGACCACAAGTCTGCCATTAAAAATATTGTACAGTAGTTGATATTTTACAGGGATATCCCCCGTCTGAAAACAGCACATTTTGTTCTCTAGTGATTGACTAGCTATACGGCCCAGTTTTTCAGATATTATTTACAGTATTGAAGGCAATAATGGCGTAAGTCGGCCAATTAATTTTTATAGTAATGGTCTAGCTATCAGGCAAGGTTTTCCAGTTATTATCCATATTGAAGTCAAGAGCTGCCGCAGGTCGGCTATTTTGAATTTGATCAAGTTTAAATTTTTCACGATATATCCCTATCTGAAACTACACATTCTGTTCAATAGTAATGGTCTAGGTTGCAAATTAGTATACAGAACTTTGAATATTGAAAAGTTTTATCTGGTCACAAGACATTTCAAATGTATACAGCTTTTGAGACCCTAATTATTTTATTAATATACTTGATCATTCTTTTATTTAAAATGTTCACTCACAGCTTTAACCCTTTTAGTGCGGGACCATCTTTATACGTCAGAATCTGTCGTTTTTATACGTCAGAATCTGACGTCTGTAGACATCAGATTCTGATGCATAAAGATGTCCCCGCTCTAATAGAATTAAAACATTTATACTGGCCGTAGACCCTCAACATAGGTTTTCAAATGAATTGGAAAGAGCCAAGTAAGACATTTCTGATTATTTTCAATTGAAAAACCCTAGTTTTCATGGTCTATATGAAAATATTTCAGCACTTTAAGGGTTAATTGAATGAATATTATTTGCATTTGTAAAATAAGGTCATGAATAAATGTAGGTACTGTATATCAATTCCACTGATTTATGACATTTTTCATTTCAAGAAACTAGATGCACAAGTGCTAATAAAACAACAAGGGTTCTAAGGGTTAAAGTGATAGTAAAAATGTATAATCTATTATTACCACTTGACAGGGCGCTACTAGTGGGATATTGCTGTTAATGCGGGCGTAATATTTGACTATCCGCCCTACTCTAGGGCTGATAGACTCTCTATGTGTATGCACAGTTGCCTGCATAATCGGCTGCTAGCTTGGTGTACAACTGGTGCAGGCCTATTCGAGCACTAGGTACTGGTACACTTGTGATCTATCAGGGCGGACACCTGCATGACCATTCATGACAGCAAGACGGGTGCGTAGTGATTGACATAGGCTTATGTTGTAACTGTAGACAAAGAATAAATATGTTTTATAGATTCGTTGTCATGTTGGGAAAGTGATTATAATAGTAATAACAAGATTTTGTAGGGCGATAGACAGATGCCTTCACAGATGCCAGCCACCCGAGATGAAGTCGAGGGCGGCTGGCATCTGTGTCGGGTCAATAACAAGTGTCTATCGCTCTACAAAATCATGTTATTGTTATAATATAGTGGTGCTTGGCGCTCAGAGGATTGGAGAAGAGCCCTGTTGTAATAACTGATTAATGAGCTTGTCCAAGTTATGGGGGAATCATACACTGGTGGGAAACACAGAGAAATAGTTTTTATGCTGCTTACAAGGAATTTCTAAATATGCCTTAAAACAACTGTGTCAAGTTATCCCAATTATCATGAAACATAAAAATTCAGGTATATGAACAAGCACATAGCTCTTACAAGGAATTTTGCCTGGGCACTGGCTGACACATTACATGTACCTAAGCTCTACATTAAATATCTCCCTTGAGTTATGTCTTGTATAATAGTCCAGTGGATTTTGACTGAAGCGTGTTTCGCGGTATGGACGATGTTTTATGATTGATTATGATACTATGGGGTATCCTGAGCAGAAATCAGCCGGGTGCCACTTTGGCACCCTTGGGCGGAATTTTTTAAGGGCAAAAACAAAATGGCCGCCAGATATTTCAAGGTCAAATATGTTTTTTCTCAACAAATGAAGCCAGTAACAAGTGTAATACCTCATTTTCATGTGATTTTGACTGGGCAATCCATTTCTTGTATTATTTTTATGATTTAAGGTCATCTTCAAGGTCAAAACGTCAATTTCAAGGTCAAATAAGCAAAAATACCCTTTTTAACAAATAAAGCTAGGAACATGTGTAATACCTCTTTTTCGTTGGATTTTGTCTGAAAAATCCATTTATGGTATTATTTTGGTGATCCTGCGCCCACAACCTTCAAGCGGGTGAACATGATTCATATTTTTAATTTGAGACATAAGCAATTGCAAATCTTGCTGTTTAAATACACAATAAATTCATTCCCAATAACTGTGATGTTACCTGCTAATAAAACAGATTAAACTTGCCTATATCATGCTTAGAGCTTTAAGAGTTCAGGAGAAAGACAAAAATGCAGATTAATTTTATGAGTTGATGCTTATAGGAAAAAAAATTCTGGCCTTCACCTTTTTAACATAAAGGTATGGTCCTCTCATTTTAACACCTATAAATATGATCATGAGTTAACATTTATAACCCTCTTATTTTTCCACTGCTACTTTAAAACATCCCTTAAATTGGCCTACATTTACAAAAAAATATTGGGAAAAGCACTAAAAAAACCTCTAGCATCCCTTTCCATCATCTGGAATTATTTCATTCATTTGATAATGAAATCTTCATACTGAAGAACAAATAACAGACAAAAATGCAGCACTTGCAAAATATAAATTACTCATAAGAGTAAGATGAACCAGAGTTGTGTAGGCCTATTAGTGACCAAAGTAGAGAATATTAAAAAAATACCCGTACATTTGACTTTTGACTAGTACATTTTGTGTCCAAAAAATGTCCTGGGAAGCATAGCATGGGGAGATTTGTTTTATTCATTTAAACCTAGAAGTTGTGTTTGAAATGCAATCTTCAAATAAATGAAATATAACTTTGCAAAATGCAGTGATAGAAAAAATAGTTTACCCAGGTGGCAGTTACATCAAAGAGTAAAATGAGTCAGTTTCATCAATTGTGCATTATTGATCATGGACGACCAGTAGAGAATATCCTTGAAAACATGGTCAGTACATTTGAGTCTAGAAACTATACTAAGACTAAATATTGTGCGGCATTATAAGGTATAATGGCACGACAACGAAAGGTATTTTAAGCTGTGATCGGGCTGGTGACAAAAAGAGTTGAAAATAAATATATACTGTATTTATTATAATATACGTTCTGGGCGTTATTTAGAATACCCCCTGAGGAAATACAGGGGGGGGGGGGCGCTGATTAGAATAGTGTTTTATGTCTCTATATTGTACCATTATCATGGATTTTATTTTAAGTTAGCGGAGTGAGCGTTTATTGGAAAACGGGGGTTTGTCAGAATAAATTCGGTTATGGTATTTCCTGATTTCTAACTATAAAATGATAAACATATTTACATTTTTCAAATTATTTGTCTCATCTCGAGAATGTATGTCATTATTTAGGCAGGCCTCGCCGAGTAGGGTTACTTACTGTATTCCGCCTCCGTCATCTACACCCTCTGTAGACCTGTCATGCAGATACTCTCTCTAACATGGTGTCATGCGTGATACTCTCTCTAACATGGTGTCTTGCTTTCTAGTGAGCCGTCAACAAGCGCATATGCCGAACAGAAATTCTCAGTTTTTGCAAATTTACATATGCTAAAACTGTTCAATTTTTTATTAGATATTTCATGAATATCTGTTGTACCACCTTGCAAACACATGTACGATTTCAAATCGATTTGGTGTGTTCATAAGGTGAAATAGACGCCTGCTCACGAAATATCGGCATGAAAATTGACACTTTTGTTGATTTTATTTCAACATGGATAAACCTGCCGCGTCAAAAAATCGTCTGAAAATACATTGTTGTACAATAAGTCAAATCGATATCCCACTGCTCAAATAGCATCCTCCAAATCTACGATATCCAGCAAAGTATTATGAGAAAGTGTCCTGCTTTCTAACCATCATTGTCCTGCTTTCTAACAATAAATCGGGCAAGTATGTCCTGCTTTCTAAGCGATCTGGTCAATACAACAATATCACGATATGGCTGTTGCAGCAAAGTATTGACAATTTGAAAAAGGTTCAAATCATCATTACATGTATAATAATATTCCAACAACTGATGCGCACGCGGAGCGGCAATCAGTGTCGGCTCATTAGAAAGCAGGACACCATGTTAGAGAGAGTATCACGCATGACACCATGTTAGAGAGAATATCTGCACGACAGGTCTACAGAGGGTTAGTAAACTGTGGTTACCACGGGCACGGTGGAGCGTCACCTCCCGCAGGCTGGCATGAAATTGATACCGTTATCTTATCTGCAGCAGGCCATATCAGTTACCGATTCCACCCTCATCAAGCACAAAAATTAAAATACGATTGCAGTTCTAGTCTATGGACATGTTTACATCATATGGTCATGGTAAAAAGCCAAAATAAAATCACCGATTTTTTTATGATTTTAAACACACATGACTGGTCAGTGAGTCACTGCCTGATTATGGACAGGCATCAGGCTGAAGTGAGCGATAAATACTGATAATTCAAAATCGGTGGGCGATATTAAAGGAATTGCGATATAAAGTACTTTAAATGGATACTAGAATCAATTATTTAATATGGATCAAGACTCTGATGTCGTATCTACAGAATAGTGTGCACAAATTATTTCATAAAGTGAGCTGTAATGAAAACAGTGAAGTTTTCAACTGAAGATCACAGAAGATGTTTCTCTTTGGCTGGTTTTGTTTTGTTATGATTTCGTAACTCCAGCGTTGATAAGATGAAGCGAACATGCGGTCACGTGACCTAGACTGCTACCTCCTCTGGATATCGCAGATAAAGCCCTGCTTTGAAAACGCTACCATAGTCCTACATGAGCATTAATACCAAATTAACCATGTATTCACCAGGTGTCAGTTGTATTGTTCATTCTCATGATAAAACCACTAACATTCTCATTTCAAGCAATTTTCGCACTATAACGTATTTCTCTGCATGATATGACAAATGCTTTAAATTGATTATAATATATTTAAATTGGTCTGACTATACAACTGTTAGTTAATCGAAATAGTAAAATGTGTTATTAGGCCTAAATCAACTCAATAAATAAAACTGTTTGAAGTATAATTTGCTTGTCATCACTTCCGAAAAGGTGTTCGCAACATACTGAAATCAGCAGCCATTCTTTCCATTCACTTGTTCTCTGGCTTTCAACCAGTGAACATCTTACCAACCCGTGGGAGCTCTGGTAAATCCGAGTTTTGACGGGCTGTCAAAATACGAAATTGGCATAAAGCTATACATTGCAATATACGCAATCTGATCAGGGATTATCAATCAATCTCAGAGATTTAAAAACGGTGACGGCATACAGCATCAACACCCTACAGGGGCTCTGTTGTTGCTGTTTAAATCGCTAGATAGAGGCAATAATCGCTTTTAGTAGATCAGCATTACCAAATTAGATACATTATACTATCTAAGCGTGCTACCTGTGTTGTACAGCTTGTCTGTACACAGGTACACTTTTCACACCTATTAGTGAGCGACGCGTCATCACTCTCCTGAGTGTGACTGACAGCTTACACATCCCACTACATACTGTACAGTATAGTACAGTAATACGGGACAACTAAATTATCAAAATTCTTCTAAATTCTTTTTAAACCTTGCCGCTAGCATGCCTAGTGGCAAGGTAACTGCTGGGGATGGGTCCCGCCCTTCTAAGGGCGTGCAGGGCGGCACTACCAAGAGTAGTACCGCCCTCAAGAGACTCCTGAAGGAGATCAACGGACTCTCGTCCGTTGACAAGAAAGAGCTGGCAACAACTCTAATGGGATTAGCCCTGATAGAGGACGAGCAGCGTGAAAAAAGTCTTAGGACTGTCAGCAAGCCAGGTAAGTCTGCACCTAAGGGAGCCAATGGGGGGGCCATTCCAAAGAAGAAGTCATTTGCGGGAGCACTCTCGGGTGCAAATAAGGGTGTTGAAACTCCACCCAAAGGTAATAGTGGTAGGTACGAGTGCTTAACAGAGTCACCAGTACAGATGACTCCGAGAAAGTCAACAGCCAAGAGGAGGCTGTCCGACGGCCGGCCACAGGTACTTAGACCTGTTGACCAGGCCCAGATAGGTCACAGGTCGTCGCAGCTAACGACCTTGGTAAGAGTTGCCGAAGCAGAGCTAGGTTTAGGGGGCTCACCAGCGAAGAAACAAAGGACGGCATCTCCAGTGCAGAAGACGCCTGAGAAGAGAGAAGAGATGGAGACCGTCGTTTCTCCACCTGAAGAAGTTCTGGCCACCCCCCTTCCGGAGGCAGAAGAAGGAGAAATCCTGTCCGACGGAGAGCGCTCTGACTGGACAACGATTCCAACCTCCAGGGAGGAGAGAGAGAGGAAAGAAGCTAAGAAGCAAAAGAAGAGAGAAGAAATGAAGCGTCGCGACGCCGCTCAACAGCCCCCTGCAGCAACAGGAAATAAGAAGACTGAAGCAAAGAAGAATGAAGAAAAGAAGAGGAAGTCAACTGTTCAGCCAATCGTCGGCGTGAAACTGCCCAGTTCAGTCAATGGACCAAACCACCTAACTTTCATACAATGGTGTAAACGTATGGGAGTAAAGGTAAGTGAGACCAGGAGGACCATGGGAAAAGACCTACTCATTTTCCCTGAGACAGAAGAGGACTCGAAGAAGATCTACGAGTCCATGAAAAGAGAAGACAGCGGCCTCATGGGGACCTCAGCTGTCTTCAGACCACCAAGAAGTTCTACCGAGGCCAAGGTAGAAGACGCCCTCAGCGTGGTAGTGAAAGACGTGGACACCACAATAGGAGAGGAAGATATCGAGAAAGCCATCCTAGAGAAGCAAGGTCTGAAGGTGAAGGTCATCCGATTCATCAACAGGACCTCAGGACGTGGCATCCCGAAAGTCAAGGTCACTTTCGAGAAGAAGGAAGAGATGGAGGCAGCGATCAGCAACAGCCGTCTCTTCATCGGAACTCGCTCCTGCAGGACGGAGGAGTACAAGAAGAAGAACAGAATCCTGCAGTGCTACAGGTGCCAGAGATTCGGCCACGCCCAGGACTCCTGCAAGGCAAGAGACATCAGATGCGGGAAGTGCGCTGGGGCCCACAGGAGACAGGAATGCACGGCCAGAGCAAGCTACTGCGCCAACTGCACAGGAGATCACCTGGCATCTGACGGGAGATGCCCTAGAGCAATAGAGGTGAAAAGGAAGATCGCCGAGAAGAGAGAAGGCCAGCGACATCGCAGCACCCAGGAAGTCAACAGGAGAGCCCAGCCAACTCAGCACCGAGAGCACCAACGTCAGGGTGAACGCGCCGATCAGCCCAAGAAGGCCACAGGAGGTGAGAGTGAGTTACCACTAATTAGATTAGCCGATAGTGACTTAACCCGTCTTGCCCTTCTCTTTTCAGCCCACACGGTCCTGTACAGCAGAACGATCCACAGGAACGAAGGAAAGTTGGAGTGGGATGACATACCCCACCTAGCCAGCAAAGCAGTCGGTTGGGCCTTCAGGAAAGACATCTCCCCACTGATCATCAGAGACTACCTATCCCAACTTCCTGAGAACTTGTAAGTACAACCTAAACCTAAAGTAGAAAAAGTAGGGCCGTTTTTACTAGGTCTAGTACAGTACAGTACTCACCAGTAAAAACCTAACTAAAGTAGGAAAAACTAAAGTAGGGCTAAGTACAGTACAGTACTTATAAAATATGGATAACAGTTTACCACCAACTAAAAACGTTCAAATTATTCATGCTAACATTAACGGACTATATAAAAGAAGGACTGAACTAATTAACTATTTAAATGAATATAAACCACATTTTGTGACTTTAAATGAAACTAGACTTAGAGAGCAAACTAGAATCAGAATTCCAAATTATAACATTATCAGAAAAGATAGAAATATAATTTATCCTAATGGGCGCCTGCAGAATGCAGCAGGCGGTGTAGCTATTTTAATTAGAAAAGATATCAAATTTAATGAAATAGATACTTCAGATTTTGACGAAGAATTTTTGGCAATAAACTTCAAATCACAAGGTAAGACAGTGGCATTAGCAACTATTTATAACCCGCCAGATATTAAACCAAACATAGAGAATTTCAGGCATATAACTAATTTATATCCACTTTCAATTCTTATTGGAGATTTCAATTGTAAGCATACTTTTTTCGGATGTAAAGTAGGAAATACTAACGGAGACATTCTATTTAACATAATTGAAGAATTAGACTTACTAATAACTAACGACAGCGCTGCAACTTATAGACCAGGGACGTCCTCTGGCGGCGATCTACTAGATCTAGCGCTAGTTAGCCGCCAGATGGCGCCACGCATCCAATCATGTGATGTAGGCGATGACATTGGTTCAGATCATTTGCCAGTTCATTTAACTTTGGCTTCACCTCAAATTCAAAAACAATTTCAGAGAGAAATTCTACAGTATGAAAAAACAGATTGGAACAGGTTTAATAAAGAAATAATAAATAACTTAGATAGACTCGAACCTGAAACACCAGAGGAACTAGACTTGGCTAACGAAAAAATAAGCAATATAATTAAAGAAGGGCTAAATAAAGCGTGTCCCAAAGCAAAACGTAAAGATAAAGCACTTTTTATCTCAAATGAAACAATGAAATTAATTAAATTAAAGAGACAAATTAGACGCTTAGCTAGAAATACGCAAAAAGCAGAAGATAAAACTCTATATAATCAATTAAACAACTTAGTAAGTAAACAAGTAAACAAAGATAGAGAAGAATTTTGGAATCAGCAAACTAAAAAACTAGACGAAACTAAAGACTCTAAAGAATTTTGGAAAACTATCAATAGTATTAATGGTAAGAAATCAGGCGGCGCATCCAAGCCAATAATTAAAGAAAATGGTAATTTAACTCAAAACGACTTAGAAAAGGCAACCACGTTCGCTGAATCTTTAGGCAAAATTCATAATACTCACACAGGTGAAATTTTTGATGATGAATTTAAAAATTTAATAGATAAAGCTATAAATGAAAAATCGCAGCTTTTTTCAACTCTAAAAGAAAATAAAGTAGAAGATGGCGACGATAGTATACTACTCAGGGATATCTCGATTCAAGAAATAAAACTACAATTAGATAGGACCAAAGGTAGGTCTGCTCCAGGAGCAGACGGAATTAAATACACTATAATTAAAAAATGTCCAGAAATAGTATTTGAGAATTTAAAAACTATGTACAATCAGTGCTTAAAAATAGGATATTTTCCAAGTAAATGGAAGGAAGCTCAAGGAATTATGCTCCCAAAGCCTAAAAAAGACAATAAAATTCCAACTAACTATAGACCAATCAGTTTATTAAGTTGCATAGGCAAACTTTTTGAAAAAATAATTGCTCATAGAATGCGCAGTAAATTAGAAGAAGAAAATTTCTTTAATAAATGGCAAATTGGCTATAGAAATAAAAGATGTGCTATGGAACACATTCTCAGACTAGCTGATGATGCGCACATAGCACATAGCCGTCACCATAAAGGAGCTGCAATCTTTATAGATGTAGAAAAGGCTTTTGATTCCGTATGGCACAACGGACTAAGATATAAATTAATGAATACAAATTTACCAGATAAAATAGTAAGATTAATGTCTTCATTTATAACTGACAGGAAAATTTCAGTCAAAATAAATAATGAGACTTCAGACAAAATTTCACTTAATGCCGGCACACCTCAGGGCTCGGTTCTCAGCCCACTTCTATTCCTAATCTATGTAAATGATATTCCAATAGATCCCTTCAGTAATACAGTAGGGGTCTCTCAGTTCGCAGACGACCTGGGATTTTGGACTTTTGCTAAAAGTGAAAAAACAATTAAATATAGGCTAGCCAAAGTTTTATCAGACCTAGAAGCATGGTGCTCCAAGTGGAGAATAAAACTAAATGCTAAGAAAACGCAGCTTATAATGCTTAAAACTAAAAAAAATATAGAACTTGAACTTTTTGGCGAAAAACTCACTGCAGTACAGCAAGCAAAATTGCTAGGAGTAACTTTAGATAAGAAACTAACTTTTAATGCTCATATAGATGAGAACGCTAAAAAAGGAAGGCAACGCCTTGGTCTGCTCAAACTCCTGAGCGGCTCAAAGTGGGGCTGTAAACCCAAAACACTAATGAGACTATATAAAAGTTATATACGTCCAGTACTAGAATACGGCGCTCCAGTAATTTTAGGAGCGTCAGAAGCGTACATCAAGAAACTTCAAATCATTCAAAATAAGGCCATCAGAATAGCCTACAAATTGGATCCACTTTCACACACTGAAGATATTCATAAAATTGCTAAGATCGATCTGATCAAAGATCGATTCCAAATTTTAACGTACAAATTCATAGATTCGCTCAAAGAGCATTCAGATCTTTTCAAACTTCAAAATGAATTAAGAGCTTCAAGAATTAAAAGAGGGCATAAAACACATTTGGACAAATTAATATCAGAATATGCCGAAATTTATGATGAAAATTGAGACTGCTGTGTGAATGCGGCTAGAGTTGTGTCAGTGCCGGTCCGGCGTCAACAGCGTTGGGCCGACATGGACGCAACACTGGCGGCGTTGGCAGCATGCGTGAGTGACAGAAACACCGAAGTGCTTTCACAGTGTGGCTACCGCGGTGCCAATGTCGGTCCAGCGCTAACAACGCTGAGCCGGCATTGGCGCGACGCTAGCGGCGCTGACAAGCACTCGCGAGTGTGATAACAGCGTTGTCGCGTTGACGGGCCAACACCTACGGCGTTGGTCAGCCACCGCGTCACGATAACAACAGACGTCACAGTCTGTTGTCACTCACCACATGTCACCGCGGGGGGTGATAATCAACATAATTGTCACCCCCCGCGAGGACTGTCATGGTGAGTGAAAACAAGGGTTTAAATCCCCTGGTGGCTCTGAAAAGAGAACAAGCGAACTTTCTTAATTTCACAATTAAGATGACACGCTTCTAGGAATTTTCTATTTCTCAAATTATCAACTTTAGACACCTTTTAGACCATTCCACCCAAATTCAATGAAATTCCATAACTCTGACGTTCTTTCTCAGGGTATGCGGGAGTATGGCGATGGCACACAGACAGTCAGGCAAACAACACGAGGTAAATTGATCACATTTGATCCAAAATTCAGAACGCAATTTTAAGTATGTCAAACATACTAAGTGAACTTAAGTGTACACGAGAGGCATAGGTTTAATAAAAGAAATGTCTCAAATGTTCATTTAAAGGATCTGTCAAAACTAACACTTTATCGGCCTTTTTCATCCAGATTTCAAGAGTTAAGACACGAGATATAGGGTAGCTACCGGCTGATTCAACACCTCATTTAGACCACCGCGACCCTCTGTTCGCCGAGGGCACATCAAAATTAATTAAATTCTAAAATGCTTCTGTTTCCAGGTTCCTTGCCTCCCTTGCCAACCAGACATTTTCTAATGAGTATTATATACTAATGAAATATTTGGATAGGCTAAGAGAAAGCTTTCATACAAGCTTCGAATGCCTTAATCCCACTCTCAGCACCCTTCGGGTGCTAGGGTTCACTCAGCCGAAATCAGCAGCAAAGTTCTTTCCAGGATTCCCCTTTTGACTTTTAGGGGATAGGAACTTATTTTTTTAGTCCTTTCAAGGATAATGATTATTATCAAAAACCACCGGTGACATCAGTCTATTGTTAAAAGAGTAGTTTTGTATCTACGAATCTAGTTATTTTTATAGTGGCCAGGTCGAGAAAAAAATATATATGGTTGATCATGAAACTGTATGACTTAGTTACATGGGTTTAGACATGCAGAATATAGTATTGGGGTTTTCTATGTAAAATCTTGTAAAATATGTGTCTATTTTCTGTATCTTAAGTCGAAACAATAACTCATTATTATGCCTACGATGATCCGCAGATCCGAGGTATATTGGACACACTGTGACGGCAGTTGTATTGGCGATACATCATCTTTATGATATTTAATGTTGGTTATTACGATTTTAACATAATATATTTTGAAAACTCATCATTATATTAAATAACCCAAAACGCATAATTGAGGCCGGAGTTTTAAAAAAACTGATTTTTACACCACCTTTTTACTGAAAAATCATCACAGTTGGATTGTGGATTTATACATGAAAATTATAAGTATTACTTTCAAGCGAGTATTTCCAACATATGTCAAAGTATCAAGCGGTATAAGTTAAAAAGATTTTTTTTTACGTGATGACAAATTGACTTTTTCCATCAGTCAAAAAAAATGGGGACGCAACTGCCCCGGTTCTGACGCCACTGTTTTTGAAAACGCTGCCATAGGCCTACTTGTGAGTATTAATACCAAAATTAACCATGTATTCACCAGGTGTCAGTTATATTGTTCATTCCCATGGTACAATCACAAACATTCTTATTTCGAGCGATTTTCGCACTATAACGTATTTCTCTGCATCATAGCAGCAAATGCTTTAAATTGATTATAATATATTTAAATTGATCTGACTACATAACTGTTAGTTGATCTAAATAGTAAAATGTGCTATTAAATCAACTCAATAAATAAAACTCTTTGAAGTATAATTTGCTTGTCATCACTTCTGAAGAGGCGTTCGCAGCATACTGAAATCAGCAGCAACTTCTTTCCAGTAATCCCCTTTTGACTTTTAGGGGATAGGAACTTATTTCTGTAGTCCTTTCAAGGATAATAGTTATTATTAAAAGCCACCGGTCACGCCAGTCTGTTGTTAAAAGAGTAGATTCGGATCTGAGCAAAATGAATCTTCTCCATCATAAAATAGGTGTTACGTCTTGTAGGCCCTATATACTTTTTTGAAAATTGTAACCGAATAAATGTTTTACATGATGGTAAATCTGCAATCCTCAAATGTTGCCCGATTCATATATGCAACTTAAAAGATAATTCCTAATTCGTGAAAACGAAACAATCGTACTTTGCAAGTAGAATACAAGATGTAACGAGGACACAAAACTCGATTTAATTATCTAAATTTACTTAGTTTAATTAGTCTAACATATTTTAGATTCTACTATTGAGCGAAGCTAATGTATAGACATTAATATCACCAAATACCAGTTTAATTTAAGAAGCGGAGTTAAACTGATCTTTAATAATGAAATGCAGATGAAACACGACACCAATTCGTTATTATTGTAGGCCTGCTTTGTCCTCTGCTTGAATTTACACTTTTAAAGTATAGAGGCCTATATTTTCTAGTTTAATGAACCAAAGACTTTTTCCACTTAATCTTAAATAAGTAGACGTTGTATTTTGTTCCTTAATCAAACATTTTATGATTTGATATCCATTGTTACATCTTGATTGGACAACTTACACAAGCCGTGTAACTGGACTTTTTGCACTGTAAGATGTGTAAATGGTCATTTAACTGTTTCTGCTAGTTCGTAACATGTGGTAATATTTTATGAACAAATGTGGGCAGAAAAGCTAACAGGGCGAGTGATATAACAGCTGAATACGACATAGAAAAACTCATGTCGTCCTTGTTACATCTCATAAAATTTTAGTTTGTGAAGATTGTAAAAGGTTGTATAATTTTTTGTTAATTACGTCGCAACATTGCGTGGTTCAAGGGAGAAACGTAGGAGTTTATTAATGATAATATGATGTCAGTTACGGATTATTTTGACAGGATGTAACGCTGACGCCAAACTCAGACATCTCAGACAAAATTACATTATATCCTAAATTTAAACAAGTGAATTGTCCTCTTACTGTTCCTGGGAAGATTTTATAATCCATTATTAACTTGATATAACGCAATGCAATATTATGACCCACGCGTTTGTTATCGATGTTATTTAATGTGTTTTTTTCGGGTGAAGGCGTGTAGCATATTGGTATCTATCTGAGACGTAACATCATAGATTACTGACGTTTCTGGTGTATCGTCATCCGCCATGGTGGATCTTATAAGTGGATCGGTCATTTACATTAATGATGGAAAAGGGTGGCCGATTTACCCGCATTGGCCATATAGCTTAGCCTACTTACCGTCCATTATATTTTAAAGGTATAAGAGTGCCTGATCATTTGACATTCGAAAAAAAGTCATCAACTTGGCTCAAATCAATATTTGCCCAAAAGGCAAGATGGGTCACACGGTGATCTACGGTGATCTATATTACATTCTTAAACCTCCAATTTTACAAATGGGGGGGGGGGGGTGTGCATGCCCCTAGACCCCTAGTTTCACCATGTTCACCGTGATTTTGATGGAGGATGGGGACTTTTTCCTGAAACGCGATGACAAACATTTCTTCGTTAGTGGCTGTAGTAATTAAAGGGATGGTGATTTGGGGATCAAAATGTCACCAAAGAATTCCGCAGTGGTATGTGATAGCCGTGTGGAAGTATTAGAAAGAAAACTTGATAGTTCAATAGGAACTATTTTTAATACAAGTAACATGGTAGATGACGGAGGCGGAATACAGTATGCAACCCTTCTCGGCGAGGCCTGCCTTAATAATGACTTACATTCTGGAGATGAGAAAAATAATTAGAAAAATGTAAATTAACTAAGCCTTTTGTGAAGCAGACGATTCAGTTTGGACGGATCCACAAATGACCCTCTAGCGGTTAGCGTCACAGCAGCATTTTTAATAATATAATTATTGAACATCAAATTATTTCAGACTATTTTGTGATAAAACCATCCAGATAAATTGATTTCAAAATGGGACCAATTGAATTATCAATTATCATAAAAAAAGGTAGGGGAGCGTTGGCGGGATTGGACCCCCTAAACATGCTAAACAAGAAATAGCTGTGTAACTCACAAAAAAGTATTTCAATCTTTAAAATAAGCTTTTTAATCCTGTTAGGGTAGACACTACTCGTTGGTGCAACAATTTTTCCAGCGCGTTTATTATCTTGGAGGCAAATCAATATTTCCTAAAAGCCTAAAAGTGGTTCAATCGTGGATCACGTGACCACAATTGGACCACCTCTGTTTTTTTAATAGCAGATTGAAATCACTGGTATACCAATTGTAATACTATTAAGCTTTTACTAACTGCTAACATTAAATAATTAGTGTCAGTATGAAACAATAATGCCGAAGACCAAACATACAAATTCCTCGATTGGACCACCACATAACGAGCCTGGACAACTTCCAATATTTAGACTGTTTTTCCAAAAAAATACCTAGATTTTTATTTGTATAGTTGAGTTTATAAAACTATCTGTAGCAGATATGACAGTTATCAGGATGGACCAGTATAAAAACACATTCTATTGACATAACTATTGACCTGTCGGACTAGTAGCTATCGACCTCTCGGACTATCGATCTATCGGACTATCGACCTGTCAGAATAACGACCTGTCGGACCAACGACCCGTCGGGAAAACGACCTGTCGGAAAAACGACCTGGTGGAAAAACGCCCCGGACCCGATTAACACTTACATTTTTTTCAATCGGATTTTAACTGCCGGTCCCGAAAATATTCGGTTTTTCGTTTTTTATTACCACATTATGTACCACATTTTAAACATTTTAAAGATAAAATGTGACATCAAATCAGCAAGATTTGAAAATCGTTTACCTCCATTTTGTCAAATCTGAATAATTTTCACTCACTTGAAGTTGTGGATAGCGCCAGTGAGACTTCAAGTGGGTGAAAATTACAATTTAATAATTTGGCGGTAAAGGGTGACCCTTATCACGCGGAAATATTATTGCATAAACCATGGAGACCAAAGTGTTTTTTTTCAATTTGAAATAATCATAAATGTCTTAGTTAGCTCTTTCCGCTTCATTTGAATACTTATGTTATGGTTCTATGGACAATTCTGGGACCTCAATGACCTCGGACTCCTTTGTTTTCACCGAGCTGAATAATACAATGATGTATGGGGGAGGGGGTGTTATAATATAACCTTGTTTTCACCGAGTGACGTCACTGCGTTTCACAGAATATAAATTATTTTACGCTTTCAGTGCGTGGATCGTCTTCATACGTCAGAATCTCACGTCTACTGACGTCAGATTGTGACGTATAAAAACGATCCCCGCGCTGAAAGGGTTAATTTTGGATCCGCCCTGGACTGAAAGACAGCTCTCTCAGTCAGCACAAGCTGCTGAAGGCTTGTAGATCCGCCCGTGCTCAAAGTGATGTGAGTCAGAGTTAGAAAGTGGTAGGATGCACCTCGAATGCTGCGAAATCCATGGTCAAAGCAAACGATAGAGTTATAGACAATAGACAATAGTTTATTTCATAGGATGTGCGAAAATATTACACTGACTTATCAGTGAGTGTCACAGTACGTCACCTGAGTAAAGACACTGGTGAAACGAGTGAGCAAGAATATATACATATAAAATACAGACATGTATGAATACATGCCAGGAGAGCATGTTAAAGGTAGTGGGGCGGATATGTAACAAAAAGTGCCTTGTGCGTGCACATCCGGATAAAAGCATGAAAATCTGTAGCATTGGGCTCTGAACAATGCTGAATTCAAAACTGCCAGGAGCCACACAGTCTCTTCATTTTTTCCCGCCAAAAAATTGAAAATTCAAAATGGCCGCCATGAAATACATTTCCCATTCTAGAATAGCCAAAAATGTTCCGATTTCGATGATATTGGTGTCAAAACATATGTTTTTGAGGTCACGGGAACCAATAAGCAACTTATTAAACATATTTAGATAATATTCCCTCACAAAAAAAATAAACTAAAATGTAAAAAACATAAACTATTCAAGTTGCGATAGCAAATAAGCGAAGTACAAACTTTGGCGATTTTATTTGAGAAGTAATAAAACAAATTATGAAGAGATGTCATATATAATATAGAAACATATTTTTAAACAGCAAGACAACATGGTGAGGGCAATATAAGCACGGCTGCATCATCAATCACACAATTGCTGGTATTTAATGCTGTTAAGCGAGGTAGACAAGATGCTGTATCAGTATAAGACACGATCGTGAACGTGAAGCACCCTCCCACTTTACCTTGGCCTACTGTTACCAAACAAAACATGAAAGCGTGAGCTCAATGACAATCTGTTTGATAATGGTCTATCAGTATCATATATAGAGTCCTCCAGTTATCTACAGATGAAGCTAATAGAGCCATAGAGATGTATTTATAAGAATGAGGACTGTGTATCTCCATCAACTCTTCGAGACAACCTCTCCACCACTGGAAACATTGACAATATAGATCATAATCCTTCTTCCTTGAGTCGTGTTCCTTCCACGGTACTGCTATATCTATGACACAGCACACTACTATAAAAACGCAGGTGATGTAAGAATACACATTGAAACTGCACAGAATAGATCCCAACCGTAAAGGAAATCCCTTAAATCCCTACCAAAGCCATACACCGACGCGCCCTCTGTTTCTCTTGCTAACAATACAGCTCCAACAAAAACTGAATCCGTAATACCCATTTCTGTAGATTCAGAAATCAATGAAACTGTGGGATTAGCTTCTTACCCGCTTTGGGAGCGCTCGGGTCACGATAAAACTTCATGGCTTGAAAAAAATACAATGTTCAGCTTTTTCTGACGAGAATCAAACTGAATGTGAAAACATATCATGGTTAGCTCACTATGCCAACCCCCATGAGTATGTACCCAAGCCACCTGCTATCATAACTCTCCTTCCATTATTTCGTGATGGTGTACATTCACCTGCTATGATCAAACATGGCATGAACCTCATAAGACAAATCACACTTCAAGTCAATCCTGAGCTAATACCAGTTCTTACTGTCGACCAGCCATTTCATGCTATAGCGAAAAAAATCCAGTGAAAATGGACGGATGAGTCTGTGGGAAAATGTTAGGTTCTTCTGATGGTAGGTTTCCATGTGGAGATAGCTATGCTAAAAGCAATTGGTAGCTGGCTAGATGGAAGTGGTTGGAGCTAATGTGATGACTTCGGCCAATGTGACAATAGAAGGACCCGCGGCCGGTCTTCTGATAGGTGCACTGTACACACATCACGGGTCAGCGGGTACATCAAGTGACCGCATCAGCACTGTATATTCTTCTTAAAAGATCATATGCAGAGTATGAACTCCACACTTCTTATGATGAGCAGATGACATAATGAGAAATGGTAAAAGTATTTGGCGTCAGAGCATCCTCAGTTTGATTACTGGCACAGAGTTTTGGATTTAGAGCTTCTCTTACTCCAGTTCTTCAAGATATCTTATCTCCTTGGAAAACAACAGTCCTTTAACACATGCAGAATTTTTCACAGGAAGTGACGCAGAAAACTAGGCGCAAATTCTCATTTTTGGCTCATGACCAAGTCCACGAGCAGCTTAATGAAATTGTGAAAGGAGATGGTGGCATCATAGGCATAACAGAAAACGAAGCTGCTCTTACTCGGTGGACTGTTAGCGGTTCGGAAACTGCTAGACTTCTGATGGAATATGTTGAGAATCATTCATTGAAAAGGAAGGCCACAGATAACCACCATGAACAAATACCAAGTGTGCAAAAGACTTTCATTACTCCTATAAACATGGTTAAGAATGTGACTGATATCATTGAGGAACTTGATAACTCATTTACTGATACCAGTTGTGATCTTTTTGCACTTGATTCTAAACAAATAATGTCTAACAGTGTGGTAGATGCGATAAAGTCCGCTGAGGATATTGGTAAAGCCAAGTACCACACATTTCTTCAAGAGCGTCTCTACAACAATACCATTGACTTTAATGACACCATGTCAAAAACAATATGTCTCTGTTATGTTCTGATACACAAAAGAAAACTGCAAAGCACACTTCCAATCTCTCCAATTTGAATGATGACATTTCACTTTTCTTAAGAATGTATGTATCGTGTGAGTCTAGAGGAAGTGACATGGATTCTTTCTTTAAACATGAAAATCATGCTTGACCACCACCCTTTAGCTTCAAATGGTACCAAGCAAAAAAAAAATTTGACTTGATGGAATGTTTGGAATCGTTAGCACCACAGCCAGATAATATTCCAGACGTCATGTTGGTATTATTGATGGTGCTGCCCTTGTGCAGATACATGAGCCAAAGAAATCGCATTATACAGTCAAAACTTTTCTCGACTACTCACGAATAATTGTGTTTTTACCATACATAGAACGTTTATTTCCGTACAAAAGGTAGTGCATGTGGATGTAGTCTGGGATATATGCAAAGTGGATAGCCTAAAGACACAAACACGAGATAATCGTGGATATGGTAGTTGCCTCCGGGTAGAGAGCAACACTAAAGTTCCTGCCAATTGGAATAGCTTTCTTCGATGTGAAGAAAATAAAATTGGTCTCTTTCAGTATCTATTAAAGCCAACGCTCTACAAGAGTTCCATCCATGGCCAGAAAGGTTTGTCTGCTCCACCCATGTCTGGCACGTCTCCCCTTGCTTTCACCCAAGAAGAAGCGACACGAGGCTTCTGTTTCATGCTTCCCACGCGTACCACAGTGGCTTTAAAAAGCTAATAATACATGCAACAGATACTGATGTAATGGTTATTGCCATTGTCGTGGCAAGCGTAGTTCATGGGTGTGAAATATGGATGACAGCATTTGGTCATAGAAGAAAGAAGCGTTATATCCCATGTGTTATGTCATTTTAAAAGTGTTAAGATCTGATTCATCCTGGGGATTACTATTACTGCGTTGGTTTTCTGGGTGCGATACTGTTTCCGCCTTTCGTGTAATTGGCAACAATGGTGCAGGAGCTTATTCATCTGTATTTAGTCATTCACAGCAGTGGTGATGATTATTTCACTTTATAATTCACAATAGTGGCTATTTTTTGTATATTTCGTTAAAAAATAAGAAACACCAGATAAATAATATCTCATAGACAGCTCCCGTCTTACACAGAACACTAGAGAGCCAGTAGTACTGGTACGACATATTCAAATTTTTGTCTGCACATAGTTATGTACACTTTTGTATCATCCCAGTGACATTTCTGCTTATATTTTAAATATAGTTACTAGTAAATCATATGTTGGGATGATAGAAAGTAGTCTGTTTATGTCATTATCTGTCACGTCACCAATATGTTTCCATTGCTGGATGTTTGAATCCGATTTTTCCTGTTTTATATCATTTTTTCTATTGTTTTATGTTAAGACTTATCTGAAAATGTTGAATACATAGTTTATTGAATTCCTTGACCGCGGCCATTTTGAATTGTTCACTTTTTGGCGGGAAACAGTGGAGAAACTCGTGGTTCCAGCTATTTTTGTATAGAGTGTGGTCAGGTCTACCATCCTGCCAATTTTTATGCTTTTATCCGGAAGTGCACGCGTCATTCACATATCCGCCCCACTATAATTATCATGTCATAATAATATAATGTACATAGGCCTACATTTTTATTCGGTTACTCACTTTACAAAATAAATGACTTTTTCAATGAACTTGCATAATTTGTACAATTGATTTCTATTTGTTACATTCATTATATTAGTGTTTCAAATTTAACTGACGAAGGTGAGTTTCTGTAACGTTTTTTTTTTATATATTTTTTTTATAAAATGGCAAAAAACAATGCAGCCCTGAGAGGAGGTGAGCGGTCTTGTATTTGTACATAATTATTAATCATTCCGGAGGGGGTACTCGGACGGGGTAGGGTAGGGTGGGGCAAAACGCCTACCGTAAGCATTTTAAGCTGTAGTTATGTACTACCAAACCCCACATGTAGTCCAGCATACGTTGGATACTAAATTGCACTATCCACTACCCTGATGTTACATTCCCTATTTTTTTATTTTTGTTCTCGAAATGCAAAAATACAAAAATACACAAGTGGGCGTTTTGCCTCACACCATGGGGCAAAACGCCTTTTGGCAGGTGCAAAACGCCCATGGTGGGCGTTTTGCCCCATCCGCTACCTAACATAAAAATACACTGTCCATGACCTTAGGTTGACCATATTATCAGTGTGGTTAAAGCAAATTCAATAGAAAGACAGGTTCAAGTGAAAGTCAGGCGGACTAGCAGTAGCCTGAGTGTGAAATGGGCCACAGTAGCCTGAGTGTGAGACAGGCCATGCAGAAGCCTGAGTGTGAGATGGGCCGGCAGCCTGAGACAGGTCAGTAGCCTGAGTGTGAGACAGGCCAGAAGCCTGGGCGTGAGACGGGCCAGTAGTAGCCTGGGCGTGAGATGGGCCAGCAGTAGGCTTAGCATGTGTGTCAGATGGGCCTGCAGTTGCTTGAGTGTGAGATGGGCCAGTAGCCTGAGAGTGGTATGGGCCAGCAGTAGGCTTAGCCTGAGTGTGAGACGGGCCAGCAGTAGTCTGAGTGTGGGACAGATCAGTAGCCTGATTGTGAGTTGGGCCAGCATTAGCCTGAGTATGTGATGGGCCAGCAGTAGCCTGGGCAATGTGAGATGGGCCAGTAGCCTGAGCGTGGGATGGGCCAGCAGTAAGCTTAGTCTGAGTGTGAGACGGGCCAGCAGTAGGCTGAGTGTGAGACGGGCCAGTAGCCTGAGTGTGAAATGAACCAGTAGTAGCATGATGGTGAGATGGGCCAGCAGCCTGAGTGTGAGATGGGCCAGCAGTAGCCTGAGTGTGAGATGGGCCACCAATAGCCTGAGTGTGAGATGGGCCAGCAGTAGCATGATTGTGAGATGGGCCAGTAGCCTGAATGTGAGATGGGCCAGCAGTAGCCTTAGTGTGAGATTGGCCAGCAGTAGTCTGAAGGTGAGATGGGCCGTTAGCCTTAGTGTGAGATGGGTCAGCAGTAGCCTAAGTGTGAGACGGTCCAGCAGTAGCCTGTGTGTGAGATGGGCCAGCAGTAGCCTGAGTGTGAGATGGTCCAGTATTAGCCTGAGTGTAAGATGGGCTAGCAGTAGCCTGGGTGTGAGATGAGCCAGCTGTAGCCTGAGTGTAAGATGGGCAAGCAGTAGCCTGAGTGTAAGATGGGCTAGCAATAGCCTGAGTGTGAGATGGGCCATTTGCCTGAGGTGAGATGGGACAGCAGTAGCCTGAGTGTGAAATGGATCAGTAGCCTGAGTGCGAGATGGGCCAGCAGTAGCCTGAGTTTGAGATGGACCAGTAGCCTGAGTGTGAGATGGGCCAGCAGTAGCCTGAGTGTGAAATGTATCAGTAGCCTGAGTGTGAGATGGGCCAGCAGTAGCCTGAGTTTGAGCTGGGCCAGTAGCCTGAGTGTAAGATGGGCCAGCATTAGCCTGAGTGTGAGATGGGTTAGCAGTAGCCTGAGTGTGAGATGGGCCAGCAGTAGCCTGAGTGTGAGATGGGCCAGTAGCCTTAATGTGGGATGTGCCGTGTCAGCAGTAGTCTGAGTGTGAGATGGGCCAGCAGTAGCCTGAGTTAGAGATGTGCCAGTAGCTGAGTATGAGATGGGCTAACAGTAGCCTGAGGAGTGTGAGATGGGCCAGCAGTAGCCTAAGTGTGCGATGGGCCAGTAGCCTGAGTGTGAGACGTGCAAGTAGCCTGAGAGTGTGATGGGCCAGCAGTAGCCTGAGTGTGAGATGTGCCAGTAGCCTGAGTGTGAGATGAGCCAGCAGTAGGCTGAGTGTGAGATCAGCCAGCAGTAGCCTGGGTGTGAGATGGGCCAGCAGTAGCCTAAGTGTGCGATGGGCCAGTAGCCTGAGTGTGAGATGTGCCAGTAGCCTGAGTGTGAGATGAGCCAGCAGTAGGCTGAGTGTGAGATCAGCCAGCAGTAGCCTGAGTGTGAGATGGGCCAGTAGCCCCGAGTAGCCTGATTACGAATCCAGATCATGATCACCCATTAAATTATTTATGATAGTCAAAAGGGGCAAAATCCCACACCATGGTAGGCGTTTTGCCCCAATTGGAAACAGAGGAAGCTTCTAAATGTTGTCACGTGACCATGTATATCTTTCAATGGGAACCACATTGCATCGGTAACCAACACTAGTAGCTTTGGATGTTCCGCGGTTGCTAGTGGTTCTCGGTATTCCTTGGGCCTTGAGAGACTAGATCTATATAGTACTGCTCGCATTTACTAAGGATTGTGTTACATTATGTACTTAGCATTTATACACAATACTGTTTTGTGACAAATGGTCGACATTTTCAACAGTTCATTGAAAATGTGGCAGCAGTCATTTTAGAATTACACGAGACTATAAAATCACGTGGAATGACGTCATAATAGCGGTGGGCGTTTTGCCTCACCTGGGCGTTTTGCCCCACCCCACCCTACTCCCATACTTGGGGGTACTGAAGATGTGCCGCTGAACAGGGTGCTTTTTTGAGCTTCTAGCTTTGGCACAGGGTGTATTTTTTGTATTTTGATCATCCACAATTGGCACAGGTTGCTTTTTTGAGGTTCTTGCTTTGACACCCGCTTTGGCATGTTTTTTGCTGATTTATCAGGCTATAGGCAACTATTAGGCCCCCTATCATCCGAATTCCATCACTATTTCTTAGTCTCACAGCAGTTAGCCGCAAAATTTCATAAAAAACCCCATTAAAACATGAAGTAAAATGGTCTGACACCATATTAATATGCAAACCAATTAATTAAATTCTGTGTAAATTTCAAAGTTGGGACAGGGTGTCTTTTGAGCCTAGTGAAACTTGCGACAGGGACACGTTTTGAAAATGCACACCCCTACCCATTCCTAAGGCGAGTACCCCCCCCCCCCCACTCCCCCCGGAATAATCATGAACGTATATAATTTAGGAATTATATGTTTATATATAGAAGAGAGATATAGGCCTATATTTTTAATTTTTAAATCTTGACTTCACAGTCCTCCTCAATGGAGTATCAGTCATCTCACCATCCTCTGGAGGCCTTTCTGGCCCAGTTTAGCCTATATGTGTACAAAAGTGGCCCTAAAACCCCATTCGTTCATTCTGATTGATCCGGATGAGACAAAATGTATCAGGATACTTCTTTTTCAAACGGGTAGATTTTACGAGTTTTAATACCATAATTCTCACTCATTCACCAGGTGTCAGTCGTGTAGCCTATTCCCATGGTAAATCATTCGACATTTCTTTTTCATGCAGTTTTCCGTATTTTCCCGCATCTTTCTTTTACTGTATATCAAATAATTCGATTATGCATTGTTATCTTTAAAATTATCTAAATAAACTGATAGTTACTTGATCAAAATAGTAAAATGGTTAATATAAATAATAAAAAGTATGAAGTATAATTTGCTTGTCATTAACTCTGACGACTTAATCTCAGCCTAGAAAATGAACATTGAAGATCACAAATCACAACGTTTTAACCTGCACTCTGTGCTCTTGTGACTTTTAGAGTAGAGTGTAAATTTTTGTGCCCTTTTGGGCTATATATTAACAGTTAAAAATTAGCTGGGTCATTGTCTTGATTTTGAGACCATCAAACTCATTTTCTTGGTACTTTTGATGGTGAAATTAAAAATGAGCTCCAATGTCCATCTCGATTTTTTGGGACGCCATAGATGTATCTGAAAGCAGGTGTCACAGTTGTATTTACAATGGACTGACGTCAAATTTTTATTTGAAAATAGATGGATTTTGCGGATGTATTTAAATTGTGAATATATATAAACCGCAAAAGGGCAAACAAATTGCCCTCACCACCAGAAGTCAAAAGAGAATGGACGTCATAAGTTGCCCTTCTAGTAGTCGAAATTGGCCCACAAACGAAAATGTTAAATTTGCAAGTGATTTATGAATGACGGCCATCTTGAGTCAAAAATATGTTTAAGATAAAAATAAATGTCAAAAATGTACGAAGCCCCAGAAGCGACATTTGCATTATTATTATAAACTCAATATAGTGAGCTTACCACTCGATATATTGAGTTCATAACTCGCTATATTGAGTTCACAACTCAATATATTGACTATAAAGCTGGATATATTGAGTTCCTAACTCGGTATATTGAGTTCACAACCCAATAAATTGAGTTTACAACTCATTATATTGAGTTCACAACTCAATATATTGTCCTTACAACTGTCCTTACTTATATTGATTCCATATCTCGATATAGTGAGTTCGCAACCCGATATATTGACTTTAAAAGTCGATATATCGATATATCAATATATTGACTTTACAACTCAATATAATGAGTTTTCAGAACTCGATTTTTTGAGTTTGTTTTCTCAATATATTGAGTTCACAACCTAATATATTGAGTTCAAAACTCAATATATCGAGATGTTAACTGAATATATTGAGTTTTCAACTCAATATACCGAGTTGGCAACTGAATATATCGACTCCTTAACTCAAAATATCGAGTTCTTAATTCAATATATTGAATTATGAACTCATTAAATCGAGTTAGGAACTCAATATATCTAGTTATGAACTCAATATATCGACTTTTAAAGTCAATATTCATCGACTTTCAAAGTCAATATATTGAATTGTAAACTCAATATATTGAGTTGTAAACTCAATATATCGAGTTGTAAACTCAATATATCGAGTTGTTAATATATTGAGTTATGAATTCAATATATTGAGTTATGAACTCAATATATTGAGTTAAAATTTGTTTTAAAAGAATTTAAATGTCGCTTCTGGGGCTTCGTGAATATGGTATCTCCATACGAGAATTAGTCAAAAATGACAATTTGTTTGTTAAAATAGCTCCAGAAATAAAAAAATTCATGCTCGTTCAGAACTCATGGCGGCCATTTTGGACAATCTATGTTTTTCAGGATTTTTCCCCAAAAAGCGAGAGGGGCATAGGTGCTCATTTTTAATATCACTGTGACCATCCAAAGTACCTAAAACCACCAAGAAACAGAGGTTTTATGAAAATAGCCACGTAATCGCGATATGACCAGACTATATTTTAAATGTTAATATATAGCCCAGAAGGGCGAAAAATTCACACTCTACCCTACACTGCCCGCCGTAGACACTGCTACTTTGCATGTTAAAATTTGCAGATGGATGACGTCATATGTCCCCCACTCTCAATTTCAGGTATTGTAGTAAGCTTGTGATTGGCCGGCTGTCTTGCTAAAAGTACCGTGATCGGCTGGCGAAAATATTATGGAGGGGGAGGGTTGGGTGTAGACAAACACCAGTGTGGAGCCCAGCAAACACGAGGTTTTGACCTAATGTTGTTTCAATATTCGCCCACCGCCAACGGCGCTGGACCAACATTGAAACAACATCGGGTCAAGTCCTCGTCTTTGCAGGGAGAACTGTCGGCATTTGGATACACGCGTGCCGTCTGTGTCTTGTTGGAACAGGCTACACAGAGCTCTGTGTAACTCTACCCTATAACATTTATATAAACTATTTTACTATTTTTATCAAGTAACTATCAGTTAATTCAGATAATTTAAAAAATATCAGTCTACAACTGGATTATTTGGTGTGCAGTAGAGGAAAGATTCGGAAAATTTGGAAAACTCCATGAAAAGGAAATGTCCAATGATTTTATCATGGGAATAGGCTACACGACTGACACCTGGTGAATGATATCTGATAGATTTTGCGAGTTTTAACACCAGCATAACCCATGCTGGTGTTAAAACTCGCAAAATCTATCAGTTTGAAGAGAAAGTAGCCTTTCTCGATACTTTTTTGTAGCATCTGGATAAATCTGAATGAACGAATGGGGTTTTAGGCCACTTTTGTGCACATATAGGCTAAACTGGGCCAGAAAGACCTCCTGAGGATGGTGAAATGACTGATACTCCGAGAAGTCAAGATTTAAAGATTAGAGATATATATTTCTCTTCTATATATATAAATATAATTCCTAAATTATATACGTTCATGATTACCCGGGGGGGGGGGGGTTTACTCGCCTTAGAAATGGGTAGGAGTGTGCCTCCACCATTTTGAAAACCTGACCCTATCGCTATTTTCCTCATGGCTCAAAAGACATCCTGTCCCAATTTTGCAATTTACACAGAATTGTATTACTTGGTTTACATATCAATATGGTGTCATTTCTACCAATTTACTTCATGTTTTAATGCCATTATTGGCACAGAATGCTTTTTCAGGTTTCACAGGAGAGAGCCCCAAAATTTCATAGAAAAAAAAATCCAATTTACTTCATGTTTTAATGTTTTTTTCTATGAAATTTTGGGGCTCTCTCCTGTGAGACTAGAAAATAGTGATGGAATTCGGATGATAATAGTTACATATGGCCTGATAAATCAGCAAATAAAACATACCAAAGCGAGTGTCAAAGCAAGAACCTGAAAAAGCATTCTGTTCCAATTGTGGAAGATCAAAATGACAAAAATGACACCCTATGCCAAAGCTGGAAGCTCAAAAAAGCACCCTATCCAGCGGCACATCTTCAGTATCCCCAAGTATGGGAGTACCCCCTCCGAGTACTCCCTCCGAGATGATTATTAATCATGTACAATATGGGGATGCTCAACTCTTCTCAATGCTGCATTGTTCTTTGCCGTTTTATAACTCTATAGCATGATTTGACCATGGATTTCGCAGCATTCGAAGTGCATCCTATCACTTTATAGCTCTGACTCACTTCACTTTGAGCACGGGCGGGGGCCCTAGGGTAGTGGTTAGCACCGCTGCCTTTCACGCCAGAGTTCGGGGTTCGGTTCCCGGTCTCGGCGGTTTGAAAGAAACAAAAATGTTTCTTCCTCATCCACGTGTGAAAGTCAGTATTGTGGGGATCCTCCGTGACCGAGAGGTAGCGTGCTCGGCCTCAGACCGCCAGGGCTCGAATTTCGAATCCTGTGTCTGGAGGACAGCGTCATCTCAATTATCTCTCCATCCTCAGGAGGTTCTCCTGGCCCAGTTTAGCCCATATGTGCACAAAGGTGGCCTAAAGCCCGATTCATTTCATTTTCACTTTGAGCACGGGCGGATCTACACGCCTTCAGCAGATGGAGCTGACTGAGAGGGCTGTCTTCCAGTCTGGGGCGGATCCAAAACTAAACCTGTCAGCGCGGGGACCGTCTTTATACGTCACAATCTGACGTCTGTAGACGTCAGATTGTGACGTATGAAGACGATCCCCACACTGAAATGTCCGTAGCATTGGTAGTGGAAAGAGCTAACTAACACATTTATGATGATTTCAAATTGAAAAAACCCTTTGGTCTCCATGTTTTATACAATAATATTTCAACGTTGTGAGGGTTAAAAATGGGGATCCGATTGAAAAAAAAGTAGGTGTGAATCGGGTTCGTGTCGTTATTCAGACAAATCGATAGTTCGAAATGTCTTTATTCCGACATGTCGTTTTTTCGACAGGTCGATAGTCCAACAGGTCTAAAGTCCGACAAACAGGTCCATATTCCAACAGGTCTAATAGAACGACAGTTCTATATTCCGACAGGTCGTAAATATTAAAACACAAAAAATAGCGAAATAGTGGATTAACAGTTAGATCTACTGAAATAAATAATTTTGTGCAGACTCTGCATTAAAGCGACACAATCAGGCTAAAATAATTTAAAAATCAGTAGTTGCAAATTTTGCTTCTTATTATGACCATATCTTGTAAGCATGTCCATTGGCTAGAACTGCGTATTTTTTTTTAATTTTTGTGTTGCACCTCTACCAGTTAAGCAAGATATAAAGCCTAAATTCCCGATTTCTTATTTCGGAAAAATACTAATTGTTTTAAAGCCGGTAAGTGGTGTAAATAAACTACTGCCTAAATTAGTCTCACTTGATTTTTTTATAGCTTTGACACGCCGATTGCAATTAACACAATATTTAAAATAAATATAGCTGTGTTGGTGCAAAACACTGGTAATTATTCTCAAAAAGATTCAATTATTTCATTCAACTCTGTGTTTTAGATTATGCCATTTAATATAACTCCCGATGATAAAAAATACCCATAAAACATTATGTATACCTAAATTTGACTATGCAAACTTCCTGGAATTCTTATGTAGACCCTATGTTATTGTTTTGACAGAATATTGAAATATGATTAAACATAGGCTAATGTATTATCACTTTTGTCATTAAACTATGTATTAACTACTGTTCAATCATAAATACTCCACATCTAAAGTCTCTAAAATATATATACACCGTAATTGGGTCATACACACTCTCTAACTGAAACCTTGTTCTAGGGGCTCTATTTTATATTTCTATCAAGTCAAACCTTGGTTAAGTTTGGAGTTGATGGAATTATGTCAGCGTTAACAAAACTATGAGTTCAAAAACACATGTTTTGATCACTGTTGTATAATATTTTGACCTGTATGACCTTTACAACTTCATAATAGCTACTATTGTGGTTTTTTTTTAAATATTGCAGAATGCAGAAAATATTTTTGGTAGCGGAATAGGTACATTTTATTGATTATTAGCGAATACATTGACAATTATGTAAATACTCTATGTGGCTTATTATGTTATCTAATATACCTCAGTTGGAACAACCCAACATAAAAACATTTTTTATATAATAATTTGACTATACACACTATCTGGGTTTCTTGTATAGATTCTATGTCATTTTCCCAATCCTTGATTAGCTCCGTTTTTTAACAGACAACGTGATGACAGTCAAAAGTTGGTAAAATCACTGTCGTATGTACACTGCTCACCCTAGACACTGCTCTTTCGCATGTTAAAATGTGCAGATGGTTGACGTCATATGTCCCCCGCTCTCAATTTCAAGTACTGTAGTAAGCTTGTGATTGGCCGGCTGTCTTGCTAAAAGTACCCTGATCGGCTGGCGAGAATATTATGGTGGCGGAGGGGTTGGTGTAGACAAACACCTGTGTGGAGCCCAGCAAACGCGAGGATTTGACCCAATGCTGTTTCAATATTGGCCCACCGCCAACGGCGCTGGACCAACATTGAAACAACATTGGGTCAAGTCCCCGTGTTTGCTGGGAGAGCTGTCCGCGTTTTGATACACGCGTGCCGTCTGTGTCTGGTCGGAACAGGCAGCACAGTGCTCTGTGTATGTCGTATGCTGTTTTTACCTTTATTGACCTTTATAACACAAAAATTATTACTTGTTTTTTCTTCATATATATAGTTTAATATGGGACTAACGTTTTTGTGGCAGATTATTTAGCTCTTAACGACTGTTGGTAAATATTTGGCAAATTTTGAAAGTCACATTTCATATTTCAAACTAGGCCATGTACATAATGTACTACACCCTCAGATTAAAAACAATCCATCCAAAAGATGTTATCACAATTTGTGCCTTACGTTCTAGTTGAGGTTATTCTAGGGGCTATATGCTATTATTCCATCAATTTAAACCTTGGTTAGTTATATTATTCAACAAATGACATTAAAGTACAGATAGTGTTATGGCGAAACATGTGTTTAGTCACTGTGGCATGCGGTTGGTACCTCTTTGAACCTTCATAACTTAGAAATTGGAATAATGTTTTCCTATACATAAAGTTATATTCAACATTAAAACCATTACGTTTTGATGCCAAAATCTTTAAAAGTGATTGAGTATTGACAAAGCTATTGCCAATTATGTACACATACCTCATTTTGTCTTGTGATACCATACAGTATATATACTCCCTCTACCCTAAAATGCCCCCTAAAAATAATTTACACCACAATTTGATTGTACACACTACCTGGGGTTGTTCTAGAAGGTTCATGTCACCATCTTATCAACTCAAACCTTGGTTACTTTTGGTGTTGAGATAAATCCTTTTTTAAGCGTCTTGTAGGATTTCGCTCCTGGATTATCAGTGGCTTAACCCTTTGACTTCCAGGCCGGGGTGCATGCCAGGATCCAGATATACTGGTGTAGGAGTTCTATTTTTCGTCATTTGAAGCAGGAATTGCTAACGCAATTTCCCGCTTCAAATGACGAAAAATACATAAATGTAGTATATATTTGACGAAAATTTGTGTCATTTTATGGTTACGTTCATTGACGAATGACGACGGAAATTTCCGTCATGTATGGTGGTGAAAAGGTTAAGTCCTTACTCTATGGTGGTTCACACATCTCTCTCAGAGCTCTCTCGCTCTACGCCTCTGGCTGTCTCTATATATCATAGCTCTGCACCTGCGCAATGGCAGATTTATAACCATGGAGATAGTAGACTCTATATCTCCATGGTATAACATAGAGTAACTGTGCCATCCTCTAGTCGTGTTCACACAAGTAGCACAAGGGACATTGAGCCAATGCTAGCCCAATGTTGGTCCGACAGCATTGTTAGGTCTAGCTGCTCACAATCATCTCTGCCACCCTTTCACCTATAAAGGCGGGGTCGTTTGCATGATATGACCACTGTCGAACCTTTTATTGGAAGCGAATTCCTACTCACAACTAGCTACTTAATGATATAATGGGGATTACATTATATATGTATTATTAGTGGGCAGACTTATAGCTTCAAACGACACGTTGCAGACCTTGATCATGGCTGCTTGCAAAATATTCTCGCTATGAATGCAATAACGAGCACTGGGGGAAAGTAGTGTGGTTTGATTGATTAATTAATAAATTATACACGTTTGCTAGGGTGCACAGCAATGATCGGACTCTATGACGTATGTATAATAACATGATTTTTGTATTTTTGTATTGCCCTCCACAGATGCCATCATCCCTCGACTTCGTCTCGGGCTGCTGGCATCTACGTCGGGCAATAAAAATAGCCTATCGCCCGGAAAAATCATGTAATTGTTTTATTGTCTCAGACAATTAATTAAGTATAAAACCAATTAACAAAGTCACAGATGCTCTATCTCTTAGACATCGTAAACCCAATCTAAAAGTTTCTGTTTTTGTGAAATAGTTTTGAATACACATATAAAGGTGAAGAGTTGATGATAAGCTATTCAAATATTGTTTTGGACCATTTTAATATATCTTGGCTATTTTCCACTTCATTCATCTACAGGAAGGCCTAACAGTGACAGCATGGACAGACCCCCACCCTTTGAACTGTTGAGCCGCTTTAATGTTGGCCAACATCACACACAATGGTCTAGCATTAGGCCGACATTGGGCCAATCATCATAGGGTTTATAGGCCTAAACAACAAATATTATTTGTACCATCGTCTGTGACGCTGCCCCAACTTTGGCCAAACGAACATAATTGGCTGGACGCCTGATTTTTCAAGACATGAGCCTAGGGCATGTAGGGGGGGGGGGACATAATATAGTCATATTTGACTTAGCTCTTTTTTGTCACCAATGTTTTTTTTAAACTGAACCACTGCGCAACCGACAAAAAACGAATATCTATCGATCGAATGTCATTTCAATGTTGGTCCACTGTCTATGACGCTGACCCGTCATTGAAGCAACATTGGCTCAAAGCTTCGTTTTTTGTAGTGAAATGTATACATAAGCGGATCCCTACGACCCAAACACATGAGGCCTAGTTTATTTTCAGACAACTATATAGCTATTTTAAATTGACAGCAAATAGAAGATATGATTTATAACTGTACGTCTTTGATGACAGACGCTTATTTCAGTGTGGCTGGATTTATTATGTACATTTTTACATAGCTGTATTTATTTATTAAGGCTGTATACATATTAGCAAAGATGCTATTTAAATCATTAATTGAATTATGTGCCATGTTTCAATAATTCAATAATTCAATGCATTTCTTAAAATTGTGATATTGTAAATGGTATATATAGAAATTTAAATTTCTATAATCTAATCATAGCTACACCTAAAATCAATTTAATTAACACTGAGATAGAAAACGTTTTTCAAACACATTTTATTTTGTGGATATAAGATAACACTTAAAATAAAATTAATAGTGGCGTGATAGTAGTGTGAATACCTGTGTCCCGCACCTACATTTATATATTTAATATGCCTACCAATGTATGTATTTAATACTAACCGCTTAATATTTCATTTAAATAACCAGGTTCGCGGGCTTACTGCAAGAGAAATGTGATTTATAGCTCTACATATTTAATGGTAGGCGCTTAATTCACTGCGCTCCCTGAGATCACAGGCTTTATTCTGTACGTGTTTTATGGTTGTACATTTTTAAAACTATCCGTTTATTACATTCAGCTGAAAACGAAGATATCGTCCTTAGCCTAGGTCCCACCGGACCAAAATCGATTTGGTTGTAAAATGATCGTGTAAAATTGGTTACCAAATAATGGCTGCGATTCTTCTAACGATGATCGCACGATTTTAGATCTAATTTGACAAAAAATATCAAGAGTTTCGACGATCGGCTACGATATCATGAGATCTGTTACGATAAATTACAATGGTTCTGGGAATGAATACGATCATTTACCAGACACAGACAGACAGATATTTTATTGACAGGAAGAAAGTCAATCCAGAAATAAGAGAGATATAATGTACATGTAATTACCAATCTCTTTCGATTTCCATACACATATGCACGAATAAATAACATTATATTACGAGTGGTTAAGATGATATTAGGATTAATCACGATAGATGCGATTGTTAGGATCAGAGTAAGAATGGTTACGATTACTTTACAATTCGTTAAGATTATCAGCGATGTAGGTGTCAGGACAGGAACAGTTTTTATTATATTTTTTGCTTTACTCAATAATAAAGTACGGTTTTCAGCCATATGACAATATAAAGTGTTATTATAATATATTATATACAAAATGTCCTCATTATATATACATACAAGTATAGTTGAAGAAAACAACATATATTTAACAAAGATTCACCCACTTGTAATATTACGTGATTTATGCTACTTTTTAAAGATACCTGTATGCATATGTGTAAATAGAATGCACTTATAAATATTATTATACTAGCTGCTACTCCTACCTCACAAACTCTTAAAACATGTATTTTTAGTTTTATTTCAATTTTATATTTATGAAAACGCATATACATGTACACCAATAATTTTGGGAAAAACTATATTAACATTGACAAGCATCGGTCTTTGTGGTGAAATAAAAGTTCCACTCTGAAAAAATTAAACTGCTTGACCTGAATTATCCTTAAGTCCTCAGCTAATTTTAAATATCTTAAAACACATTGAAAATAAAAAACTTCAAACCGATAGCAGCTTTCATTTCATATTAAATTGCAATTATTTGAGAACATCGTAAGTAGATTGCAATGTTGTTGTAAGATATCGTAATAGATCGTAGTGCATCGCAACATATTGCAATTCCTTCGCGAGTTATAAAATTAGAGATCTTAAGAAATAGTGGACTATCGTGGACTATCGCAATAAGATATCAGCACTTGTTTTTACCATGATCGTGTAAAAATCTCTGCGGTGCCCTACGATGCCTCACGATTCATTAAATTGATTTGGGATTCAGTTAACATTGACTTACGATAGACCTTTGTCGTACGATTGAGAAATAAGTTTTAAACATTTCAAAACTTTCTTCGCCCTCCGCGATTATCCTGGGATCTGCTAAAATCTGTTAATATCTGTTAAGATAATTCCCGATCACCCACCGTCATTCCACGAGTCTCCGCGATGTGGGATCGTAAGGGATCGTAATTTGATTTTAGTCCGGTGGGACAGAGGCTTTACTCAAAATGAACTGAAATGAATGGGTTTTAGGCCAATTTTGTAGGCTAAACTGGGCCTGGAGAACATCTTGAGGATGGTGAGATGAATGAGATGACACTGCCCTCCAGACACAGGATTCGAAATTCGGGTCGTGGCGGTCTTAGGGTGAGCTCGCTACCTCTAGGTCACGGAGGCTCCCCACAATATTGAATATTTACGAGTGAGTGGAAAAAACATATTGTTTCTTTGAAACCCCAGAGTGGGGTTCGAACCCGCGATCTCCGACTTCCATGCAGGCAGCTTTACCCCTGCATATTTGATATCGGGCACTTAATTCACTGCGTTCTCCGAGATAGCAGGCTTCATTCTGTACATTTTTTATGGTTGTACATATTTAAAACTATCCATTTATTACATTCAGCTGCCCAGAGTAGCGGGCTCACTCTCAGTGAAAGCGAAGTGACCATCTTTACACAACCTATATGATTTATGGTTCTACATATTTTACATCGAGCCTTTAATTCACTGAGCCCCCTGAGGTGGCAAGCTTTATTCTGTACATTTTTTTTATTTTTGTACATGTTTAAATCTATACGTTTATTACAATCAGCTACCTATAGAGTAGCGGGCTCACTCTAAGTGAAACATGTACAAAAGCACAACAACACAAACAACACAAAAAAAAAAAAAAATGAAATGGGGCTTGACCCACCCATCCACTTCCGAGTTTTTCCTCCAGGAATAGAGACCTTGTCGAGGAGAGAGGTGATTTAACCCTTATAGTGCGGGGACCGACTTCAGTCGTCAGAATCTGACGTCTGTAGACGTCCGATTCTGACGTATAAAGTCGATCACCGCACTGTAAGAGTAAACATATTTATAGTGATCGTAGACCCATAACATAGGTGTTCAAATGAAGCGGAATTAGCTAACTAAGTCATTTATGATGATTTCAAATTGAATGAAACCATTTGTCGTCAGAATCTGATGTCTGTAGAGGTCAGATTTTGACGTCTAAGGTCGATCCCCGCACTGTTAGAGTAAATATATTTATAATGGTCATAACATACTACAATATAGGTATTCAACATAAGTAAACATATTTATAGTGACCGTAGACCCATAACATAACATAACATAACATAACATAACATAACATAACATAACATAACATAACATAACATAACATAACATAACATAACATAACATAACACTAATGAGCGGAAAAAAATAATTTATGATGATTTCTAGTTGAAAAGACCCTTTGGTCTCCATAGTTTTTACAAAAATAATTCAGTTCTCTAAGGGTTAGGGCATAAAGACCTTGCTGTGGAGAGAGATGATTTACAGGACCAGTGGTAGGACACGGTGAGACAAATGTTATTACCAATAAGGGTGCATGATATAAAAGCGTCGTTATGTCAACCAGCGTCCACCAGAACCGATCTGAAGACTCAGAGCAAGAGATATTACACCCGGCCACCCCCTGAAACACCTCCAGTGGACGCTACCGCATTATTCCTACTCTAGCCGGATGAGTTCATTTGCTTTCCCAGGTGAATCAGTATTGAGTCAGTGGGAGGCATTGGCTGGTCATTGATTGCTCAGGCTGAGCTGTACGTCTCTGTCATGTAATGACAAACAGCAGTAGCTGCTTACTTTACAAGTAAGCAGTTACTGCTGTTAGTCATTGCATTGCTTGCTCTGGTTGGTCGTGCAGCGGTTGAAGCTTAAGGTTGGTCAGATGGGATGGAGGAATAGAAGGGGTGGCAATACACCAAGTCTGTATGCTGCAATACTTACTGATGATGATGACGCCCTGCTGCTGCTGCTGCTGCTGCTGCTGCTGCTGCTGCTGCTCCTGCTGCTGCTGCTGCTGCTGCTGTGCTGCTGTTGTTTCTGTTCCTGCGCTTGCCTCCTCCTCTGTTGCTGTTGTTCCTGCTATCTGTTGAGGCATGCTTCCTTGATATTCCTGCTGTTTCTCCTCCGTCTGTTAGGAGCTTTGTCAAGTTAAAAAAAAAAGTTAAAAAATCCGAGAAAAACTTTGCGTCAAGCCCCAACTCGTATTTTTTGGGGGGAATTTCTTGGCGTTTTTTGTGCATGTTTTCAAAGAAATGGTTTCGGGTACGATGGGTATTCTAGAATTTTTATATGTTTTTTCAACTGGATCAGACCCCTGAGCACGATCCTGTTTCTCCTGCGTCTGTTACTGTTGATGATCAACAAGGGCAGATCCATATTTTTCCCAAGAGGTGTTTTTTCTAATTTATACAATTTATGTGCCACTCTCAGAGAACACAATATATTTACCCGATGCTGGCTTAATATTGGTCCATTGTCTGCAACGCTGGCCCAGCGTTAAGCCAACACCGCGTTGACGTCTCGTGATTGTTGGCTTACCGGAATTAACCCTTGCAGCGCGGGGATCCACTTTAGACGTCAGATTCTGACGTCTAAAATTCATCCCCGCTCTGGCCATAGAAACATGACATAATTATTCAAATAAACCAGAAAAAGCTAACTTAGACATTTATGATGATTTCAAATTGAAAAAACCCTTCGGTCTCCATGGCTTATGCACAAATATGTCAGCAATTTAAAGGTTAAATGAGCGTGCAAGCCGAAAAGTGACTTACTTATTTACTTATTCAGTTATTCACAATCTGGAAAGTTTTTTAATTGATTTCCCTTATAATGCTGGTTGAATGTTGGCCCTCCGTCTGCAGCGCAGGCCCAACATTGAACCAACATTGGGTGAATGACTTTAGATTATGTTGTAAAAAAACATCGCAACCAAAGGGTTTTTTCACCTTGAAATCATCATAAATGTCTTAGTTAGCTCCTTCTGATTCTTTTGAATACCTATGTTAGGGGTCTACGGCCATTAGAAATATTTCTACTCTTACAGTGCGGTGATCGACTTTAGTCGTCAGAATCTGACGTCTACAGACGTCAGATTCTGACGTCTAAAGTCGATCCCCGCACTGAAAGAGTACGATATCTCTAATGGATGGCTGTAGATCCACAACATAGATATTCAAATGAGGCGGAAAGAACTAACTAAGACATTTACGATGTTTTCAAAGTGAAAAAACCCTTTGGTCTCCATGGTTTGCACATAAATATTTCAGCTTTGACGCATGACGCTGACTTAGTTGCTTCTTTTTTTCAGTCATTAAATCTATACTAAGTCTTTTTAGAGCAGTTTCCAGCTTCAATTTACGAGAAAAATATGTATATTTAGGAAACTAGACAAATCGTCAATTGAGTTACTTCATTAACTCTTACAGCGCGGGGATAGACTTTAGTCGTCAGAATCTGACGTCTGTAGACGTCAGATTCTGACGACTAAAGTCTATCCCCGCACTGTAAGAGTAAAAATATTTCTAATGGCCATAACCCCATAACATAGGTATTCAAATGAATCGGAAAGAGCCGAATAAGACATTTATGATGATATGAAATTGAAATAAACTCTTTGGTCTCCACGGTTTTTATAAAAATATTCAGCGCTTTAAGGGTTAACTTAACCTCACTCAACTTGACATCTATCACAAACATTTTATCATTTCAAGTTGCACTTTTTTTAGCCTTTGTGCACATATAGGCTAAATTGGGCCAGAAGAACCTACTGAGGATGGTGAGATGAGTGAGAGATGACACTGCCCTCAAGACACAGGATTCGAAATTCGAGCCCTGGCGGTCTGATATAAACCATGTAGACCAAAGGTTGTAATCAGTTTGAAATTACCATAACTTAGTTAGCTCTTCGTGCTTATTTTGAATACCTCTATTGTGGGTCTACTGCCATTATAAATGTTTAATTCTTAGTGTATGGGGATGGAATGTAGATGTCAGAAACTGACATCTACAGTCAGATTCTGACGTCTAAAGTCGATCCCGCGCTGTAAGGGCAAATATGAATGTGCGCACATATAAATCACCATTCCGTAAATTGGTAATTATTTACTTTTCGCAATTCCTTTATTGCGTGTTGTAGAGAACAAAACTATGATACTTTTCTCCGACATATCAGCAGCCTGCTCCTCCCATTGCTGTTGCTGTAGTTATCGCCATTGATGATGTGATGCTGCAGCAGCAGATGCTGCTGCAGCATCACAGCATCCATTGATGCTGCTGTTGCTTCTGCTGCTGCAGGAATACAGCCATCGCTGATGTAGCTGCAGTGAGAAGCGAACAACGTTGACGGCAACGGTCTGTTGATTCTGTGATGACTTGTGCTCTCATTTGCTGGATAACTAGACTGGTATACATAACTAGTGCCCGTACTGGGGTAAGCTTTGTCTGCTAGTGTTTGTGTACACTGTAATAGATATGGTGAGTGGGAAGATAACCAGATGGATTTGACCTGACCCTAGGCATACATTGGTTCACTCGTCAATGATCCATCTATTACCAATCAGGGACATGGAGAGTGGATAGGGGAGCAGTCACACCAGGCGGATGTCAGGAACCAGGAGACAGCGTGACCTCACACATCAGGAACATCAGGAACCAGGAGACAGTGTGACATCACAGAACAGGAACTAGGATACAGTGAGATATCAAAGACTAGAAACATCAGGAGCTAGGATACAGTGTGATCTCACAGAGCAGAGACATCAGAACCAAGAGACAGTGTGATCCCCAGAGCAGGAATAGCAGGAACCAAGAGACAGTGTGATCTCACACACAGGAACATCAGGAACTAGGAGACAGTGTGACCTCATACAGTCATCAGATTGACTTCACCAGTGTGACCTCACACAGTCATCACGCTGACCACATGCCGGGAACATCAGGAACCAGGAGCTAGTGTGATCTTATACGGCAGGAACATCAGGAACTAGGAGACAGTGTGACCTCATACAGTCATCAGATTGATCTCACCATTGTGACCTGACAGAGTCATCACACTGACCTCTCTCGTGTGACCTCACATAGTCATCGGACTGACCTCACACCAGGACAGAAATCTACCGATTCTTTCACCAAGGGATTGCTGTCAAAAGGTCAAATTGTGGGCCTACACAATATATACAAGGATACGACCACCATAGTGTCATCTCACGAGTGGTGACCTATATATACATATCCCAGATGCGATGACAGTATTCAGACTTTGATTGGTAATTATATCACACATACAGTCGACAAATATCAATATTTAGTAAGACCTAGCAGTGAATGGTGTGACATATTATATCAGAGAATCTCATATTCAGTCTGATGTAAATCAATGATTAAACAACTGATCAATGAGCAAGCCAAATACGCCTATGCACAATACAACCTGAAATTGAGCAATTGACTGCCACCAATACAAAGGTCAACGGTTTATGCACTGGATATGAGACAGCAGCAGTGATGACCTGTCGATAAAAAGATAAGAATATACATATGCTGCACTGGTAAGCAATGCACCGCAAACTGTGCGCATTCAATAGTGTATTAGGTGATGACTTTTCAGTGCGATGCTAAACATAGGGGAATAGTGAAACTTGGTGACGAATATTACGGATAAGTTCACATAGAGACGGAGGTGACTGGTCACCACTGCCATTGACGAGTGTGAGCAACCAGATTTGTGCAAGCAGCCAATGAGCAGGACAAGCATACGTGATCCACCACCAATAAGCAGGTCAAAGATCTGATAATAAGCTTCACGCCACACCGGAATCGTGCACCAATGTAAGTATCAGAGTAAGCACCAGTCACCAACATCAGAGACTTTGCCTTTGTTAATTAACCCTTTAAGTGCGGGGACCGTTTTTATACATCAGAATCTGACGTCTGTAGACGTCAGATTCTGACGTATAAAGACGGTTCCCGCATTGAAAGAATTAAAACATAAAGACCCTATACTGGCTGTAGACCCATAAAATATAGGTATTCGCTTGAAGCGGAAAGAGCTAACTAAGACATATGTTCTGATGATTTTAAATTTAAAATAACCCTTTGATCTCCATGGTTTATACAAACGTATTCGACCGTTGTAAGGGTTAAAACTCCACCGTCCGCAATTGCAGCATATTTTGATTTAATTCCCATCTCACTTTAAATCAATATCAGGCAATTTTGTAAAAAGAAGATAGATATATTTTTATTAATGCCTCACCCCGTATACATCAGTTAATGTAAAATTATATAAAAAAGGCTAGGCCACTCATTACAAAATGTTGCAAGAAACAATTGTGCGTACCACGCATATAAACTTGAGAACAATATATACATTTTAACCCATATTTAACGTAGCTAAGCAGAAGAAAATAAATGATTATGAGTTAATTACTACATTGAGTAAATGAATGATTGACAAAAAAAAGAATGAAATAAAAGACAACAGCGATTATGAGAACGGTTAAATGTAAGAAATAAATGAAAGAATGAATGAATAGACGAACGGACGAACATTGAACCTATTATTTAAACATCAAGACTTGCAAATGTTTGGTCTTGAATTCAACAAATATGAGTAATTTTGTCTCACTTAAAAGTGTGGGTCGCGGTGGCGAGACACAACCACAGGTCGTTGAAAAGTTAAATTCTATCCTTAGCATTTAAGAGTTACGATTCATTTATTTCAATGGACTGCATGCCTATCACTTTTCCCTGAAAATATGCGCCATGTTTCACATAGTCATCACCAGCAGAACAAATGTTAACCCTTTCAGGGCGAGGACCCACTTTGGAATCTGACGTCTATAGGCCCACACTGAAATATTAAAGTATTTAAACACATAACATAGGTATTCAAATAAAGCGGAAAGAGCGCACTAAGACATTTATGATGATTTCAAATTGAAAAAACCCTTTGATCTCCATGGTTTAAATACAGAAAATATTTCAGCGTTTTAAGGGTTGTCAATTGAAAAAAAACCTTTGGTCTCCATGGTCTATGTAAACTTATGTCAGCGTTGTTAATAAATGTTTAATTATTTCAGTGCGTGGATTGACTTTAGACGTCAGAATGTGACGTCTGTAGACGTCGGATTCAGACGTCTAAAGTCCACCCCCGCACTGAATGTCTGCGTGCTGGTCCAACATTAAGCCAGCTTGGTTTGATATTCTCAGGTTTGCAGGGTAATTGGCCATAACCTCCACGTCTCACGAGAAGTATGTGATCAATACCAGTCAACAATCTACAGTAAATACCCAACCAATGCTGGCTCGATGCTGGTTCACTGCTGTATCAATACTGTATCATTGTTGTCTAAATGCTGTCTCAATGCTGGCTCAATGCCGGTTTAATACTGGCTCAATGCTAGCCTGGGGCTGCATTGATTGGCTCGGTATTTAACCAACCATTGTCCAAACAGCGAAATTGATCTACTTGCTGAGGAATGAAACGGTAAGCAAAATTGATCCGGCATTGCAAATATCTCTTGTTTCTGGGTGTTTAACCCTTGAAGCGCTGAAATATTTTTATATTCTATATGAAGTCACCATGAATGTCTTAGTTAACTCTTTCAGCTTCATTTGAATACCTATGTTATGGGGGTCGACTTTAGTCGTCAGAATCGGACGTCTACACACGTCAGATTCTGACGCCTGGAAAGGTTAATTAAAACTTATGGTATTTTGTCCTAGCATTTATACCAATATGTACATGTAGCATTTATAGCGAAATATTAACAATTAGATATCTTTTTCCGACAACCGATCTGTCACAGAACATCGACTTTACCCAAAGCGCCATGGAGTCTCAATATCACACAGAGATACAGAGGCCATAGACGTCACTAAGTCCCCTTGGAGTTAGAAGGTGCTAAACTGCCACTTTGTAATGTGTCAATTACTCCAAGGGGTAGAATATCGTATCGTATCATATCGTTTTGTCAGGCAACATTTGTCAATGATTATAGAGTTTACACCATTGAATAATGGCTCAAAATACCTTAAAATGGAATGGTATATTCGTGTACACAAGATAGTATCTCTACATATTTGACGTGACTTAACACTGGGAGTTGGTATACATATATTTATTAGGATTTCCAATTAGCATATGTGCTAATACAAAGGATCTCCGGAATAAATGCATACACGCGCGCGGAAAGATCATTTTGTGATGCTGTTTGTTTTCCAGCAGGGTAAATATTTTGCCTAGCATACTATGACCACCGACATGAAATGTCCTCTCAAGCCCTAGGGCAGTGGGTAGCACCGCTGCCTTTCACGCTAGAGTTCGGGGTTCGGTTCCCGGTCTGGTCGGTTTGAAAGAAACAAAAATGTTCCTTCCCCATCCACGTGTAAAACTCAGTAATGTGGGGTTATATTTTGTTTTAGAATTTGAAATCATCACAAATGTGATAGTTACCTCTTTCTGCTTCATTTGAATACCTATAGTATGGGTCTATTGGCCATTATAAATGGTTTACACTTACAGTGCGGGGATCGACTTTAGACGTCAGATTCTGACGTCTAACGTCGATCCCCACACCGAGACGGTTAACATTCGCATATTATATGGCAGTTAAAAACCCACAAACCCAATCAGTTGTTGGATAAATTGAAATATATTGTACAATGCTGGAGCCATGATCTGTACAAGAGAACAAAAATATTGACTGGAGCTATCAATGATTATCAACATTTTGGAATTTGTTGATAACTTTGTTTTATTGGCATGAGCCTTTTACCACTCAGCTATTTATGCTCATTTTATAAACTCGTCCAGCGTAGGGATCGACTCTAGACGTAAGAATCTGACGTCTGTAGACGTCAGATTCTGACGTCTAAGTTCGACCCCCCCCCCCCGCTGGAGTGGTTAGATAACGCTGGTGAAGAGTCAAAGGGAGATAAGTCCATTTGACCCCCCTCCCGTGGATGGTACCGTAGTGTTCTACATACACTCAACTTTATAATTATGACGTTTTGCTCTTATGCTAGAATCCCCGAGGACTTACTCCAATTTGACAGAAGATGCTCATACACAAGTGTAGCCTATGGAAGACCATTAACCACCAAAACGTCAATTGTGACTTATCTCATCTCGACTCTTCGCGCTCCGCGCATGTATATTGGTTATACACAGAAATGCATAATACATACATTGTATTATGCATTGCTGGTATAACTGGTATTTTCGGGTTGGAGTTCTACACATACGTCGCTGTAGTTTGTGGTCCACATCTGTATCTCATATAATTATTCAAGACCACGTTATGATCCGTTAAAAGATTAAATTAATCATATTAAAAAAAAAAAAAAGTGAGGCCATGACTAACATTAAACCCAAGAGGTAAACTACGATTATCACGATTATAATTTAGATTATTTTTAATAACGGTTCCTAAACGTTAATCATCATGAATGAAAATGGTTGTACAAATTAAACAAATAGTTTTTTCTTACGCTTTTTAAATATATATTATGTGTTTAACTAGTCGCTCCTGAGGGCTCTGTATCTGACGCGTTTGATGAAGCACCAAATTAAAAAAAGGTGCTGAAATTAGGTTGAATATACTCAAAAGTAATTTAACAAATTACAGCAATTCAAATTAAAACTAGAAAAGGAGTTTACAAACTCCGGACCCGGCTTTAGGATGTATGAGTGTCATAAACAAAAAATCGGCTTATATCTTTTGTAAAGATAATTGTAGGCCTATTGGTCTTCCTCCTGGGCAAGAATCCTAGATGTCCAGGATACAGTTAATGAAAGAAAGGACCAAGGAGAGAAGTTAAAACATTATTCCAACCAAAACCCTTTAAGCTCTTATTATAGACTCAACCACAAATATAATCGTGAATATTATTATCTCTGAACACTTGTTAAAGACAAAAGTACTTAGCCTAAGGACCTGAAACGTTATATTCGACATGTTCATGAGGACTGGTGTACATAAATGTCAACCATTTCCCACACACAGCACCCCTCTGTCCCCTAAATAGGACACAAACTCAGGTCAAATAAACTTAATAGTATGGGCCATACAGGCCGGTCCTAAAAATAAAATCAGAATCTGAATAAACTTAATCGACCCCGACTGCACATTATATAAGATATGCAGCTCTTTTGCCCGACAATATTTGTGTTTGATAATGACGGCCATAAGATCAATCTGGGCTGTAATATCAGTCAGCTTTATGCCATAGCTGATGACTAATGGACAGCTTCCGGTTTCATTGTTAGATGTTCGCACCCTGAAAGTGAACTGTGTACATGATGATGTATCGGGTTGACGCACCTGAGTTTACTGATTTAATTCATCAATCGTCCGCGTCGCACAAATACCACATGGCATACACTCTAAGCAATATAGGTTCTTTGGAAGGAACCCTTCAGTACAATCACCATGCAACCCCAGGAGAACCCTTGCAGGGTTCTCTTGGGGTTGCATGGTGATTGTACTGAAGGGTTCTTTTTTAAATAACTGCAGGGTTCTCCGGGGGTTACATGGTGATTATACTGAAGGGTTCTATTTAAAGAACTTATATTGTTTGGAGCATATTTCGAGTTACACACAATTAAACACTTCAAGCGCTGAAATATTTTTATATAAACCAAGAGACCAAACGTTTTTCAAATTTGAAATTATTATAAATGTCTATTTCCGCTTCATTTGAATACTTATGTTGCGGTCTATGACCACTATAAATATTTTACTCGACTGTATACTCAGATTATGACGTCCATAGACGTCAGATTCTGACGTCTAAAGTCGATCCCTACACTGATCAGGTTAAAAATGATATCATCCTTAAAAGCATAGTCATTGATTTGATATTTTCAACTTATTTACCTTATTCAGCATGTTAGGAAATCATCAAGTTTTCGTTCCTCTTGCTATATGACGAGAGGCTCGAATTCACATCTCAATGTAAGTGAACATGAGGAGAATTACCGTGGTGTTAGAAAGGCTAAAATTAATTTATGCAAATTACAGAAAACAACCAGAGCTTTTTCCAGAAGGCACATCTTAAGAAGGCAAATGAAATGAATAGTACATGTGTAAGGTTAAACGGTGTGTTTTTTCCTTGTTGAGTGGAAACGAATACTTCAGGGTGCGGCCTTTCAACATGGCGGTCACTAAAAGCGAGCTCGATCTCAAGGTCTGAAAAATGTCAATAAATTTTTATTGATTGTGCGGAAAATGAGCCGAGAAAGCGATCTCGTAGCTGAAATGTCACTGATTTAAAAAAATAATTCGACCTGATTTTTCGCGGGCAAATCTTAGATATGACTACATGATGATTAAACTTGGCCTGGGGTTGTGATCTCAGTTAGTTAGGAGGTATTTTTTTGTGTCTCGAGCCAGGGAACAATTAATACATTAACCCTTTAACCGTCAAATTATTTAATTTGACTTTTCACCCACTTGAAATTGTGTCTCGCTGACGCGATCCACAACTTCAAGTGAGTGAAAATTATTTAGATTTGACAAAATGGAGGTCAACTCTTTTCAAATCTTGTTGATTGATGTCACATTTTATCTTTAACATATTTGAAAAGTGGTACCTAATGTGCTAATAAAAAATGAAAAACCGAATATATGCGACACCGGCGGTTAAAGGGTTAAATTTTGGTGATGATCCGGTTTACGACCCGGATCCGGACGGGCGGCGGAGATTTGCAGTCTCTGACTGACTGTCTTGTTTAGTAATTGGGCGGGGGCCCTAGGGTAGTGGTTAGCACTGCTGCCTCTCACGCCAGAGTTCGGGGGTCAGTTCCCAGTCGCGGCGGTTTGAAAATAACAAAAATCTTTCTTCCCCATCCACGTGTGAAAGTCAGTATTGTGGGGAGCCTCCGTGACCGAGAGGTAGCGTGCTCGGCCTCATACCGCCAGGGCTCGAATTTCGAATCATGTGTCTGGAGGACCGTGTCATCTCAATCATCTCACCATCCTCAGTTGGTTCTCTTGGCCCAGTTTAGCCTTTATGTGCACATAGGTGGCCTAAAGCTCGATTCATTTCATTTCATTTTGTTTAGTGATTATGTTAGTATATAGACGAATTGAAATCTGGACGACAATAATTCGTCCCCCCTTGGATATGAAAGGGTGTATCTGTGGCAGATACACCCTTTCATATCCATGGGGAAGAATTTTTATTATCTGTATCATACCAGCATCACTCAAACAAAAGAACTCCTATTACATTACACTTTATGTACACTATAAACAAAATATTATAGGTTCTTTAGAAGGAACCCTTCAGTACTATTACCATGCAACACCAGGATAACCCTTTGAAGAATCTATATTGTTTAGAGTGTAGCCGTTTATTTCGTCTAGTGACGACAATGAAGGCCACAATAACCATGTTTTGTGCTTTTGTGTAACATGCTGCATGTTCATCTTGATAAACAAATTGAGATAATAATGATAAGTGCCCTATGATTATATGAACCATGTGAACATAGTCTCAACACCATCACCATGATGATATGACCATGCTTTATGTTTTTATCTAGCATGGTGGACAACTGAATACAGAATGTAAAAAATATGTATTATCTCATATGCAAACTTTAAAATCGCCCTCCTCCCCTTGGAAAAATATGTGCGGCCGGAATCGTTTTTTATATTTTAGGCATCATCCCACCAGCATGGTCGGAGATGAGACATGTATGTAACCAGTCAGGGCTAATTCAAATTGCATCAGTTGCAAATTTAGATTTTGCTCCACCTTCTATGACGCTGGCCAGCATCAGGCCTACGTTAGCTCGTCATTTGGTGATTACAACGCGACCCAATGCTGCCTCAATGTTGGGCCAACGTCGTAGACGGTGGGCCAACAATAAGGCAGCATTGAGTCAACGTCTTGTATTTGTTGGACATGGTATACCCTGATGATTTATATGCGTCAAAGCTAGCCCCAGTGGCTGAAACAGGTTTCAGCCACAGATTTACCGCGTACAAAATCGTGGGACATTTCATTGGACTGTCATATCGGAAAATATCGGGGCGTAATCAGGTCAAATTTTTTTTTAAAGAATCAGTAACATTTCAGTTCCATGCCCGCATGCTCAGCTCAGAGGTAGCACAGTCATTCAAATGTTATAGACATTTTTCGGACCTTGGGGTCTGGATCGTTCTCAGTCACCGCCATGTTGGTTTTTTCGAGTAAAGCTAATACATTCATCCACGGCCTCGGAGTGGATGACACGGCAAATTCTGACCCTGGACGGATGATCTAGGCCAGCCCTTGATATGTGACCTCAATTATGGATGACACGGATGCCACAGAGCAGAATGTATAATAGCCATTGTGAAAGTGAAAACAAACATGATAATAGTAAATTAATGTTGGGTTAATGTTGGGCCGACGTCGCATTGTGTGGATGCATCGTGTTTGTTGGCTTTCCACTTCCATTATCCATGTGTGGCCGCTAGCTTGATCTACGACGCCGTATGAAAAAGTGCACTGTGTACCTGATGATGTATCGGGTTGACCCACCTGATTTTACCGATTTTAATTCATCAATCTTCCGCGTCGCACTAATACCACATGGCATACACTCTAAGCAATATAGGTTCTTCAGAAGGAACCCTTCAGTACTATCACCATGCAACCCCAGGAGAACCCTTGCAGGGTTCTCCTGGGGCTGCAAAGTGATTGTACTGAAGGGTTCTTTTTTAAATAATTGCAGGGTTCTCCGGGGGTTGCATGGTGATTATACTGAAGGGTTCTTTTTAAAGAACTTATATTGTTTGGAGCATATTTCGAGTTACACATAATTTAACACTTTAAGCGCTGAAATATTTTAAATAAACCAAGAGACCAAAGGTTTTTCAAATTTGAAATCGTCATGAATGTCTATTTCCGCTTCATTTGAATACTTATGTTACGGTCTACGACCATTATGAATATTTTACTCGACTGTATGCAAATGACAGGAAACAACTAAAACTTCTTCCAGGAGGGACATCTTAAAAATGCAAATTAAATGAGTATTACATGTATAAGGTTAAACGGTGTGTTTTTCCCGTGTTGAGTGGGAGCGAATACTTCAGGATGCAGACTACAGGATGATTAAACTGGGCCTGGGGTCGTGATCTCAGTTAGTTAGGAGGTATGTTTTGTATCTTGAGTCAAGTAACTATCCATTAAATTTTGGGGAAGATCCGGATTACGATCCAGAACCGAATCGCGCGACGGAGGTTTGCAGTCTCTGATTGACTGATAGGTCTGGTAATTAAGTTGATATATAGACGCATTGAAACCTGGACGACATTAATTCGCCCCCTTGGATATGAAAGGGTGTATCTGTGGCAGAGACACCCTTTCATATCCAAGGGGAAGTATTGTTATTTCTGAATCAAACCAGCATCACTCAAACAAAAACAAACTCCTATTACATTACACTTTATGTACACCATAAACAAAATATTATAGGTTCTTTAGAAAGAACCCTTCAGTACTATTACCATGCAACCCAAGGAGAACCCTTGCTGGGTTCTCCTGGTGCTGCATGGTAATAGTAGTGAAGGGTTCTTTTTGAAGAATCTATATTGTTTAGAGTGTAGCCGTTTATTTTGTCTAGTGACAACAATTAGGACCACAATAATCATGTTTTGTGCTTTTTTGTAACATGCTTCATGTTGATCTGGATATACAAATTGAAATACAAGTGCCCTAAGATTATATGAACATAGTCTCAACACCATCACCATGATTATATGACCATGCTTTATGTTTTTATCTAGCATGGTGGACAACTGAATACAGAATGTAAAAAATATCCAAGAAAACAATCCACTTAGATTATATGTATTGTCTCATATGCAAATTTTAAAATCGCCCACCAACCTCCTTGGAAAAATATGTGTGGCGGGATCGTTTCTTATATTTTCGGCATCATCCCACCAGCATGGTCGGAGATAAGACATGTATGTAACCAGTCAGGGCTAATTTAAATCGCATCAGTTGCAAATTTAGATTTTGGTCCACCTTCTATGACGCTGGCCAGCATCAGGCCAACGTTAGCTCGTCATTTGGTGATTACAAGGCGACCCAATGCTTCCTCAATGTTGGGCCAACGTCGTAGACGGTGGGCCAACAATAAGGCAGCATTGATTCAACGTCTTGTATTTGTTGGACATGGTATACCCTGACCCTGGCCGGATGATTTATATACGTCAAAGCGGGATATGTGACTTCAATCGAACCAAAGCTGGCTTAATGTTGGCCCACCGTCTACGACGTTGGCCCAACACAAATACAGCATTGGGTGACATCTGTGTTTTATATGGACGTGTTATTCTGACCCTGAACGGATGAGCTGGGTCAGATCCAGTGGCTGAAACAGGTTTCAGCCAAAGATTTACCGCGTACAAAATCGTGGGACATTTCATTGGACTGTCATATCGGTAAACATCGGGGAGTAATCAGGTCAAAATTTTTTTTAAGAATCAGTAACATTTCAGTTCCATGCCCGTATGCTCAGCTCAGAGGTCGCACAGTAATTAAAATGTTATAGACATTTTTCGAACCTTGGGGTCTGGATCGCTCTCAGTCACCGCCATGTTGGATTTTTCGAGTTAAGCAAATACATCCATCCACGGCCTCGGAGTGGATGACACGGCAAATTCTGACCCTGGACGGATGATCTAGGTCAGACCTGGATATGTGACCTCAATTATGGATGACACGGATGCCACAGAGCAGAATGTATAATAGCCATTGTGAAAGTGAAAACAAACATGATAATATTAAATTAATGTTGGGTTAATGTTGGGCCGACGTCGTAGACGATGGCCCAGCTTTAACTCAACATTGTGTGGATGCATCGTGTTTGTTGGCCTTCCGCTTCCATTATCTATGTGTGGCCGCTAGCTTGATCTACGACGCCTGGGGATTCGGCGAATTTTGCTCTTTCGTTTTTGTCTGTCCAACGGTGGAAGATTGCGTATAGGATAAAGCCCGAGGAGTACTACATTCTTAGCTGTGGGAAAGGCCGAGGCCAAGAATGTACAGCTCTGAGGGTTTTAACATGTTTAACTGACTTAAAACACATCCGACCATAATGAGGATCCCTCATAATCAACAGCTCGGCCACACCTGACTGATTATAGCAACATAGGCCTACCATGCTATTGATAATTGGTCTGTACTTGATCAACAATAACTCTCCATTGCCGGCTTAGAATGTAGTGGTCAAACAAAGAAACTAATGTAGTGGTGTGTTTTAACCAAAGCAGAAGCTAGATTTTTGTTGATTACCCAGTCAGTTTGCAATGAAATTTAGTATAAAAAAATCTGTGTAACAATAAGTGTTAACCGGTTACCCGCTAAGTGCGACTGGTGTCGTGTTTAATCTGTTCTGTTAGCTGATTAAATAAATCACTGTTATTGTGGATGAAATGTGTATCTAAAAAACAAAGCTTACACACGTTTGGTCTCAAATTAAACAAAATAATATAAGTAATTTTCACCCACTTGAAGTTGTGGGTCGCGGTAGCGAGACACAATTTCAAGTGGGGGGAATTTAAATTATTTAATTGAGCTTTTGTTGGGTTAAATGCATTTATTTTAAATCTGTCATGTATGTGGTTAACCCTTTCAGCGCGGGGACTGTCTTTATTCGATTCTGCCGTATAAATGCGGTCCCTGCGCTGAAATAATTAAAATATTTCTAATGGCAATAAACCCGTGACATATGTATTCACATTAAACGGAAAGAGCTAACTATGCCATTTATGATGATTTCAAATTAAAAAAACCCTCTGGGCTCCATAGCGTTGTAAGGAAAAAAGGGTTATAATCAATCAATCAATCAATCAATCAATCAATCAATCAATCAATCAATCAATCAATCAATCAATCAATCAATCAATCAATCAATCAATCAATCAATCAATCAATCAATCAATCAATCAATCAATCAATCAATCAATCAATCAATCAATCAATCAATCAATCGATCGATCAATCAATCAATCAATCAATCAATCAATCAATCAATCAATCAATCAATCAATCAATCAATCAATCAATCAATCAATCAATCCAACAATCAAAACGTTTATTTGACATTTTGTAAAATACATATTTCAAAAAAACAGTGTATATATTATACACAAAAAAGTAAGGAGAACCACGTTAATATGGTAATAACCTTGGGTTGGCCTTTTAGTAACATACGCCCGATTCCTGATGCACCCTCCCCCCCCCCCCCCCTGACAGACTGTCCCTGAATACGACTAGGAAGAAATAATCATGTAAACACCCATCCACAGAGGGCTAGATTTGTACTCCCCGTTGAACGAAAAGGCTGGTGCAGTGTTGAACCAACGTCGGCGCCGCTGGCTCAACAGTGCACCAGCATTGCATATGCGTCTGGTGTTTATTTCAAACAACGCCCCTGGATGCCTGGTGTAAACAAGCATTATTTAGCATGAGAACTCTGTGTCAATAAAATATTTACAAGGCTAATGTTCTCGGGAATGCACCTCTGTGCCGCAGGGAATATATCGATGATCACAAGACAAAACAGCCCAGCTTCAGGGAGGGAGTTAGACAGCTGCTAGCCGTGGCGTCCTCTCAGAAATCAACGTCTTTTCAACATCAATCAATCAATCAATTAATAAAACTTCTATAGCGCCTATATCCTCAGCGGACCGAGCTCAGAGGTGCACAAATCCTCAGCGTGATCATGTGTCATAATCGAGGCCAAAGCAGGTTCATCAACAGGGATCCGGGCTTCTGGGGGACTAGGGTGGAAAAGCCATATCAAATAGGTGAGATTTAAGTAATTTCCGGAATGTTAAGATTGTTTTGGCATTACGTATTGGCACAGGCAGGGCGTTCCATAAGGCTGGACCAGATATAGAGAAAGCTCTTGACCGAGTCTTAGTCTTTATACGAGGAACAACAAATTTATCCGAATTAGTGGAGCGTAGATATTTTGAGAACATGGCGGTGACTGAGCGCGATCTCGACCCCAATGTCCGAAAAATGTCCATAACTTTTTAATGATTGTGCGGAAAATGAGCTGAGAATGCGGGCATGTAACTGAAATGTTACTGATTCTAGAAAACTATTTCGACCTGATTATTCGAGGGCAAGTCTTAGATATGACCGTACAAAGAAATGTCCCACGATTTTTTGAGCGGTCAATCTGTGGCTAAAAACTGTTTTAGCCACTTGGGTTGCGTCCCAAAGGAAACGTTTCTTTGCATGTACATGTACAATAAAAAGGGGTATATCTACATACCCAGAAAACGCGACATGTTGAAACAATAATGTTTTAGTGTTGGGCCAACGTCTGTGACGCTGGCCCAACATTAAAGCACCATAGTTTCAACGTGTAGTGTTAACAGGGTACCGAGCATGGATGTGGACTCGTGGTCTACAATTTACTACGCTTACCCACACCAAGAACTTCATATAGATGAAGTTCTTGCTCATATATACTCTTACCATAACCTGATAACCCTAGGGGTTTATCGACATACCGAGCATCCACGTGGACCCGTTGTCTACTTAGGGGTTTTGTCAAGTAAAAATATAAAACAAATCCGAGAAAAACTCGGATTGGCCAGACAACACCCACCCACCACCTACCCAATTTTCTACAAAAAATAAACAAATTAAAATCCGAGTTGAAGCTTAACCCACCCACCCTCTTCTGAGCTTTTCTAAGATTTTCGGATTTATTTTTAACTTGACAAGACATCGATCAACATTGCGGTTTTTTACATTCAAATTTTAGTAAGGTAGTCCCACAAATTGAGAAACTCCCCCAGTAAATTTAGAGTATCGACGCCAAGACATCAATATGGATTGATCATAGTCAAGTCCCCATATGTTTATAATTAGTTGAGAAAACTAGACAAAGGTTCATAAAGGTCCAGTCGCAGACAAAAAAAACTGTTGACACTAATGAAATAGATCCTGCTCCTAACTTTTCAGTTTTATTATAATGTCAATATAGTAAATTGTTTGAAAACAATCAGAAATAGTCATCCCTAGGACCGGCACTAAATAAAATACCAGTGTATAACTCTAGTATGCTGAAAAATTTAAGGTTAACTATGGTTAGTAGTTTAAAAGAATTGAGAAGCGTAGTCTGGCTGTTGGGAAGATGTGGATTTATTGCTTGCTTTCAAATAAAATAACATAACACTGCAATTGGTCACATGTGATGTGATAGATCTCTATTATTTAAATAATTATATTTTATAAATGTCAATTTTTTAAAAAACAGTGAAGTGTTTTCCATCATTTGAAGCTGGAAAATACGTTAGCAATTCTAGCTTCAATGACAAGAACCAGTAACAGAAAATGAAACAGAGATATAAATTTATTAGACAGCATTTCTTATTGTATTGATTATTATTTATGAGAGCATTCATGTATTATATATAGTGTCTAAATATATGTGTATGAAATTACGGTGTTCAAACTAATGGTGCAGGTACATTGTAGTTGTGGGGTAGGGTTGACAACGAAATCAATATACATGTAAGCAAGCTCTAAATGATGGCATCGACCACAAAAGACCAATTAACACGCTAAGCAAGACTATAGTCGTATTTGATCCGTTTTATTCGCAGGTACATCACAATTATTGGGAATAAATTGAGTGTTTAAACTTCATGATTTGTAAATGTTTGGTCTCGAATTAATCAAATATAAAACTTTTTTACCCAACTGAAGTTGTGTCCAGCGAGACACAACTTCAAGTGGGTGAATATTTAAAGTAGAAAACTTAGCTGCATTTTCACTCGACCGTTTGAACTGTGCATTTTTGGCGCAATTGCTAGCTTTAAGTCAAGAAGCTGGGTGGGGTTCCCCGTCCCACAATATTGTGGGAGACTTCGTGATCGAGAGTTAATATGCTAGGCCCCGCAGACTACGGGGTTTCTAACAATGAACCTTTTTTCTGGAGTACAGTGTCATCTGATCCATCCCATCATCCAAATGGGATCTCTTGGACATTTTGTCAGTAATTTCAGCAGATACCTTGTGCGGCGGGCGGCCTGATGCAGTGGTTAAAGCTGCCTGCTTGGAAAGTCGGAGATTACGGGTTCGAACTCCACCCTGGCCTTCAAGTTTCAAAGAAACAATAGGCTTTTTCTTCGCTCACTCGTAACGACCGAGCGGTAGCGAGCTCCACGGCCTCAGGCGTTAAGGCTCGAATATCGCATCCTGTGTCTGGATGCAATAGCTAACAGAGGCATTCATGATTATTTCATATTAAAAAATCCTTTGATCTTCATAGTTAATACAAATATATGTTAACCCTTGGAGCTCTGAGCCAAAAAAAAATTAGCCACTTGAAGTTGTGTCTCGCTACCGTGATCAACAATTTCAAGTGACTAAAAATTAGTTAGATTTGCAAAATCTAGGTTGAAATGTATATGATTATCACAGATTTGGGACATATTTAATTTTTAAAACCTGGTTATACAAGACAATTAAAACATGAAAAAACAATACTATAGTCAACTGTAGTCGACATCAGTGTGCTAAGGGTTAACGCTGTAAGGGTTAGTCTTCTGTTTGCTGGTTAGGTGATCGAGGCAGTGAATACTTTACGCCGCTTTCTGATGGCAATATCGCGACAGAAAGAAAAACGAAATCGGGACTACGCTCTGCGCGAAATCGGGACTACGCTCTGCGCGAAATCGGGACTACGCTCTTATCGAATGACTTCAATGTTTTTTTATAGTGCACAATACCATAAACAGTACTGCACAATCCAGGCCTTCGAACAGCTAGGATAACTGTGTATGCACAACCTCGATAAAAACATCCGACCCGGTCGGGAATCGAACCAAGGACCTCGAGCTACAAGCGGACCGAGACGTGGGTCCCTGGTGCAGTGGTTGAAGCTGCATGCTTGGAAAATCGGAGATAGCGGGCTGAAACTCTGCTCTGGTATTTAATTTTCAAAGAAACAGCATGATTCTTCCCGGCTCACTCGTAAAAATTCAATTTTGTGAGGAGCCTCCGTGGCCGAGAGGTAGCGAGCTCGGCCTCAGACCGCCAGTGTTCGAATTTCGAAGCCTGTGTCTGGAGGGCAGTATCTTCTCATGCATCTCACCATCCTCTGGAGGTTCTCCTGACCCAGTTTAGTCTATATATGCACACAGGTGGCCTAAAACCCTATTCATTTCCTTTTATTTTGTTGATCATGTATTGTGGTTATAGGATGAGCCTATATTATGTACACAGAGCGGTAGATTACATGAAGGTCAAATCCATGTAAACAATATTATCAATGCAGTGACCATGTGTTATATCGAGATGGGCATAATACTAGTTCAAGGTCATATCACACCAAGGTCAACCTAACAAACACGAAACTTTGAACCACTGCTTGTCTAATGATGGGCCAGTGTAGCATACGGTTGACCAACATAACCCTTGCTGCAAGGATCGACTTTAGACGTCAGAATCTGACGTCTGTAGACGTCAGATTCTGACGTATGAAGACGGCCCCCGCACTGAAAAAATAAAGTAACAAAGCAAAAAACAAATAGAGAAGGGGACGTGGCGTATTGGCAGAGCCCCTGACTGCCTCGCCAGCCATGCATGCATGCGTCCCGGGTTCGAGCCCCGCTGATCCCTTCTCAACGTGACTAGACCATGATGTTAATGGCCTCGTCGAGTTAAGGTTCAAGCCATGCAGTGTATCGTCGCTAATTTCGTACAGGGTGGCGACTCGTTGCGGGCTCCATCACAAAGAATTAAAATATTTATAATGAGCGTAGACTCATCCAGTATATAAAAAAGGAGGGTGCGCAGAGGGTTCGGGGGCTCGCCCCCAACATTTTTTGGCTAATTTATGGGACTTTTTAAAGAATTTGGTGCAAAAAGGGGTGGGCGTGCGCCCTCTGCGCCCCCCTCTAGATCCGCGCCTACACATAACATATGAATTCAAGTGAATCGGAAAAAGGTAACTAAGCTGTTTAGATTATTTTCAAATTGAAAATAACCCTTTGGTCTCTATTTTGTCTACATAAATATTAGGGCGTTGTAAGTGTTTAACCCTTACAACGCTGAATTATTTTGTGTCAACCATGGAGAACAAAGGTTTTTTTCGATTTGAAATGATCATAAAAGTCTTATTTAGCTCTTTCTGTATCATTTAAATACCTATGTTATGGGTCTACGACCAATAGAAATATTTTTATTTTTACAGTGCGGGGATCGACTTTAGTTGTCAGAATCTGACGTCTACAGACGTCAGATTCTGACGACTAAAGTCGGTCCCCGCACTGTAAGGGTTAACAAGCAGTGTACATGCAGGTCTCTATTCAGCAAACACGAAACTTTCCCTGATATCATTTTAATGTTGGGCCAGCGTTGCAACATTAACTCTTTCAAGCCTGAATTTACCATTGTCATCTTCATCCACTACAAGCCGCGAATTGCTGCTGCAATTCTCGACATGTAGTGGATGAAGATGACTTGAAGTGGGTGACAAATGAGAAAAATATGCTGTTATTTTTAAAACAGTTCCATGAAAATAATCGTTTTAAAACCACTCGGTTTCAGGAAACTAAGTCATTCTTCGGTGATGCGAAATGACGCTTTAATGCATCGTGACGGTTTAAAGGGTAAAAACAACATGTTGTGAATGTCTCGTGTTTGCTAGGATGCTGCATTAAACAAAAGCCTGCTGACCCAACAATAGCCAGAAACTTGAAAACCTCAGTTTGGTACATAGTGACTAAGCTCAGATGAGTGGTTGATGATAGCTAGTTGTACCCGAAGTGCCATAGCCAAAATTCCCCATTTTTTAGCTTAAGACGTACCATTTTCGATAATATAATGTCAGGGAGATTTTTATTACTTTTGACCCCTTCGTACGATATGCAAACGTTGTTCATTGTTCGTGCGATATGGGAAAATACAGCACTCGTTCAATGAATAAGGTGAGAGCCTTTAGGCTAACACCTTATTCATTGAACATGTGCTGTATTTTCCCATATCGCACGAACAATGAACAACGTTTGTATTTTCTCACACGATCAAGTCACACATGACGTTACACTACCGTACATTGTGCTGAATTTGCAGCTAGAGTGCGATATGGGCTGATACCGATATACTACAGCACATAGTGTGATAAATACATGCTATCGGTCAAATCCTTATCAATTCTAATCCTTTCAACGCTGAATTATTTGTATAAATTTGTATAAATTGTATTCATTATATTGCCTTTATTAAAGTTCAATCGGTTACAGATTTGAACAAAGAAATATACCTTTATTTATTAAATCACATATCGCAAATTGATTTATTTGATAAACGGAATATATTTGTGTGCTTAGCAATTTCAGTGGCATTTATTTGCTGGTAAAACACACTTGAAACCGTATATTTTCGGGTCTAGTCATGCTAGCAGGACTAGGGTTAAACCTGTCAACACTAAATAAATAATTTAAATTTTCACCCAATTGAAACTGTGTTTCGCTACCGCGACCCAAGTGGGTAAAAATTGTTTACATTTGTTTAATTTTGAGACCAAATATTAGCATATCTTGACATTAATTTATTTTCCATTATAAGTAATATTATGAAAGCGATTAGAAACGACTATGGTCGTGCTTAGCACTTTAACATTTTAGGGCGGTCTGTGCGGATCGTTTTAGACGTCAGAATCAGACGTGTTAAGCCGATTCCCGCATTGAAAGAATAACACATTTATAATGGCCGAATACCCTTAACATAAATATACAAATGAAGCGGAGATAAGAGCTAAGGACATTGATGATGATTTAAAAATGAAAAAAAGCCTTTGTGCTCTTGGTTTATATAAAAATATGTCAGCGCTTTGCGGGTCAGTGGTAATGTTAAAAAAATGAAAATAAAGTTCCTCTTTAGGAGCCTATGCAGTGGTACAGTCTCCTAGAGACTGTACCACTGCATAGGCTCTCTCATTCTGCAACTGACAACCAATGGCGCCTCAGCTCAGTGATTGTAAGCTGCGCAGCGCTGCGCTAAATTGCGCTGCACCACAACGTACCCGCTAATTTTAATTAGTTTCGGACCTCACACGTGGACTAGCTCTGTATGCAAATAGCCACACGCGATTGGGTGACAGAGATCACGTGACTGATTGCACGCACAGTGAATTATCTCCACTAAAGAACTGTGTTATCAGAAACTATGTTAATCTAATGTTGGGCCAGCGTCGCAGCCGGTGGGCCAACATTAAAAAAACAATGGATTTACGTATCTTGTTTGCTGGGTTAATACGGATGATATCTGCATGGCTATACTACGTCGAACCAATTGATGTAGATTTAATTGGCCCGTCGTTCACGACGCTGGGCCAACATCAAACCAACACTGGGTCAACGCTTTGGTTTTGCTGAGCAGTCACCCAGAAAAAAGGGTGCTGAACCAGTGTTGAACCGCAGTCGGGACTATGCCATACACTTTCTGAATGACTTCAAGAGTCCTTTATAGGGCACATTACCAAAGACAGCACTGCAACCCCAGGCCTTTGAGCAGTTTGAACACTGTACGCACAATCCCAATGAAAAATATCAGACCCGGCCGGAATTCGAACCCAGTACCTCGAGTTTCGAGTCACGGCTGGGCCAAATAAGCCATCGGTGTCGGCATTTTTCGTATCGGGCTCACATGATCCTGGGCGTGGCCTTGGTGCAGTGGTTAAAGCTGCAGCCGCCTGCTTAAAAAGTCGAAGATCGCGGGTTCGAGCCCAACTCTGGCTTCAAGTTTCAAGGAAACAAAGTGTTTATTTACTCCTTACTCCAGATTCAATACTGTGGGAACCTCCGTAACCTCAGACCGCCAGGACTTGAATTTCGAGACCTACGTCTGGGAGGCAGTGTCACTTCATTCATCTCACCAACTTCAGGAGGTTTTCCTTGTCCAGTACAGCCTATATGTGCACATAGGTGGCCTAAAGCCCGATTCATTCCTTCATTCACATGATCCTACTCATCTAAAAATGCAACAAATATGAGACGATCGTCTTTCAGTGTTGAAGGGGTAATACAGAATGCATTCGAGCTCCAACTCTGTTTCAAGTATTAGGTAGATTGTAAGAATCTAAGACGGCTCGGTTTTCTTCCTGATTGCAGAAGATTATCCCAATTCTTGATTGAATTCTTAACTAATACGTTTTTGCATGTCTGGGATTTTATGATTTTTCTTGAAGAACCAGGAAATTGATGGATTTTTTAATCTGTTACGTGATAAAAAAATAAACGTGATTTAATTTCCATTTCACACAAGTTGAGATATGCTGATGCTAATCTCATTTGCACTGTTAATAACCCTTAGAGTCCTGAAATATTGTAACATAAACCATGGAGACCAACGGTATTTTTTACATTTAAAACCATCATAATTGTCTTAGTTAGCTCTTTCTGCTTCATTTGAATACCTATGTTATGGGTCTACGGCCATTGTCAATATTTCACTTTTTCGATGCGAGGATCAGCTACAGACGTCAGATCCTGACGTCTAAAGATGATCTCCGCGCTCCCCATAATCATAGATTATCAGATTATATGGTTAATTTATGCCGTAACCTTCTAGTCTTACCTTGGTCTTACTGAGTATTCCCTCATTTTGGAATCGATGATGATACCCATTTTATTGCGACCACACTGATGTCTCTGTCAATATTACTCACTAAAATAATCCTAAAAATGTGACCTATCAGCAAAATCCCGCCATCTTCATCCTTAACCTTTGAAACTCTAAGTTTCTTATGAAACTTTCCACCCACTTGAAGTTGTGTCTCGCTACCGCGATCCCCAACTTAAAGTCGGTGAAAATTACTCAGATTTGTTTAGTTTGAGACCAGATATTTGGGAATCTTAATGTTTGAACAAACATTTCGTTTCTAATAACTGCGATTTAACCGGCTTATTAACCCTTTCAAGCCTGAATTTACCATTGTCATCTTCTTCCACTACAAGCCGCGAATTGCCGTCGCAATTCTCGACTTGTAGTGGATGACGATCATTTGATATGGGTTAAAAAATAAAGAAAATTGCCATGTATTTGTAAACCAGAATCACGGAAATTTTGGTTCTAAAACCTTGGTTCTAGGAAAATCGAGTCTGTTTACAGGAATGTAAAATGATGCTTGAATGCATCGTAAGGGTTTAAAGGGTTAAACGGATTGACACGAATATAGCGGTGCTTAGCAGTGAAAGGGTTAATCCTTCTGCTCGGTCTTCCAGTAAGTTGAATTAACCCTTGAGGCGCTGAAAATATTTTCATACAAACCATGGAAACCAAACGTTTTTTTCAATTTGAAATCATCATAAATGTCTTAGTTAGCTCTTTCCGCTTCATTTGAATACCTATATTAGTGGTCAACGGCCATTAGAAATATTTGCGGGGATCGACTTTAGACGTCAGAATCTGACGTCTATAGACGTCAGATTCTGACGACTAAAGTCGATCCCCGCGCTGTAAGGGTTAATAACATATGTTGTTGCAAATGCTCAGTAAATAAAATAATTCAATTTTGGTGATGCATAATTAGGATTTTTTGTTTGTTATTTGAAGCTGTAATTTGCGATTCCAGCTTCAAATGAGGGAAGAATATATATAAACACAAAGGGTTAACCCTTCTCCTGCTGAGTCAGTGTTTTTTTTCATATTCATTTTGTTGAAAGTCTAAGGGGGCCACCATTCAATTACTAGGGAGAAGGGGGCTGGAGTTTTTTGAACTGGACAAATTATTTATTTTTCTACATTATTTTTTAAATTTCTTCCTCAAGCAAAATCACTTTCTTATAAAAAGCGATTCTTCACAAATTTAATGATGCCGAGCGAAGCGAGCTTCAATAATTATTTTTTAAGGGTCATTAAATATTGATTTACAACATGCCCTTCAGACAATTATTTGTTTCACAAAAAAAATAGTCTGAACATAATAATTTTAAAAATACTGCAGCCCCCCCCCGTCTCTGGTTATTGAATGGTGTCCCCATTATTTTTTATATCCGTTTTTACCCTAAAATTATAGAAACGTAATTCTATTGATAAAAAAATTAACGTTTACAAAACTTTAATTCGTTTTTTAACTAAGCATACACGCTACGAATTTTTTTATCAGTTTCAGTGAAATGTTATTTTTTTAGAAACTCGTTAAAACGGATATATACGGAACTAACAGAACAAGGCTTATCTCTGCTCTAATGCTGCTCTCACACAAAGGTGAATATGCTAGCGAATGTAGCGAGTATGAATCCTTGAAATTCGCACTGAATTCGCCAAAAAGATGTGAATAGATAGCGAATATTTTCACCTCGGTCATACCACTTGCCAACGCTTGTCAATTCCTTACGAATTGCTAACAATCGTTGTGAATGATGCAAATGGGCTTAAGAATAATATCAAACAAATGCTGCGACTGCCTAGCGAATGTTGCGAATGCTTGCGAATGCTTACAAATATGCTTGCAAACGTTACAAACGTACTTAATATGTGAATGTCTTACCAATGTTGCCATTGCCTTGCCATTTTCTTACGAATGATGTGAATATTTGATGACGAGGCTGTGGTAAGACATTCGCAAGGAATGGGAAACGGCGAATGTTACGAACGTTGCAAAAGCTTCCGAATACCTTATCAACGTTGCTAATGGCTTGCGAATGCTTACGAAAATTGACGGCGAATGACAGCATTCGCAACATTCGCTGAAATTTAGGAGACGCTTCCTAAATTGGTCGATATCCGTAAGCAGGGGAAGAATGATTTGCAGACGTTCTGAATTAGTTCCCAACGCTCACAAATACTCGGCTATTGTATCGAATTTTGAGCGAATGTCAAATATTTTTATTCGTGAGCACATTCGCAAGCATAATCGCCTATGTGTGAGAGCAGCTGGCTCAACATTAAATCCGGGTGAATGGAAAAGTCTATAAATAGACGTCGGATTCTGACTTGAAATTCCCCATCTTTTTAGCTTCAGGCGCACCATTTTCGATAATATATTGTCAGGGAGATTTTTATTACTTTTGACCCCTTCCTACGATATGCAAACGGTGTTCATTTGAGTGCAATATGGGAAAATACAGCACTCGTTCAATGAATAAGGTGTGAGCCTTTAGGCGAACACCTTATTCATTGAACATGTGCTGTATTTTCCCATGTTGCACGAACAATGAACAACGTTTGTATTTTCTCACACGATTAAGTCACACATGACATTACACTACCATACATTGTGCTGAATTCGCAGCTAGAGTGCGATATGGGCTGATACCGATATACTACAGCACATAGTGTGATAAATACATGCTATCGGTCAAATCCTTATCAATTCTAATTCTTTCAACGCTGAATTATTTGTATAAATTTGAATAAATTGTATTCACTTATATTGCCTTTATTAAAGTTCAATCGGCTACAGATTTGAACAAAGAAATATACCTTTATTTATTAAATCACATATCGCAAATTGATTTATTTGATGAACTGAATATATTTGTGAGCTTAGCAATTTTAGTGACATTTATTTGTTGTTAAGAACATACTTGAAACCGTATATATTCATGTCTAGCCATGCTAGCAGGACTAGGGTTAAACCTTTAACCGCCGGTGTCGCATGTATTCGGGTTTTCATTTTTTATTAGCACATTAAGTATCACCTTTTAAACATGTGACAAAGATAAAATGTGACATCAATCAGCAATATTTGAAAACAGTTGACCTCCATTTTGCCAAATCTGAATAATTTTCACTCACTTAAAGTTGTGGATCGCGTCAGCGAGACACAGCTTCAAGTGGATGAAAATTCAAATTGAATAATTTGGCGGTTGAAGGGTTAAACCTTTCACCACAAACTTAAATAATTTAAATTTTCACCCAATTTAAGTTGTGTCTCGCTACCGCGACCCAAGTGGGTAAAAATTATTTACATTTGTTTAATTTGAGACCACATATTGGCATATCTTGACATTAATTTATTTCCCAATATCAGTAATATTATGAAAACGATTAGAAACGACTCTGGTTGTGCTTAGCAATTTAACATTTTAGTGCGGATCGTTTTAGACGTCAGAATCTGACGTATAAAGTCGATCCCGCATTGAAAGAATTACACATTTATAATGGCCGAATACCCATAACATAAATATACAAATGAAGCGGAAATAAGAGCTAAGGACATTGATGATGATTTAAAAATGAAAAAAACCCTTTGTTCTCTTGGTTTATATAAAAATATGTCAGCGCTTTGCGGGTCAGTGGTAATGTTAAAAAAATGAAAATAAAGTTCCTCTTTAGGAGCCTATGCAGTGGTACAGTCTCCTAGAGACTGTACCACTGCATAGGCTCTCTCATTCTGCAACTGACAACCAATGGCGCCTCAGCTCAGTGATTGTAAGCTGCGCAGCGCTGCGCTAAATTGCGCTGCACCACAACGTACCCGCTAATTTTAATTAGTTTCGGACCTCACACGTGGACCAGCTCTGTATGCAAATAGCCACACGCGATTGGGTGACAGAGGTCACGTGACTGATTGCACGCACAGTGAATTATCTCCACTAGATAACTGTGTTATCAGAAACTATGTTAATTTAATGTTGGGCCAGCGTCGCAGCCGGTGGGCCAACATTAAAAAATCATTTGATGTACGTATCTTGTTTGCTGGGTTAATACGGATGATATCTGCATGGCTATACTACGACGAACCAATTGATGTAGATTTAATTGGCCCGTCGTCTACGACGATGGGCCAACATCAAACCAACACTGGGGCAACGCCTTGGGTTTGCTGAGCAATCACCCAGCAAAAAGCGTTGAACCAGTGTTGAACCGCAGTCAGGACTATGCCATACACTTTCTGAATGACTTCAAGAGTCCTTTATAGGGCACATTACCAAAGACAGCACTTTAACCCCAGGCCTTTGAGCAGTTTGAACACTGTACGCACAATTCGAATGAAAAATATCAGACCCGGTCGGAATTCGAACCCAATACCTCGAGTTTCGAGTCACGGCCGGGCCAAATAAGCCATCGGTGTCGGCATTTATCGTATCGGGCTCACATGATCCTGGGCGTGGCCCTGGTGCGGTGGTTAAAGCTGCAGCCGACCGCTTAGAAAGTCGAAGATCGCGGGTTCGAGCCCAACTCTGGCTTCAAGTTTCAAAGAAACAAAGTGTTTATTTACTCCTTACTCCAGATTCAATACTGTGGGAACCTCCGTAACCTCAGACCGCCAGGACTTGAATTTCGTGACCTATGTCTGGGAGGCAGTGTCACTTCATTCATCTCACCATCCTCAGGAGGTTTTCCTTGCCCAGTACAGCCTATATGTGCACATGGTGGCCTAAAGCCCGATTAATTCCTTCATTCACATGATCCTACTCATCTCAAAATGCAGCAAATATGAGACTTTCGTCTTTCAGTGCTGTAAGGGGTAATACAGAATGCATTCGAGCCCCAACTGTGTTTCAAATATTAGGTAGATAATAAGAAACTAAGACGGCTCGGTTTTCTTCCTGATTTCAGGTGATTATCCCAATTCTTGATTGAATTCTTAACTAATACGTTTTTGCATGTCTGGGATTTTATGATTTTTCTTGAAGAACCAGGGAATTGATGGAGTTTTTAATCTGTTACGCGATAAAAAAATAAACTTAATTGAATTTTCGTTTCACACAAGTTGAGATATGCTGATGCTAATCTCATCTGCAATGCTAAGCCTTAAGCGCTGAAATTATTTTCATAAACACCATGGAGACCAAATGTATTTTTTAATTTGAAACCATCATACATGTCTTAGTCAGCTCCTCCCGCTTCATTTGAATACCTATGTTATGGGTCCACGGTCATTATAAATATTGTACTCTTTCAGTGCGGGGATCAGAAATCTGAAGTCTGTATACGTAATAAATCTGACATTTAAAGTTGATCCCAACGCTGAAAGGGTTAACCCTTATCCCTTTATGACTGTAAATATATGGAGTGCTCCTTCTAGTCCTTTAAAGTATTCCCTCTTTTTTTGGAATCGATGACGCCATTTTATTGCGACTACACTGATAGATCTTTGTGGATTTGACTCACAAAAATAATCCTGTATACTGAAAATGTGACCTATCAACAAAAAATCAAGCCATCTTGACCCTTAACCCAACCCTTAAACCCTTAAAAAGTTTCTTATGGAGATTTTCACCCACTTGAAGTTGTGTCTCGCTACCGCGACCCACAACTTCAAGTGGAAATTACTCAGATTTGTTTAGTTTGAGACCAAAGATTTGCAAATCTTGATGTTTAAAAGGATATTTTGTTTCCAATAAATGAGATAATAAAAGAAAACGGATTAACAACGACTGCAGTCATGCCTAATAGCAGTGAAAGGGTTAATCCTTATGCTGCTCGGATCGCTCAGGTTGTCCAGTAAGTTTCAAAACAAGTAAACATTCCACGGAAACTGATAAAATATTTTGTTGCAAATGATCAGTAAATAGAATATTTCAATGTTGTAGTTTTATCTGCAGAACATTATTTTTTTTAAACTCAAATAAAATATTTTATTTTACTTTCTTAGATTTCTTTGTTTATCTAGAATGTTGGATCCTAAACTAGATTTAGTACTGATGTAAGGCTAAGGAGCCGAGCGAAACGAGTCCTCACAGATTTAATAGTCATTCAATGATGCCGAGCGAAGCGAATTGTTTTTTAAGGGTAATTAAATATTGATTTACAACATGCCCTTCAGAAAAATTATTTGTTTCCCCAAAAAATAGTCTGCTTATATTGGTTTTAAAAATATTCCAGCCCCCCCCCCCCCTCTGGTTATTGAATGGTGGTCCCATTATTTGTTATATCTTTTTTTATCATAAAATTAAAGACACCTAATTCTATTGATAAACAATTGATGTTTACAAAATTTTAATTTGTTTTTTAACTAAGCGTACACGCTACGAAATATTTTATCAGTTTCAATGAAATGTTATTTGTTTAGAAACTCGTTAAAACGGATATATACGGGACTAACAGAACAAGGCTTATCTCTGCTCTAATGCTGCTCTGGCACAAAGGCGAATATGCTAGCGAATGTAGCGAGTATGAATCCTTGAAATTCGCACTGAATTCGCCCAAACATTGTGAAAAGATAGCGAATATTTTCACCTCGGTCAAACCCCTTGCCAACACTTGCTAATGCCTTACGAATTGCTAACAATCGTTGTGAATGATGCAAATGGGCTTAAGAATAATATCAAATGTTGTGAATGCTTGCGAATGCTGACAAATATGCTTGCAAACGTTACAAACGTACTTATGAATGATGTGAATGTCTTACCAATGTTGACATTGCCTTGTCATTTTCTTACGAATGATGCGAATATAATTATGACAAGGCTGCGATTGGTATAAATACGGAGTGAATTTTACGTTGGGCTCATTGTTTTCTTGAATTAAAAAAAGCAACAGTGGTAAGACATTCGCAAGGAGTGGGAGACGGCGAATGTTACAAAAGCTTTGCAATTGCCTCACGAGCGTTGCAAATGCTTCCGAATGCCTTACCAAAGTTACCAATGGCTTGCGAATGCTTACGAAAATTGCGGCGAATGACAGCATTCGCAATATTCGCTGAAATTTAGGAGACGCTTCCTAAATTGGTCGATATTCGTAAGCAGGGAAGAATGACTTGCGAACGTTCCGAATTTGTTACCAAAGCTTACAAATACTCGGCGAGTGTAGCGAATTTTGGGAGAATGTCACATATTTTTATTTGTAAGCACATTCGCAAGCATATTCGCCTATGTGTAAGAGCAGCTGGCTCAACAATAAATCCGGGTGAAGGAAAAAGTCTATAAATAGACGTCGGATTCTGACGTCTAAAGTCGGTCCTCGCACTTAAAGGATTAGCCTAATTAAATAATTTTCAATTTCTGAGAAGCCTACTGTTGGTAAATATAAATATTTTGGTCACTACAAGCTGAACATTGCGTCAGAAACGACAGTTTCGAATCAATGAAAAATAGGATAATGCGTGGAGCTTTTCCGATGTCACTGCCTGCCGTTTCGGTTCCGAATCCCGCTTGGTGCAGGATTTTCAGAGAAATATCATATTTCTCCCCTCTCAATCTGGGACATTGTTTCTTGTGTCCTTGGGCAAGGCACTTCACCCTTAAATGCTTCACTTGACTCAGGTGAAAATGAGCACCTGATAGGACAGAGATGGCAATGGGTACGAAATGTTCAATGCACCGAAATGGCTGCAGGACTGTATGCTCTCCGTGGAGTAGAAATGGCACACGAATGAACAGAGCTAAAATATAATGACCGTAGACCCATAACTTAGTAGGCCTATGCAAATGAAGCGGAAAGAGCCGACTAAGACATTTATGATGATTTTAAATGGAAAAGCCCTTTGGTCTCCATGGTTTATACAAAACATGTCAGCGTTGTAAAGGTCATGGTTTATATAGTGAGCATTCAGGAGATCTACATACCGTGTCCTATGTCTGGCGGATGTACATGTATCTGTGTGACGTCTCCGTAAGCGTGGATAGCTGTATTTGCTTTACATGGAAAATTAACGTTTTTCAACAGGGCTGTGACTAAGAGCAATCGCAACCCCAAGGTCCGAAAAATGTCCCTAACTTTGTAATGACTGTGCGGAAAATGAGCAGAGCATGCGATCTCGCAGCTGAAATGTTATTGATTCTAAAAAAACTATTTGCGACCTGATTATTCCAGGCCAAATCTTAAATATGACCCTCCACAGAAATGTCCTACGATTTTGTACGGGGTCAATCTGTAGCTGCAAGCTGTTTCAGCCACTGGGGCTACTATGTGCCTAAGTGACGTCTACATGACGTCTCCGTGACGTCCACATGACGTCTACGTGACGTCTCCGTCAGGTGATGGTCACTTTGTCCTTCAAGTGTTTATGTTCATGTCCTTCAAGTTCCCGACAAACAAGACACGTTGACCCAATGCTGGGATAATGCTGGCCCAGCGTCGTAGACGATGGGTCATCATTAGCCCAGCATTTGATCAACACCCTCGTGGTTGCTGAGCTGTTTCCTTTTCACCTTTGTCCCCGCTCTCCCCACCTGTTTTCCTTTGTCCCACTCTCCCCTGACATGTTATCACATAATTCTCCTGGTCCACCAAATAGCACACCTTGAACCAATGTTGGTTTAATGTTTGTCCAGCGTCGTAGACGTTGGCCAATATTAAACCAACATTGGGACAATGTCTCGTGTTTACAGTTCTGTTCCACACACCCACGCTAACGACGGTTATTTATTACCACAGGTATCAGGCCAAACATCAATGATCATCCTGAACATAAGTAGGCCCTGGGAAGAACTCCAGTGTGATAGGCAGTAGCCTTAACCATTAACGAAATAATTTTTACATAAATCAAGAGACGAACGCATTTTTATGAAATTATGTAACACATCTGCGGACTATGTATGCATTTTATTTTCTTAAACGCCCGGCCCAGCAAACACAAAACATTTGTATAATATTTATACAACGCCGGCCCAACGTCTACGACGTTGGTCCAAAATTGTATAAATGCTATGCAAATGTATTGTGTTTACTGGGCCTATGGTACTTGTGCTTACCCACGGACGGGGCTGGGGCCCTAGCACCGCTGCCTTTCACGCTAGAGTCCGGGGTTCGGTTCCCGGTCTCAGCGGTTTGAAAGAAACAAAACTGTTTCTTCCCCATCTACGTGTAAAACTCAGTATTATGGGGAGCCTCCGTGACCGACAGGTAGCGTGCTCGGCCTCAGACCGCCAGGGCTAGAATTTCGAATCCTGTGTCTGGAGGACAGTGTCATCTCATTCATCTCACCATCCTCAGGAGGTTCTCCTGGCCCTGTTTAGCCTATATGTGCACAAAGGTGGCCTAAAGCCTGATTCATTTCATTTACCCACGGATGATGTATCTCAGAACCAAAGGGTCCATCCCGATAAAAAAATCCACATTAACCCATACAACGCTGACATATTTGTGTATGAACCATTGAGACCAAAGGGTTTTTGTTCAACTTGAAATCATCATACATGCCTCACTTATCCGCTTCTCTTTGACTACCTATGTTATAGATATGCGGTCATTATAAGTATTTTACACTTTCAATGCGTGGACACGCTGACAGCAGCGTTTTTTTGTTCCACTCAAACCCTGCTAGAAAGAAGGCTTCCTCGGCCTATATGGGAGCCCTCTCTACGAGGCCACATGTGCCTTGTCCGCGACACCCCTAAAATTAAAAACACACCTCTGCTTGAACATTAAGTAATTAGAGACTGAACGGGGATTATATTAACTAAGATATTAAAAACAGTTTAGGCAGTGGCTTAACTCTATTCTTGTGGTTTTGTATCGATAAAAAGCCCTCTCATGATCTATTTATAAACGAAAATGCACGGAAAATATGCGGTATTATTTTGAAAAAATATACATAATGTCGAATGTGCTTATATCAAGTTAAGAGAAAAATCAGAATCTTATTTGTGTCTAGATTTATGGTAAAGTATGTATGTTATGATATACTTGAATTAGAAATGTATGCTATGCATATATATATATTGCAATACAGACTGTATTTGTTCTACATGTATTACCCTCACAAGTTTACGCTGAGTTTGAATTTTTTTTTTTATTCTGGGGGGGGGGGGCATGAGTTTGAAGGCGGGTTGAGAGGGATGCTCAAATAGTTTGAAAATGCGTCATCTCAGTCAGGTGTTTAGTGTAACGAATAAATCTGAATACTACATGATGTGCAAGGATCGACATTAGACGACTGATTCTGACGTCTAAAGTTGATCTCCGCACGGAAAGGGTTAGCCATCATAGCAGCGATCATCCCCACTAAAATTCTTATTTAGATCTTATCCTAACTTTCTATCATTTCCATTAGGACAGCTAAGAGCATCCTAACGTTTCGAATGGAAACAATACATAGTCAAGATAATCCTAATAGATGATAAGTGGGGTGATCCTTAGACCTCCACTACTTTATTATTGGCTTGGCCTCAGTCGAGCACACATCCGATTGTGGATAATACATAGGATGCTAACCCAATACTGTTTTAATATTGGGCCAACGTCGCAGACGTTGGCCCAACATTCAAACAGCATTGGGCCATCGTCCTATGCTTGCAGGGATCCGATTGTGGATAATACTGGCGACTCTTGTGAATTATTAACGTACGACCCTCTCGATTTCCCATACGTAGACGTAGGACCCTCTCGACTTGCCATATCGTCACAAGAGTGAGGAGGTAGAGACAGGTGACGACGCCTGGTGAATGGCAGACAAACCAAACAAACCACTTGTGACACGCACCAGGTAATGACGTCATATCTAAATGCGGATCTGTGACAGCACCTGAATACTACATTATCGACCAGCAAACCTGAGGTGTCACAATGTTATATTAATGCTGGTCCAGTCGAAGACGGTGCTCCAGCATTGGAACGGCATTAGATAAATGTTTCGTGTTTTCGTGTATTGATCATCCTATCATCCATGTATGCAATGGCGCCTGCTTGGAAAGTCGAATATTTCGGGTTCGAACCCCACTCAAAGAAAAGAAAAATCTTCCCCGTTCAGTCGTAAAGATTCAGAATTGTGGGGATTCTCCGTGACTGAGAGGTAGCGTGCTCGGCCTCAGACCGCCAGGGCTCGAATTTCGAATCCTGTCTCTTGAGGGCAGTGTCATCTCATGCATCTCACCATACTCAGGAGGTTCTCCTCGCCCAGTTTAACCCTTTAACCGCCAAATTATTCAATCTGAATTTTCACCCACTTGAAATTGTGTCTCGCTGACGCGATCCACAACTTCAAGTGAGTGAAAATTATTCAGTTTTGAAAAAATGGAGGTCAACTGTATTGATGTCATTTTTTATCTTTAACATGTTTAAAAGGTGGTACTTAATGTGCTAATAAAAAATGAAAACCCTAATATATGCGACACCGGCGGTTAAAGCGTTAATATATTTGTACACATTCATTCATTCCATCGTTCCATCATTCCATGCATATATGCCTTCTTAATTCCGTTCACCTTGAGTGTAGCTTGTTGTCGCAATTCCATTGCACGACGAAGGAAAATGTCAAAATTGTATGAAATAACAGAATATAATAAAATTAAAGCTCTTTGTAGGAATTGCGACTAACATTAAATCAGCATAGGGTCAATATATCTTGTTTGCTGGGATGTAGTGTACAAACTGCAGTGTAATCATCACAATACATGCCGGTGAGTGATATTAGGGGCCTAGTGGTTTTTGTCACGGCATTGTTACAACCCAGTAAGGGGGGGGGGGACGGCCCTGGTGCAGTGGCTAAAGCTGCCTGCCTGAAAAGTCGAAGATTGTGGGTTCGTCCCTCGCTCAGGTTTTCAGATTTCAAAGACACATAAGTTTCTTCACCCGTCTCTCGTATAGATTCAATATTGTGGAGAGCCTCCGTGACCAAGAGGTAGCGTGCTCAACCTCAGAATTTCGAATCCAGGAGGGCAGTGTCATCTCATTCATCTCACCATCTTCAGGAAGTTCCCCTGACCCAAATTAGCCTATATATGCACAGATGTGGCATAAAACACCATCCATTCGTTCATTGTTAAAAATACAGGACGGAGATTTAATGCTGGACTGGTGTCGTGGACCGTGGGCCAATATTACTCCAGAATTGATTGGTGGTCCATTGTTCGCAGGGAAGGTGCTATAAGGCCATGTCAGCTAGATCTATATTCATCAGTCCGAGCGTGACGCAAAACACATGGCTTAGCGTCAGAGATGGACAGCATAGCAACAGCTGTGTTTTTGTATAGTGGTAGATAGTGTATGTATATATATATATATATATATATATATATATATATACATGCTGAGATCAACAATAGATGGACTGGCGTTTAAATCCCAACGTTAACCCTTTAACCGCCGGTGTCGCATATATTCGGGATTTTCATTTTCTATTAGCCCATTAAGTACCACATTTTAAATATGTTAAAGATAAAATGTGAAATCAACCAGCAAGATTTGAAAACAGTTGACCTCTATTTTGTCAAATCTGAATAATTTTCACTCACTTGAAGTTGTGGATCGCGTCAGCGAGACACAACTTCAAGTTGGTGAAAATTCAAATTGAATAATTTGGCGGTTAAAGGGTTAAGGCGTTATTCCAATCAGACGTAAATCTGTTATTATAAAAAAAAACATAAATCATTGATCAAACAGGGACGCCAACTTTACGAGTGACAATAATTACAGATTCTTTAAAACACACCACTACATTATTTTCTTTGTCCGACCACTACATTCTAAGCCGGGAATGGAGAGTTGTTGTTGATCAAGGGGTCTTGTCAAGTTAACAAAAAATTCAAAAATCCGAGAAAAACTCGGATTGGTCAAATCACACCCACCCACCCGTCTATCCAATTTTTAGAAATTTTTTGAAACAATTGGAAACACGAAAACAACATAAAAAACAAAAAACCCCACAAAATTTCCCTAATAAAATTAAAATCCGAGTTGGGGCTTGAAGCGCCCACCCACCCACTTCCGAGTTTTTCTCGGATTTTTGGATTTTTTTTAACTTGACAAAACCCCTATGTACAGACCAATTATCATGGTAGGTCTATGGTGCTATAATAAGTGAGGTGTGACCGAGCTATCGATTATGAGGGATGCCCATTATGGTCGGGTGTGTTTTAAGTCAGTTAAAACCCTAGGGAGCTCTACATTCTTAGCTTTGAAAAAGGCCTCGGCTCTCGGCCTCAACCTTTTTCACAGCTGAGAATGTAGAGCTCCTCAGGCTTTATCCTATACGTATCGCGCACAGAGTCTATTACGGACTATTCATATAACATCACACAGGTGAATGTAAGCAGGGCGTGTCCCCAATTAGTAGGTGTAACCCTTTCAGTACCATGTCGAGTAAATGTACCTCGTGGCGTATGTTAACTGAGAAAATGATACATTCATCACGTCAAACCCTTTCAGTGCGGGGATCGACTTTAAACGTCAGAACCTCACGTCTACAGACGTCAGGTTCTGACGTCTGTAGACGTCAGGTTCTGACGTCTAAAGACGATCCCCGCACTGAAAGAGTAAAGTATTTATAACGGCCGTAGACCCATAACATAAGTATTCAAGTGAAGTGGAAACAGCTAACTAAGATTATGTTTGATGATTGATATGTGACATGTACATACATGTCACTGACATTGATACAGTGTGATGACAACCTTAGATATCTTCTTTTCACCTTTTTCACCTCTTGCGCGATGACCCGTTCTCCAGCACGAAAGGGCGGTGGTTAGCACTAGGGTAGTGGTTAGCACTAGGGTAGTGGTTAGCACCGCTGCCTTTCACGCTAAAGTTCGGGGCTCGGTTCCCGGTCTCGGAGGTCTGAAGTCTTCTCCATCCACTTGTAAAACTCAGTATTGTGTAGAGCCTCCGTGACCGAGAAGTAGCGTGCTCGGACTCAGACCTCCAGGGCACGAATTTCGAATCCTGTGTCTGGAGGGCAGTGTCATCTCACTCATATCAACATCCTCAGGAGGTTCTCCTTGCCCAGTTTAGCCTATATGTGCACAAAGGTTGCCTAAAACCCCATTCATTTCATTTCCAGCATGAAATATATCCATGTACGTGTGATATTGACATTCTTCAGTAATAGGTCGGTCTACCCAAATACATTTGAACCATAGCCAAATGTAAATGTAAAAACAAGACTTGTCTTGGGTCTGTACCTGAATAATTAATTAAACTTGGGTTTAAGTTTTTTACATGATTGTACATGTGTTTTTACCTTTTTACATTGCAATTAGGTCAAGGTTAGAACTAATTATTTATAACGCACAACCATTTTAGCGCATTACAAATGTGATAACAAAATGGTAATGATTCTTTATTTTACGATTTTAAATGCATGATATTTTATTAAATTTGACATCTTCTCAATTCTACTGATTTATAAACCCCAAGTCAGGTTGGGTGCTCAAGTGATAGAAATGATGTATTATAAAAAGTTAAATGTATATTCAGCACAGATCAGATTAATAAACGATTACTACCTATACTATATTCGGTTCTGAAATATTTAGAAGAGAAGCGCTGGAACGATCGGTACAATCTGTGCAAAATCTGTTCGTTGCAATTGGAACGCTAATATTCAATCACTTACGATCTGTTAATGGGGGGAAAACAAATATTGAGCATTACTATTAATAATAGACTGACCAGGTAACGTGACTGTCCTCATTATGCGCTCCTAACCCTTATCCTGCTGATCACGACTATTGTCGTTCTCAATCTGTTTTATTAATCGACCAAATCACTGTTATTGGGAATGAAATGTGTGTCTAAAAATCAACATTTGCAAATATTTGTGCTCAAATTGAACAAAAACGAATACTTTTCACCCACTTGAAGTTGTGGGTCACGGTAGCGAGGCACAACTTCAAATGGGTGAAAATTTAAATAAATTTACTTAGCAGGATAAGGGTTGACCCTTTCAACGCGGGATCTACTTTAGACGTCAGAATCTTACTACGTCTGTAGACGTCATATTCTGACGTCGAAAGACGGTCCCTGTGCTGAAAAAATTGACATTTATAATGACCGTAGACCCATAAAATAGTTGTTCAAATGAATCGGGAAGGGCTAACTAGGACACTTATGATGATATCATTTTGAAACAAATAACTTTTGGTCTCCCTAGCGTTGACGTTGTAAGAGTTAATGGTCCTATCACTTAGCTATCCTTATTTTTATTCGCCTTGCTGCAATTCCCATCTGAAGATTAATAAAAATACCCTGATGCGATAAAAATAGTCAAGTATAACAGCCCAAATAAACGCGTGGAACTTACTTATTATGATCAAGGAAATTCAATAATACTATTTTTCAACCAATGAATTTATTAAAAATATGCCATGTGGCGTGTAAATGGGTCGCGAGGGGTCAGAGGGTTAATGGTGTGTTGTAATGGTAGGACGCCATCGGACCTAGGCTCTAATCGACTCTAAACATGTGTTTATGAAATCTGAGACGCCGCTGTCACACATGATCGCTCACCGAATCTGTGCTTTCTAGCTGTTGTTAAAAATACATTTTTGTATTTTTAATACACGTGGATTTTGCGTTCGTAGCTTCACATCTTTCTAGTTGTCGTTAAAGGACATTACCATATTTTTATTAAAGATAGTTCTTGCTTTAGTGACTTTATCTTTAATGATCCCGCTTGAAATCCATCATTTAGCCTCACCGTAACTCGTTTCACTCTACGCTATCTTTTTTTTCACCCACTTGAATTTGTGTCTCGCTACCGTGACCCACAAATTCAAGTGGGTGGAAATTACTCATATTTGTTACATTTGAGAGTAAACTTTTGCAAATGTTTATATTTAAACATTCATTTCATTCACATTAACAGTGACTTAATCTAATAAAACAGATTTACCCTTAGAGCGCTGGGGTTAGACTTTAGTCGTCAGAATCTGACGTCTACAGACGTCAGATTCTGACGACTAAAGTCAATCTCCGCACTATAAGAGTAAACATATTTCTAGTAACCATAGAACCATAACATAGGTATTCAAATGAATCAGAAAGAGCTAACTAAGACATTTATGATGACTTCAAAACCTTTGGTTTTCAAAAAACAAATTCAGCGCTTTAAGGGTTTAAGGGGCCATAGGCGTTCGTCGCGCTTAATGGGTTAATCACATGTCACTGAACGGGGAATTGCTGTAAATGAACAGGATCTGATTTTATACAATTTAAAAAAAATATTATTATCACACATTAAATGAAAGTGCAGACGGGCCAGAGTTATCGACGGTGGTCCAGCGTTGTGTGTGAAAGAATATAAAACATGAAATTATACGAAACATGATGCATGGCCTATGCGTATATATACATCATACATGATAACTCCACATCAGTATATACATGAAGCTGAACTGGATTGTCATGATATGGAGATATTTGCTTTCTTCTCCAAGCATGGTAATTCACGATCAGCATCTATGCTCCGTACCGTTTATGAATGGTGTGATTTCAGAGGTGCGCCCATGTTCCTTAATAGAGCACGTCGTATAGGAGGGGAAAATGTTTGTGTGGGGATTTATGTAATTAGTGCTTGGTGTGTGATACCCTAATGAGAAGATTAATTGAACACCTGGCATGCCATAGAGTGACTCATCAATAATTCAGACCTCGTGTCCGTGAGCACGCCCATTCCCGAGCGCATCCAATCAGCTCGCAAATCAACCCCTTATACACTGGAGATTACATCAAGGACAATTGTTTGAGCACCGCACAATATCTGAAATTCAATTATTGTTGTTATCATATATACCACTGACATCCAGTCATATTAATAATTCGTATTCTTGAGCTGACCCCATCAGATCATTAGCTAACCCCATATACACTGAAAACTATCTTTAAACCTGGAATCCAATTGTTGGTGATAACGTATACATGTATGTCACAGACATTCAGTCAAATTATTCATTCTTATTTTCCAGTTTGATTAACTCTCATTTATTTGCTCTCATAGAATTACAATATCAATATCTGTGTATATTGGTGTATCAACCTAACGAGCATTTCCTGACTTACCTGAATTGCAATTCACATCAAATTACGAATTGCCGTGGCAATTCGAAACTGAATGTGCATTGCAATTTTTACTTTAACATATTCATGAACATGATCAGATATAAATATAATGTTTGCAGAGAAGCAAATACATAATATTATAGTGGAGTGTTGTAAATTTGAGGTGTGCAGCACACGGTGGGTGGCGGCGAACAATTTGTAATTGGTGTGCGTGTGGGGCAGAAGGGGTGCGGCTCGTTCTCTTTCATTGACCCACTCTAGGACAGAAGAGGTGCGGCTAGTTGCCTTTCATTGACCCACTCTAGCTGAGGGAGCAGGACTTATGACAGGGATTGGCATCCTGTCTCCCACCGGTGCAGGATTAGTCAGGATGCTGTCAGTGATATAGGTGTGCTATTAAAGGACCGCGGGAGCTTGAAGTAGGCCTATAAGTGAAGCACTTGACATTAACCTAGCTTCAACTCAATTCGAATTGAAGCCAATAGCAACCACGTCGCCATTAACGTGATCGCCTGGTGTTGAGAAAGGAGGAACATAGAAATATCTGCTGACGGTTTTTTGTCAGTGATATAGGTGTGTTATTTAAGGACTGCAGAAGCTTGAAGTATAAGTGCAACACTTGCAATTAACGTGGTCTCAATTCAACGAGGTTGCAATTAACGTGATCGCCTAGTAGTGTTGAGAAAGGATAAACAAACATAGTTTCTGGATATTGTCGGTGATATAGGTGTGTTATTTAAGGACATCGAAAACTGGAAAAACGCTGGAATAACGCGAATACCCTGATTCTTAACCAAATGGACCGCTAGTAGCGTCATTACCCGGTAGCTACGGACCGCCAGTAGCGTGATCACCTGATAGTACTGAGAAGCGAGAAACATAAGTATTTTCTAAGGAAGAACTTCGTGATGTAGGCTTGGCATGATGCAGACTCTGCTAGTCACCTGTCAGTCATAATATACGTGATCTATTTGGTTGCGGTACAAGCTTGTCGTAATAAGCGCAGTACTTCAAACTGGGCGAAGTGAATTAATGTCGATACACATGTTTCAATCGCAATTCAGAGAGGTCGCCATTAGCGTGATCGCCTAGTAATATTGAGACGGGAGAAAACATATGTGTCACAAAGAACTACGTGTTGTAAGATCAGCGGGCTGTAAGATTGTTGATGGATCGGGAATCGAACCCGCATTGCTGGTGAAGCGGCGATCGAACCCGTATTGCTGGTGTCGCTGGCATGACAGTCAGCTCTCTACCAATTCACCGCGTCGCCCTCTGAAGCCTGACGCGGCCGGTGCATACCCTACTCTTCTGTGGGAACAATACATCCTGTCGTGTCTGAAATGGGGAATATAATGAGGTACATAAACTAGACGGCGGGGTATAGTCAACTATCTTATGGAAAACATATTGGGTGGAGTAAGTGAAAAATTGATGACAGGCATAAATTTGCTTCTGGTTTAAGGTAACCCACTTACCCACGCACAGTGATGGAGTACTTGCTTCTGGCATAATATGTAGAAGGGTGAGGGGGATTTACACATTGTGATGATGGTTTTTCTTGAAGCCTGAAGTTGCCATAATTATATACTCAGCTCGTCTCTGCTCATTTGGCTTGCTGTTTGCGTATAGATCAAATGATAAACAATTTGATGACGTTTTTATTCAGCCGGAAACCACTTTTCTACCAGGAATACCGTTTTCATCACTTACATCTTGACTATGTGAGCTGAGTGAGAGTTTACAGCCTACATGATGTCAACAGTGAGATACACAACTTCACACGGATAAAAAATACAAGTTATTTTACTTAACTTTTCATCAACTTAAAGTTGTGTCTTGCTACCGTGACTCACAATTTCAAGTGGATGACAATTAGTCATATTAGGTTATTTTAAACTAAAAATTTACAAATCATGATGTTTAAAAACTCCTTTCATTCCAAATAACATTGATTTTTTCCGGGCAATTAAAAACGACTATAGTCGTCATTAGTGCCCAACGGGTTAAACGTTGTCATTATATCAAAGCTAAGCACCACCTCTACCTGTCATTTGATGTGCTAATTGAAAAAAATATTATAATGTGTCTGTCTGGCTGTCTGGCACCGGAAAGGCTCATGGAATGTTATTTAGTGTATATAAACTCAATTATTTGTAAGATTGTATAAATATATAGGATTTGGTATCATCGTAAACCAGAACTTAATGTAGGATTAGGACCCACTCTGGCGACATTACATAACTCTGTATTTTTGTATATGAACTCAGTAATTTGTAACATTGTATGATCATATAGGATCAGCTATCACCATAAGCCAGAGCTTAATGTAGGATTAGGACCCACTCTAGTGGCATTACATAACTCTGTATTTTTGTATATGAACTCAGTAATTTGTAACATTGTATGATCATATAGGATCAGCTATCACCATAAACCAGAGCTTAATGTAGGATTAGGACCCACTCTAGTGGCATTGCATAACTCTGTATTTTTCTGGCTTATTCTGTATTGATCGTGTGTGGTAGCACATGGCATGGTAAGGCTACATGAGCACGTCGCGCTCTGGATGACGTCGGCTCATTAAACCTGCATTAGAAGAACAATAACCCGCGGAATATCGGCCACTTCTGGTTTAACTCGTATTCCGCTGGATTGTCTCTATTGCATTTTTCATTCATTTGAAGCTGGAATTGCTATCGCAATTTCCAGTTTCAATTGACGAAAAATACATCTATTTGTTAAAAATATACATTTTCTAAATTGAGTTATTTGACTAACTGAGCATCTACTACAAACTATATTATACATTTCAGTGACATATTATTTGGTTTGAAATCTGTTTGAAGCCGTATATATACAGGTGTAGCAGGACAAGGCTTAACACTAAAAGAGCTAACTACATCTATAGCCGTTTTTGACATTTGTGTTTGTCTTCTGCTGCCGAATTGTCTATATTGTATTTTCATTCATTTGAAGCTGGAATTGCTAACGCAATTTCCAGCTTCAAATGACGAAAAATATTTATATTTATGAAAAAATAGACATCTCCAATGTTGAATCATTGGATTAACTGAGCATCAAAAAATTATTTGATCAAATCTGGTGATATTTATATTGATTAAAAGCTTGCTTGAGGCTGTATATATATATGGTCATAGCAGCACAAGGGTTAACGCTGAAAGCTAACAACGTTGACAGCTGTGGTAGTCCGTCAAACGAGAAAGTTCAAATCACAAATGACACTAGAATTTGCTAGATCAACATATGTTTTAATTTAAATTGTGCGCATTTGAGTATATTTTACGCACTTGAAATCGTGGGTCGCGGTAGCGGGACACAACTTCAAGTGGGATAAAATTCAAACTGTTCAGCGCTTTCTGTCTTGACACTTGTCCAGCATTAGAACTTGTCCAGCTTATTGAGGTGTCATTAAAACATATTTAACACGATAAAATCCATGATTGACATCCAAAGGGTGAAATAGGGGTCTATTACCATATATGGGCAGGTATTCATTTCTCACTCGGTTTGATATGTCCGCTTTATAATTACCGCTGTATTTTATGCCCGTGTCTCCTTTATTACTACCACTCTTTTTTATGCCCGTATCTCCTTGCTCCTAATTGCTGTATCATATTACCTGTGCTCATTAGTCTTACGAACCATTTATCATTTTTGTTGAGCTTGTTATTTGACAGTTTCGCTAAGACCACCTTAGACACGCAGGATTCTGTTCGTAAAGGGTTGATGGTGTCCCATTCTTTATTAATATTGTTGAAGTGACAAATATAATCAAATCTTATGACACAAAACTTGCCGCTTCGTTGAACTAAAACTTCAGTTTAACACTGAAGCCCTCCACACCCCCCCCCAAAAAAATGATTGAATTTCAACCCTCTTAAATGTGAGTGAACAAGATTTGTATTTGTTGAATCATTGTTCAAATCAGTTTTAAGAATAATTGTTAATCGAAATCACATCCCAATTTTGAAAGGTGCTATTTAAAACCCAGCTAAAAAGGAAAACACAGCAATAAGAAATATTTCTTATTGTCGTTGGTGACAAAAGCTACTTTTAAATTAATAAAAAATAAGTAAATCTGTTTAAGGATGGTTAATAAAACTAAAACAACTATTACCACCACGACTATCATACCGGCTACTATAGCTGGTAGTACTGTATCATCTACCTCCACTACTACCACTACCAACACTACCAGTAAGAGGTGCATAGTGAGTACCAGGCCGAACACTACTGTCCCTGATACTACACACACTACTACTACTACTACCACAACTACGAACAATAAAAGTATCTGTGACTCAGATAGCAATACCTTAACTGCTGCTACTGCTGCTGTTACTGCTGGTGCAGCTTCTAACAAAGCTAATACTACTGCTACAACTATTACTACTACTATTACCACTAACACAAATAAAACTACTACTACTACCACCACGACTATTACCACCACTACTACTACAACTACTACTGGTGGTAATACTTGTAGTAATAATCGTAGTTGTAATGATGGTTTACCCATAGTGCTGGACTCCACCAATGATGGTGCTGATCCAACTACCTCTGTAAAGACGATCAGGAATCATGACAATGTGACTAAGCCTACTACTACCACCACTATTACTACTACAACTAGTCCTAGTAGTACAACAGTCAGTACAACTACTACCACCATTAGTCTTCAAGCCATCACCACTACTACCGCAACAATAACTACTAAACTAACGAGTTCAGTTAGACCGAATACCACTTCTACTATAACTACTACTTCTGTACCTACTTTGTCTGTTGGGCCGAAAACACCCACCCTGCGTGGTAGGGTAGCTATCAGACCTGGTGCTATCCCAGTGACGACATGTATCAACTCTGATGACACCAAGACCCCACCACCATCACCTGTCGTCTCTGCTGCAGCTTCCAATTCTTCAAATCCCCCATCTCCCGTCGTTTCAGACTTTGCTTATGATGTTGTCGCCAGTACTTCTGCTCATGTTCATGCTGCCTGTAATGAGCCTGGGCCTTCAGGTCCCATTGGTGATACGTCTCGGGCACCAGCTAATAGAAGTCCCATTGCTGGTACTGGGGTTCTAGATTCTAGAAATCCCATTGCAGGTACGTCTAGGATTCCAGCTTCTAGAATTCCCATTGCAGGTACGTCCAGGGCTCTAGATTCTGGAAGTCCTGCTGCTGGTGCGTCCAGGTCTTCTCGAAATCCCGTTGTTGGCACATCTAGAGAACCAGCGACGGGACATCTATTAGCTAGCACCTCTAAGGTGCCAGCTAATAGAAGTCCCATTGCAGGTACGTCCAGGGCTCTAGATTCTAGAAGTCCCGTGGCTGGTGCGTCCAGGTCTTCAAGAAGTCCCGTTGTTGGCACATCTAGAGAACCAGCAACGGGACATCTATCAGCTGGCACCTCCATGCTGCCAGCTAAAAGAAGTCCCGTTGCTAGTACGTCCAGGGCTCTAGATTCTAGAAGTCCCGTTTCTAGTACGTCCAGAGTACCAACTAATAGAAGTCCCGCCGCTGGCACATCTGCAGCTAGAGCTGCCTTTTTTGGTACGTCCTCGCTATCACCTATTGCACTCCCTCTAGCTGCCTCCCCTGACGTAGCAGGAACGGCCACTGTCGCCACTTCTTTCGCCGCTGCCGTATCCTCAGCGTACGCGGACGCACAAACTGAACCGTTTGCTTATGCATTGCTGTATAAGCATTATTCAGTGGCTGATTCTGATATTCACACCAGTAAATAAACAACTAAAAGGGTTTGCAACAGAGCATTGTCAACAGTCGTCATCATGACTTGTTATTGGCTCTCGTGTAACAACCTTTGTTATCTGAAAGAATTCGTAACCCACTTGCATTTAATGTAGAGTCTAACCACCGCAACTCACTCACTGGCACAAGACGTTGTCATGACGTTGAATCAACGCCAGTAACGTTGATTCAACGTTTCAACAACGTCGTGTTCCCTGTGGGACAGCTTTATATCAAGCGAGTTCAAATTACTTAAATGTGTTGGATTTGATACGAAACAAATTACAGTACTTCTTGATGATTGAAAACATTTTTCGCTGTCCATAACCGCTATTTGACATGCTCATATAAATAATAAAAAAATATCATTGATTAGCGCTTAACGGGTTAAAGTATATACCATTGAATCTTCAGTCACCTTGGTTACATGCCCATGGTTCTAATTCCCATGCATAGTAAACCTGTAGCAATGATAAACTTTAGGACGAATTGTAATTAATTAGATTAATTTTCATAATAGTTTTTAAAGTTGTGAATCACAGGATCAAATTTGATTTTTAATAGTTGAGATTCACTTGGTCTCAGCTCGCTCTTCATTTTGTTTCTCGTATCAAGATTGCAACATTCTACATTTGTGTAAAATGTCTGCTTATACATTTATGTAACTTTGCTTATTTGCTATAATTTAGCACGTAGGCCTATGTATTTTTTCTCTTGTGTTTATTTATGAGTCTTACAATGATACTGTTAATCTTGTATATTGTTTATATCACACATTCATACTGGAAATACTTGTAACTCAAAGAATAAAGGTCTTGTACAATAAAATTGTCAATGTGATTTTCATAGTTATGGTATTTTAACTCTTACAACGCTGAAATATTGTTGCACAAACCATGGAGACCAAAGATTTTAGCTCAATTTGAAACCACCATGAATGTCTTAGTTAGCTCTTGCAGCTTCATTGAAATACCTATCCTATCCTAGCTTTCATGGGGACTGACTTTAGACGTCAGAATCTAACGTCTATGGACATCAGATTCTGACGTTTAAAGTCGGTCCCCGCGCAGAATGGGTTACAAGAACCATCTGATGTGCTGTATTACTGTTTGAAATTGTTCCTTCATTTTATAGCTGATATTGTTGAGACAAGTATCTCTCTTGGCCCAGTTTAGCCTACATGTGCACAATATGGCCTAAACCCCATTCATTTCATTTCATTTTGAAACACGTATCAGCTCTAAACTTGAAAAGTAGAAAAACATATTAATGCGTTTTTTTAAGTAATAACAGTATCTTTGAAAAATTATCTCATATCATCCACCAGTGCGGTAGCCCTGGTTTGTGTTTAGTGTTATGCAATACAATTGACAATTACTTTGTGCAGAGTGGCTCTGGAGATTTCAAATCTAGTGCACAAAATTATGATTGCGTATAGGATAAAGACCGAGGAGTTTTCCATTCTGTATAGGATAAAGCCCGAGGAGGTCTACAGTCCTAGCTGTGAAAAATGTCGAGGCCTTTTTCACAGCTAAGAATGTAGAGCTCCGATGGTTTTAAATGGCTTAAAACACATACGACCATAATGAGGATCCCTCATAATCAGCTCGGTCACACCTGACTGATTACAACACCATAGGCCAACCATGATAATTGGTATGTACTTGATCAACAATAACTCTCCATTCTATGCTTAGAATGCTGGTGTCAGACAAAGAAAATAATGTAGTGTAGTAGTGGTACGTTTTAATTGTTTATTATAGTAGTTTTATGCCCACACATACATCACTAGAACGTAGAGAGTTGTTTCCATTGAAGAGGTTAGCCCGGAGATGTAATTTGTGAGCATGTCTCTTATTAAGTAAATAATGTAGGTACAGTTTTTCTCATTACCAATCTCGTGTTTATTAACCCTTTATGTGCGGGGACCGTCTTTATACATCAGAATCTGCCGTCTGTAGACGCCAAATTCTGACGTATAAAGACGGTCCCCGCAGTGAAAGAATTACAATAATTATAATGACCGTAGACCATAGGTATTCAAATGAACCAGAAAGAACTGACTAAGACCTTTCTGATGATATTAAATTGAAAAAAAAACATTTGGTCTCCATAATTTGCACAAAATAATTGAGCGCTTCAAGTTTAACTAGCACGTTGAACTAAATCAGAGATATGTCATTGCGCGTCTGACACCACTTCAGGACATCAATGTACCATTCATTGTGATTTACACAAAGGTGTTGTTTTCACTTCCTTTCTGGTTTTCTGACAGCCCCAATTTATCATTCGATGGGTTATTTGGCAACGTATTGAAAACTGGCCTACTTCGTGAATGGCACCTGATAATAATGTGCACAGGTTGCATTTGTGTATAGTTTTCATTTCCTTCCTGAATTGATAACAGCCCACATGGGTGGATCCAGGAGGTATACCATGGCATGCTGCAAGGCAGGGGCGGATCCAAAGGGTATACCACGGTATGCTGGAAAGCAGGGGCGGATCCAAAGGGTATACCACGGCATGCTGGAAGGCAGGGGCGGATCCAGAGGGTATTCCATGGTATTTTGAAATACAGGGGCGGATCCAGAAGGTACTCCGTGGTATGCTAAAATGCAGGGGCGGATCCAGAGGGTATTCCATGGTATGCTGGAAAAAAGGGCGGATCAGAGGGTATATCATGGTATGATGAAAGGCAGCGGCGGATCCAGAGGGTTTACCATAGTATGATGAAAGGCAGGGGCGGATCCAGAGGGTTTACCATAGTATGATGAAAGGCAGGGGCGGATCCAGAGGGTTTACCATAGTATGATGAAAGGCAGGGGCGGATCCAGAAGGTTTACCATAGTATGCTCAAAGGCAGGGGCGGATCCAGAGGGTTTACCATAGTTTGCTGAAAGGCAGGGGCGGATCCATAGGGTTTACCATAGTATGATGAAAGGCAGGGGCGGATCCAGAGGGTTTACCATAGTATGATGAAAGGCAGGGGCGGATCCAGAGGGTTTACCATAGTATGATGAAAGGCAGGGGCGGATCCAGAAGGTTTACCATAGTATGCTCAAAGGCAGGGGCGGATCCAGAGGGTTTACCATAGTTTGCTGAAAGGCAGGGGCGGATCCATAGGGTTTACCATAGTATGATGAAAGACAGGGGCGGATCCAGAGGGTTTACCATAGTATGATGAAAGGCAGGGGCGGATCCAGAGGGTTTACCATAGTATGATGAAAGGCAGGGGCGGATCCAGAAGGTTTACCATAGTATGCTCAAAGGCAGGGGCGGATCCGGAGGGTTTACCATAGTTTGCTGAAAGGCAGGGGCGGATCCAGAGGGTTTACCATAGTATGATGAAAGGCAGGGGCGGATCCAGAGGGTTTACCATAGTATGATGAAAGGCAGTGGCGGATCCAGAAGGTTTACCATAGTATGCTCAAAGGCAGGGGCGGATCCAGAGGGTTTACCATAGTTTGCTGAAAGGCAGGGGCGGATCCATAGGGTTTACCATAGTATGATGAAAGGCAGGGGCGGATCCAGAGGGTTTACCATAGTATGATGAAAGGCAGGGGCGGATCCAGAAGGTTTACCATAGTATGCTCAAAGGCAGGGGCGGATCCAGAGGGTTACCATAGTTTGCTGAAAGGCAGGGGCGGATCCATAGGGTTTACCATAGTATGATGAAAGGCAGGGGCGGATCCAGAGGGTTTACCATAGTATGATGAAAGGCAGGGGCGGATCCAGAGGGTTTACCATAGTATGATGAAAGGCAGGGGCGGATCCAGAGGGTTTACCATAGTATGATGAAAGGCAGGGGCGGATCCAGAAGGTTTACCATAGTATGCTCAAAGGCAGGGGCGGATCCAGAGGGTTTACCATAGTTTGCTGAAAGGCAGGGGCGGATCCATAGGGTTTACCATAGTATGATGAAAGGCAGGGGCGGATCCAGAGGGTTTACCATAGTATGCTCAAAGGCAGGGGCGGATCCAGAGGGTTTACCATAGTTTGCTGAAAGGCAGGGGCGGATCCAGAAGGTTTACCATAGTATGCTCAAAGGCAGGGGCGGATCCAGAGGGTTTACCATAGTTTGCTGAAAGGCAGGGGCGGATCCATAGGGTTTACCATAGTATGATGAAAGGCAGGGGCGGATCCAGAGGGTTTACCATAGTATGATGAAAGGCAGGGGCGGATCCAGAAGGTTTACCATAGTATGCTCAAAGGCAGGGGCGGATCCAGAGGGTTTACCATAGTATGATGAAAGGCAGGGGCGGATCCAGAGGGTTTACCATAGTATGATGAAAGGCAGGGGCGGATCCAGAGGGTTTACCATAGTATGATGAAAGGCAGGGGCGGATCCAGAGGGTTTACCATAGTATGATGAAAGGCAGGGGCGGATCCAGAGGGTTTACCATAGTATGATGAAAGGCAGGGGCGGATCCAGAAGGTTTACCATAGTATGCTCAAAGGCAGGGGCGGATCCAGAGGGTTTACCATAGTTTGCTGAAAGGCAGGGGCGGATCCAGAGGGTTTACCATAGTATGCTCAAAGGCAGGGGCGGATCCAGAGGGTTTACCATAGTATGCTGAAAGGCAGGGGCGGATCCAGAGGGCTTACCATAGTATGCTGAAAGGCACGGGGCGGATCCAGAGGGTTTACCATAGTATGCTGAAAGGCAGGGGCGGATCCAGAGGGTTTACCATAGTATGCTGAAAGGCAGGGGCGGATCCAGAGGGTTTACCATAGTATGCTGAAAGGCAGGGGCGGATCCAGAGGGTTTACCATAGTATGCTGAAAGGCAGGGGCGGATCCAGAGGGTTTACCATAGTATGCTCAAAGGCAGGGGCGGATCCAGAGGGTTTACCATAGTATGCTGAAAGGCAGGGGCGGATCAGAGGGCTTACCATAGTATGATGAAAGGCAGGGGCGGATCCAGAGGGTTTACCATAGTATGCTGAAAGGCAGGGGCGGATCCAGAGGGTTTACCATAGTTTGCTAAAAGGCAGGGGCGGATCCAGAGGGTTTACCATAGTATGCTGAAAGGCAGGGGCGGATCAGAGGGTATTCATGTTATGCTGAAATGAAGGGGCGGATGCAGAGGGTATTCATGTTATGCTGAAATAAAGGGGCGGATGCAGAGGGTATTCATGTTATGCTGAAATAAAGGGGCGGATCCAGAGGGTATTCATGTTATGCTGAAATAAAGGGGCGGATGCAGAGGGTATTCAATGTTATGAAGGATCCAGAGGGTATTACATGGTATATGCTGAAAGGCAAATGCGGATCCAGAGGGTGTTACATGTTATACTGAAATGCAGGGGCAGATCCGGGGGGTTTACCATGATATGCTGAAATGCAGGGGCGGATCCAGAGGGTATTCAATGTTATGAAGGATCCAGAGGGTATTACATGGTATATGCTGAAAGGCAAATGCGGATCCAGAGGGTGTTACATGTTATACTGAAATGCAGGGGCAGATCCGGGGGGTTTACCATGATATGCTGAAATGCAGGGGCGGATCCAGAGGGTATTCAATGTTATGAAGGATCCAGAGGGTATTACATGGTATATGCTGAAAGGCAAATGCGGATCCAGAGGGTGTTACATGTTATACTGAAATGCAGGGGCGGATCCGGGGGGTTTACCATGATATGCTGAAATGCAGGGGCGGATCCAGAGGGTATTCAATGTTATGAAGGATCCAGAGGGTATTACATGGTATATGCTGAAAGGCAAATGCGGATCCAGAGGGTGTTACATGTTATACTGAAATGCAGGGGCGGATCCGGGGGGTTTACCATGATATGCTGAAAGGCAGGGACGGATCCATAAGGTATTCATTGGTATGCTGAAAGGCAGGGGCGGATCCAGAGGGTATTCCATGGCATGCTGGGAGGCAGGGGCGGATCCAGAGGGCTTACCATGGAATTATAAAAGGCAGGGGCGGATCCAGAGGGTTTACCATGGTATTTTGAAAGGCATGGGCGGATCCAGAGGGTATTCCATGGCATGCTGGGAGGCAGTCAAATTGTGTGGACCATATGGCTTGCACGGTTTGGTCTATTACCAGTGGATGTGTTAACACAACCCGTAGGCCCCTATATACTGTAGATCTGGTAATATTAGCGAGGTTTTAATTTTCGCGAATTTCGCGAGGAGGACAAATTCGCGAATTTAAGAATCTCGCGAAAATGATTACTATAATAGTGCTACCTATCATCGAAATCGATAATTCGCGAATTCTAGACGTCGCAAAAGTCCCAAAATCACAAATTCGCAAAAATCTAAACACGCGAAAATTACCAGATCCACAGTATACCTTCACCATACTCAGGACGCTGTCCTTGTCCAGTTTAGCCTATGTGCACAAATGTGGCCTAAACCCTTTTATTCATTCGCTGGGAAGCCGGTGGGCGATGAGTTCTTTTCGAGCACAGTTTCTGAGCACCACCTGTTGGACAAAGCAGGTTATTGTTTCTCTAATGAGAGCCAGGCTAATCTTTTCATTAGGCTGTCATATTGTTAGCCATTAATCTCCTAATGTGGCGGAATGAATTAGTGTTTTAGCAGCACAGCTCCCTTTCTTTCCACGAATGCAACCCTGCTGGTAATAACCCTTGTGCTGCTGATTTATTTGTTACTATTTTATGTCTGGAGCTGAAATTGCTAACGAAATTTTGGCTTCAAATGACGAAAAACATCACTATTTAAGAGAAAATAGACATCAACATTATTAAATTATCGATTTATCTAAGCATCCAACAAAAACTGTTTTATATAAATTAGTGATATTTCAATTGATAAAAATATGCTTGAAACTGTATATATATATACGGTCCTAGCAGCACAAGGGTTAAAAGAGAAGTAGACGCTAGAGCGCCTTACTGCCTCGCCTGTCAGGCATGCGACCCGGGTTCGAGCCCCGCTGTTCTCGTGTGGGGTTTTGAGAGAAACATCATTGTGGCTCCCTTCTCAATGTGACTGGGCGATCACGATAATGGCGACCTCGTCGAGTTAAGGTTGAGACCAGTGTTTCGACGTTCACACAAGGGGTTAAACTGTATATATTCACATTCATTGTGAAAATTCAGTGCAGAATCTGAGGTTAAAAGTCTATTCTAACATCAACGCGTCTGACGTAAATTGTCATCTCCGCTGAGGACATAAGCAGGCCAAAGTACAGCCTGCACCGCAAACGAGGGCATTGTTCATTATTCTCTAAAAACAACGATACTGTTTTTGACTTTATCATTATCACTCCAGATGTTAAAAGGTGTAATTTGTCATTCCCCTTTATTGATTTATTACTGCGGTTTTCGCCCAATATCATATTATTAGTGCGGGAATCGACTTTTTACGTCAGAATCTGACGTCTATAGACGTCAAAATCAGCTATTCCGAAGGAATTATCTTAAGCAACAAAAACTTTTTAGAGAAGTAATTCTCGCCGACAAAAATGGGCTAATTCGAAAATATTAAGTCGTCACGTTGATATAAAAAGTGACATATACGACCTTTTAATACTATGGTGATGAAGTGTTGAATAACTATATATATTCTGTGAAACTTAAAGGGACTGGCCCAGGCTAAAATCATCAGAAAATCGGTGATTTTATTTCAGGTTCTTAATATGACCATATGATGTAAGCATGTACATAGACTAGAACTGTAAATTTTTATAATTTTTGTGCTGCGCATTCACCAGTTAGGCTAGATATAGAGACGAAATTCCCGCATTTCCTATTTTTGACATGGTTGTCAATAATTAGAAATCAGGAATTTCGTCTCTATATCTAGCCTAACTGGTGAATGCGCAGCACAAAAATTTAAAAAATTTGCAGCTCTAGTCTATGTACATGCTTACATCATATGGTCATATTAAGAACCCGAAATAAAATCACCGATTTTTTGATGATTTTAGCCTGGGCCAGTCCCTTTAATTTCAGCCTTTCACCGAGCAAGCTAATACAATGAAGTATGGGAGAGGGGGGTCTTACATAACATTATTTTCACCGAGTATAGCCATTCAAAACGGTCACTGTGTTTCACAGAAGCAGTGAGGCTCAAAAGGGTCCCCACAATACTGAATCTTCACGACTGAGTGGGGAAGAAACATTTTTTTCTTTGAAATCTGAATGCCAGAGCCGGGGGACCGAACCCGTGATGAGTTGCTGTGTAAAGAGACGTGTGACGTGATGCGCGCCATCGCGCATGACGTCACACGTCTGTTTACCCAGCGCTTGCGCAGCAGCAGACATTACTGGGATTGATTTCTGTCGTGAATGATGTATGGGGCCCTTATCCTGGCATTCATAAGCGGCCCTGTACAACAGAACAGCCTAGGGCAACGACCAGAGGTCAAATCACCCACATCCTCAAGGACAGGTCGTGGCGTATGCGTCCCTCGGGACGTATCATATCGGAGGTCAAGACGAATGATTCAAGTAGAAACATTGTACTCCTAAGGCTAATCAAGAAGAAAATAGGCTCAGTCAAATGATTTTAGACGTCAGAATCTGACATCTAAAGTCGATCTGAAAGAATTAAAAAATAATAATGGCCGTAGACCCACAACATAGGCATTCAAATAAAGCGAGATAAATCTAACCAGGACATTATGATGATTTCAAGTTAAAAAAAAACCTTTGGTCTCCATGGTTTATACAAAGATATCTCAGTGTCATAAGAGTTAAACATAGATTTCGCATTTATGGGCAACTTTCGTATAACTTTAATTAAAAGTATATATATATAGGCCCTGATCCATCGCAATAAGGGCGTTCGTGTTTTTTTTACTGCAAGTTAACAAGAGAAATTACCTGGGTGATTGAATTAATCAAATATCTTAATATTTCATTTCACATCACGTCATATCGCATGAAGCCGGGTTGAGATGTTGATATAGGCTAATAATATAAAGACGCCATCTCGTGAATTATACTAGACGGGCACCTGTCTGGCACTTCGTTTCCAGACGGGGAGCTGGATGTTGTTTATAGACTCCAGAAATTCAAACAAAATGGCCGCCGTTTATACTGTTCATACCAGCTCGATTCGAATTTTCAATTGTTTATATTTTTCTGACGCGACCTTAAAAACTTATTAACGGTGGCGGCCATACACTTTTTCAGCGTCACAAACTGATTGTACACCACTAGACAGTCAGATGAGGGTGTGCAGACGTCACACTGGTGCCTCGCCTGTTTTCTCAATAGGCAGCTTGTCAACCGGGGGCGGGACCGGTTGACAATGTTGACTAGAATTATACATGCTTGCCCCTTTACACCTGCCCAGACATATCTTACATTCATTCACTTAGAGCAGTAATTCTAATATTCATGTAACAGAAATGTAGGCCTATACACCTTTACAAAATACGCCATCGTAGGCCTAATAAAATAGAAGTTTAATACGCAAAAAAAATGCTGCAGTCTAGTCATGTCATTCACTGATATATTTGCAAGAGAAATGTCTCTAGACATTATCGAAACATGTTTTTATTTTTAACTAACAATGTATTAGATTATATTGCTGCTGCATAATGGGGGTTGTAGATCCGACAAAGCCAATACTCACCGGGCACACGATATTGTTGCGACGTTGAATCAACGTCAATGACGTTGATTAAACGTAGCAGCAGCGTCGTGCGCCCAGTGGGTAGTTGCAAAATAAATGCTTACCGTATGAGAGGAGAATTACACCTGGGGCACATATTATCGCTCACTGTCAGCGCTATATCAAACATCCATGGGGTGAAGTAATTTATAATTGCATACAAGCCTTCTACTGGGAATATCATACTATAATATAGATAGATGTATGTTCATCAGGGAGACGTCATATGCCGGGATGAGTTATAAATGATTTGAGTGAGTGAGTGAGTGAGTGAGTGAGTGAGTGAGTGAGTGAGAGAGTGAGTGAGTGAGTGAGTGAGTGAGTGAGTGAGTGAGTGAGTGAGTGAGTGAGTGAGTGAGTGAGTGAGTGAGTGAGTGAGTGAGTGAGTGAGTGAGTGAGTGAGTGAGGGTGCCCTGGTCAGCGAGGGTGCGTCCCACATATTTAAATGTGTAAATTACAAAAAAAAGACAAAACATAATCATTTTTGCTGAATAAACAACCACTAACACAATTTTAGATAAATGCTGAATTGAATATTTCAACGAATTGGAACTGACGAATATTGCCGATAGTTAATAAAATTTATAGGCGCGGATGTCAGATAGCTTTAGCAAAGCCAGCTTCAAATTGAGGAGAAATGTAAAGTAGCTATTGTGGGGCACCACGGAATTACGGTAGGCTACCAGGCTAGGCATATGGACAAAACGTGAGACTCAAATGAACGAATAAATGAATGGAGTTTATAGGCCACCTTTCTGCACATATAGGCCACACTGGGCCAAGATAACCTCCTAGGGATAGTGAGATGAATAAGATGACACTGGCCTCCAGACAAAGGATCCGAAATTCGATCCCAGCAGACAGAGGCCGGCATGCTACCACTCGGTCATAGAGACTCACAATATTAAATCTTCGAGAGTGAGCGGAGAAGGAAATTTGGTTTCTTTGAAACATCAGACCTTGTAAAATGAAATGAATCTGACTTTAGGCCACTTTTGTGCACATACAGGCTAAATTGGGCCAGGAGAACCTACTGAGGATGGTGAGATGATTGAGATGACACTGCCCTCCGGACACAGGATTCGAAATTCGAGCCCTGGCGGTCTGAGGCCGAGCACGCTACCCCTCGGTCACCGACGCTCCCCATAATACTGACTTCACACGCGGATGGGGAAGAAACATTTTTTGTTTCTTTCAAACCGCCGAGACCGGGAACCGAACCCTCTGGCGTGAAAGGCAGCGGTGCTAACCACCACCCTAGGACCCCCGCCATGTAGAGCTAGTGTACTAGGCAGGTTCTACGATAATGTGTACCATAACGTTAGCATTATTATGATTGCAAACTACATTTTATTGTTTTAGTATACGAAAGAGGAAATAAGTGTGCTAAAAGGTTACCATACTGCCATATAGTGTACAAAATTTCTGTGATAAAGAAAAATCGTGAAAACTTAAAATTAATAAAACGTAGTGAAAAACCTGTCATATCAAGAGTATGAAACCTACTTTGGCGACATGTCATGTTTTTGTACATGTTTTTTGTCATTATTCTTTAATTAATTTAGCTACCATTATGCTGCATCATAAAAACAATATATCAAATTATGATTATTGAAAGTCTATTTTAACACGAGGCATTTTTTGACAAAAATATGGATGTTTAAAATTGACACTTAAAACGTGATTTTGTACATCAAAGATGTATTCATCACGTTAGCAAAATCAAAAGTCTTCGTACGTCAAAACTATTTACACCATTAATATGAACTTGAGCAATTGATCAGGTAATTGGTTTGTCTACTAAAATATATAACACAAAATGTTAAAATAATAAATGTCTAGATATAGTGGCATCGATTTGTCAGTCACGGAATTCGCTGTCCTATTTTGCGTAACAATAGCACTGCAGTTTACCCACTGTACAGTAGGAGATTTGTATACTAGCTGCCCATGTGACATGGTTTTGATATCTCTGGCTATTGCCTGCACGTGTTAGTTCAGAAAAATACCGCTAAGTGGTAGGCATGTTTGTAAAATGTATTGGTCAAAATTTACGTCACCATCTCTGTGATTAATCAGAAAATAACGTTAGCGTTTTGGTTTGGTAAATTTGACAATTCAAGCCTGCTAAGTGCCCAGTTTGTACCTGTGAACATGCTATTTCCATAGAAAATGAAATAATGTATCTCATTACAGCGAATGTAATGCTTTGTACCAGTCAAGGCTATAATTAAGCCTTGTGTTACTATCGTTTATGGATACTGGACAAATATCACACTAACGTTATATTTCTTGGATGTTTTTCACTGTGAACGTTATGTTATTTGGATGTTTTTCCCTGTTAACGTTATGTTAATTGGATGTTTTCCACTGTTAACGTTATGTTATTAGGATGTTTATCACTGTTAACGTTATGGTAATTGGATGTTTTTCACTGTTAACGTTATGGTAATTGAATGTTTCTCACTGTTAACGTTATGCTATTTGGATGTTTTTCACTGTGAACGTTATGTTATTTGGATGTTTTTCACTGTGAACGTTATGTTAATTGAATGTTTTCACTGTGAACGTTATGTTTTGTGGATGTTTTTGCCTGTGAACGTTATGATATTTGATTGTTTTCATTTTTATGGTAATAAAAACGTTGTAGGCATAGTGGTGATATTCTACTTCATAAACATGATTGAATTAAAGTAGTTTGTATTTATTTGATATCGCATGCTGAGATATTCCACCTATAGAAATTAAAGAGCACTTGAATCTTGAACACACAATTGTTCTGAAACAATCTATGTGCATGTTAATTGCAAAAAGGCCAACCTCTTTAAGCGAAAAATTTATCAATTTTTTGTAATTATGAAAAAAAAAAACATCTACCACTCATAAAAATAACAATTCAAACGAAAAGTAGCCAAATTGATCAATAGCCATACCCAGAACAAACTGTTTTAGGGATGTGTGGGACGTGATGCAATGGATAAAGCGTAGAACTTTGCAATTCGCCGCTGCATGCCTGCCTTGTGAGTTTAGGGCTCGCTTGGTGCATAATTTTCAGAGAAATATCAATGTTTCTTCTCCCTCCACCCTAGGACATTGGTGTGTCAATGTTGTGCCCCCACATGCTTCATTTCACTCAGGTGTGGATGAGTAGGATTACCTGGTGGGATAGAGATGGAAAATATACATTCGATAATAAAAAAATCAATAGCACAAAACGTCTGCAGTGATGTATGCTCCCCGGGGAGTTGAAATGGTACATCATTTAGGCCTAACAGGTCCAATGACCAGGGATAATATGATGTAAGTCGCCATGTAGCCTGTAGGCAAATGATAAGCTGGATATGTGCGCCATATAAATATATCATATTATTATTTGACCCTATTATGTGAAGTAGGGCCTACATGCTAACGTGATTACGTACAGATATACGTCCAAGACAGCTTGAAACGTCACGTTATCAGTTTGGTTTTTACTAAATCAACATTAAACAAAAAAAATTTAAGCAAAATAAAGGTGATAATATGATACTTTGTTTTACTATATGTGATTTTCATGTATCGGTGGCACGTGAATTATTTGTGAGTGACTGTTATTAAAACAACAAAATTTCTCTCTATTTCCCATTGCAAGACTGCACGAATAAATGTTTTTTTACCATTATAAAATTTAAAAGCTATATCGAATTTATCAAAAACATGTTGTTTGTTCATTCTACAAACATATTGAAACGTCAAAATTATCATTTAAACTATTTTATTTTTAGGTCCACTCAGTAGTTTGGTGGTACACATTATCGTGAACCTGCCTGTAACAGGTTAGGCTTATGGGCAAAACTGGACACAAACACGAGACGACGTCTAAACAACGCTGGGTTAACCCTTTCAGTGCGGTGACCAAATATAGATGTCAGAATCTGACGCCTCCACAGTCGATCCCCGCACAGAAAGAGTAAAATATTTATAATGGTCGTAGACCCATAACGTTGGTAGTCACATAAAAATGGAAAAAGCTCACTAAGGCATTTATGATCACTTCAAATTGAAAAAACCTTTGGTCGTCTCTACGGTTCAAACAAACAGATTTCAGCGTTGTCCCAGTAAACTCAAAATATGTGTATAACATTTATTCAACGCCGGACCAACGTCGTTGACGTTGGTCCAACATTGTATAAATGGTATACAAATGTTTTGTGTTTACTGGGATAGGGGTTTATGCTGGGGAGGCGACGCCACACTTACCCAACATTGGTCAATCGAGGGCGTCGTGTTTTCAGGATAGTGGCGAGATGAGCCATTGCAATCGCTTCCATGCAGAATAATTTAATGACGATATGGGACGCTGTTCAATCACTATTTGACCGCCACAGCAATTTAGGAGTGTTTTGAGACGCTATTTGACGCGGCACAGTAATTTAGCAGTGTTGTATGAGGCTCTTGTCCGGCACAGCAAGGAGTGTTTTGAGATGCAATTCGGAGTGTAGTAAGCTGCTATTTGACCGGCACAGTAATCTATAGGAGTGCCGTCAGACGCTATTTGTCCGGCAGGACAGTATTTAACCGCTGGAACACTGAACTATTCATTTTAAATTTTCAGTCATATGAAATTGTGTCTCGCTGCCGCGACACACAATTTCAAGTGACTAAAAGTGTATGTTATTTGTTAAATTTAAGTCCCAACATATATCAGTTTGTCAAGATTGAAGGCATACTTTTATTTTTAACAATCGGTTATACAAAAACACAGAATGTCTACTGTAGTCACCATCGGTGTTCTAAGGGGTAACACTTTCAATGGTAGCATTTTATGATGAAACGAGTCTTTAATAGCCAATATTTAAAAACGATCTACTTTCATTTTGATAAATCTAATTTCTCGGTCACAACGATCCGTTTAGATGCCGCACTAATGACTTTGCGACCATTCTGGGTGGATTTTGTATATAGGATAAAGTCCGATGAGCTCTACATTCTTAGATGTGAAAAAGGCCGAGGCCGAAGGCCTAGTCCGTTTTCACAGCTAAGAATGAAGAGCTCCGAGGGTTTTAACTAACTTAAAACACATCCGACCATAATGAGGATCCCTCATAATCAACAGTTTGATCACACCTGAATGATTATAGAACCATAGGCCTACCATGATAATTGGTCTGCTCATGATCAACAATAACTCTCCATTCCCGGCTTAGAATGTGTCGGACAAAGACAATAATGTAGTGGTGTGTTTTAAATGTTGGTAAGCCGTTCGTAGTGGTCATTGTGACCACAACGAGGCTCAAAAGGTTAATACTGATTTAGGCGATCACGTGACGAGCTGCAGCCGCCCTCTGGTGAGTCACGTGGGAACTTATCATGAGATCTACGTCTTCAGGCGGATTGATTTTGAACACTTGGCGGTGAAGAGATGCCATGATGCTAGCGCCCCTCAGATTTGTGAAGCAACACAAAATTATTGATCTGAAACCTCCTCCGAACCCTCTGGACGTGCTGGCTTCATATTGGGCCAGCGTTGCCGATGGTGGACCAGCGTTAACCAAACACGGGTTCGAAGTCCCGTGTTCGCTGGGCGTTCTGGCGAATGTAGGCCAAGGTCATGGTCACCGCGCACTGCCTGACGGGACAGATTGGGGCGTACTCGTTGATTTACTCGGGTTTTTACGCCGGGCCTGTCGACCTCGCTCGTTCATCAACAGAAGTAAACTCGCCGCTTTCTCGGGTTTGAGAATCCCAATCCAACAGGCACTGGTCGCTGAACCAAAGTTGTTTTAATGTTGGACCAGCGTCGAAGACGATTGGCCAACATTAAACCAACATTGGTTCAACGTATTGTACGCGCTGAGAAATATCTGTTTCTGAGACTGGCCAGGCCACGCAGGGGGTCACGTGCCTTATTTGCATAATCTCGCGTGGCTGTGATGAGCTGCGGACACGCATGGACGAATCACCAGCCAGATAAGAACCTTATTATCTCTGTGCCGAATCAATTACGCTTTTTCCCATCATTACACATTCGGTTATGGCCGGACGATTCCTGGTAGAGCGCAAAATGCAAACAGTAATCAACTATATACATGCTTTAAAAGTCTAATTTCAGTTTTTATTATGAATAATGAAGTAATCCTATATTAAATGTTTTAGGAATTAAATACACATCTTTGTCTGTCGCTGAAGAGATCAAATATTGGCTTTTTTTATGTTTAGACAGTCATTTCATTCCCAGTGATTTAACCTGCTAACCAAACAGACTAAAAACGAATTTAATCGTAGAGAATATGTTATACATTGTTCAAAGATTCACGTCGCAAAAGTTCAGAAGCGAGTAAAATAAAACCATTGAATGTAATCGTGCTTATCGCTTTATGGGTTGACCATTTTAAGTGGCGAGATTTATATATGAGAGGCCTTCATTTTGACAAAGTCATATTAAACACGAATATAGTCATGCTGCGCGCTTTAAGAGTTAAGGCTGGTGTCTGCCATTTACGAGTTGTAGGCCCAGATACAATTATCGGCAGGCCTATGTTGTGATTCGTAATTATATGTATTAAGATCTGCAAACGGTGCTCATTTGAGCTCGCTTTGGGAAAAAACAGCACTCGTTCAACGAATAAGGTGTAAGTCTTTAGGCGAACATCTTTTTCATTGGACATGTGCTGTATTTTCCTACATAGCACGGAACATAAACAACGTTTTAGTCCGGTTGTGGCTACAAAAACTCTTAGGTACTTGGTTCGAATCCCGGCCGGGTCGGATGTTTGTTATCGAGGTTGTGTATATACAGTGCTCCAAAATGTGCAAATGCCTGAAGTGTGTAATGTTGTCTGTGGTACTGTGTACTATAAAGAACCCATGAAGTCATACGATAAGAATAGGTCGTAGTCCCGACTTCGGGCTTCCTTCTGTCGCTATATTGCCTTGATTGTGCAGAAAGCGACGTAAAGAAATATAAACTCTTCACTCATTTTCCTATATAGCACAAAACAACATTGGTGTTTTCTCACACGATCAAGTCACACTTGACATAACTGCCATACATTACATTTCAAACCACAACAAGAATGCGATATGGGCTGATACCGATATGCGTCTCATAGAGAAAACCACTGAGTAGAGTATTAGTATAGGCTTATATCAAATCGTTTCTTGAAGCTGAGTACTGGCGGATCTAGCTTAAGCGTTGGAAGTAGGGGGGAGGGGTCAAGTATTGTGTAATCATACTATTCTGCCAGTTTTCTAACCCTCATTCTTCTTATTTCTATATATGAGGCGATTTATTTTATTTTAATTGAAATGTAAATTGCTGCCACATTTCATACCTTAATAAAATGAGTTAACTCTCTTCCCGCGACCGCGAAGTAATCATTAACAAAAATTCACCCACTTGAAATTGTGTCTCGCTACCGCGACCCACAACTTCAAGTGGGTGAAAATTACTCATATTTGTTCAACCTACGACCAAACCATAACTATTCGGTATATATTTTTCACCATGTTTTTTTCATTTTTCTCCAATTAAACAGATAGTACTTTAATTTGCCTAGATCAAAGGAGTGATGTTGGTGACAAAGATGTTTAAACTTTTTTCTTTGTCTGTATATTAAAATGGTTCAGGTATTATTATTCAATGTATCAATGTATCTGTATTGCATCATATTGGATAAAATAGGTTTTATATTGAAATTATTCTGCCATGTCGTCTCAACTGGACTTATACACTTTTCTTTTCAGAAACAAAACATAATATCTATCCTTTCATAAATGATAATTATATGATGCTGATATGAGAACAGGATAATATATGTCCTGGATAACACAGCTATTACAACTACATAGCTTGTTTTTCTGCTTGCAGAGTGGGCTATCAACCTGAAAATAGTTATCTTGGAACATTACTACGTTTCTTACCATCACAAAGACTGTGCTATCATCCCATAGAAAATCTGGCTACAGCAAAATAAAGCATTGCTGACCGTTGTATGAACCAGGGCGTTCCCATTATTTGATGCCTGGTGAATATGATACACCTTGACGCTGGATACTAGAGTCACCTGGTGAACTACTCTCACACTGTTGGTGATCACTGAATGTCGTAATAACAGGATCAGAGTCACCTGGTGATTAGTTGATGCACACATTACCTTGTGACACAGGATTAAGACGACCCCTGGCGACTAGGGCGGTGACTAGCCTCCTGGTGAGCAGTGGCAGCACCAGGCGATGCAGATCACATCCAGAACGCGTCAATGGCGATGGACTACATACGGCGCTTTGACATTGAGCTGGAGAAGGAGTATTACTATGCGGGAGAAAAGCTGAAAGGATGGGTGGTCATTGAGAATGTGGAGAATCTCAAGGTCAGAGGTAGGTCAATTAATGTCAGAGATGAGCTAGAAAGGATGGGTGTTCATTGAGAATGTGGAGAACATCGAGGTCAGAGGTAGGTCACAGAAAATCAGAGATGAGTTAGAAGTCATCTGATGTAAACGTGAAGGCCTAGGGTGAGTAAGAAATAGCCTACTTGTAGACTAAAATTTCAAGGTCGCGTGTATGTCAACCCAAAAGCAGAGCTTATCTAGAAGTAAAATGTGAAGAAGTAATACCAGTGGAGGAAAATATAAGGGTTAGAGACAGGTCAAACAAAATCAAAGATGATCTAGAAAGGATGGGTGGTCATTAGAATGTGGGGAGCATCAAGGTCAGAGGTAGGTGAAACAAAATCAGAGATGATCTAAAAAGGATGGGTGGTCATTAAGAATATGGAGAGCATCAAGGTCAGAGATAGGTCAAACAAATTCAGAGATGGTCTAAAAAGGATGGGTGGTCATTAAGAATATGGAGAGCATCAAGGTCAGAGGTAGGTGAAACAAAATCAGAGATGATCTAAAAAGGATGGGTGGTCATTAAGAATATGGAGAGCATCAAGGTCAGAGGTAGGTCAAACAAAATCAGAGATGATCTAAAAAGAATGGGTGGTCATTAAGAATATGGAGAGCATCAAGGTCAGAGGTAGGTCAAACAAAAGCATCCACTACAAACCGCGAATTGCTTTCGCAATTCTCGACTTGCAGTGGATGAAGATGACTTCAAGTGGTGGCAAACGAAAAAAAGATATTTCTATTATCAAAACAGTTCCATGGGAATTTTCGTTGTGCTGGAAATTAAGTCATTCAACGGAGATGCTTGTTTTTATTACTTGATTGAAACATCACCAGATTAATTCGCTATTGAATAAAATGTGTATTTCAACATTTGAAGTTTGTAGCCTCAAATTAAACTAATATTGGTATTTTTCATCTACTTAAAGTTGTGGGTGCGGTAGCGAGACACAACTTCAAGTGGGTGAAAAATTAAATTATTTAACTTACAGGGTGAGAATTGAAATTATTTGTTTCAGCGCTTTAGGCTGTTATTTTAATTCTGATTAATTCACCATCATGCCTTCGATTACATAAAGCCATGATAACACTTAATACACTCCCTATTTAAAACTATTTAAAACTATTTAAACATAATTTTGCATCTCTGAGGAATGACCAGCACCTATATGTTTTAGAACGAAAATTTAAATGGAACTGTTTTAATAATTAAAATATACTATTTTCATTTATCAACCACTTCAAGTCATTTTTTGATATCAGTCATTCACAATAACATTGAATACGTTTGAGTTCATTACACAAATAGTACAATATGGCAGGCTAACTGAGAAAAGGCAATATGCCTATGCAGGCTCAGAAACCACCATCTTCATCTTCTACAAGTCGCGAATTGCGACAGCAGTCCGCGACTTGTACTGGAGGAAGATTACAATGACAAATTCAGACTTGAAAGGGTTAAATTAATGTCACGTGTTAACCCTTATCCTGCTAAGGAAATTTATTTAAATTTTCAACCACTTGAGGTTGTGTCTCGCTACTGCGATCCACAACCTCAAGTGGTTGAAAATTACTCATATTTGTCTAATTTGAAAATGTTAATGTTTAAATAGTTATTCCCTTCCCAATAACAGTGAATTAATCGGCTAATAAAATGGATTAAAAACGACAATAGTCACGATTAGCAGCTAAGGGTTGATGTGTTTTGAATCCTTGGAAAACAAAATAAATCCATCCTTTGAAACCATGCAGCTTGTGTGAAAGACAAATGTTGACTTTAACTCTTACAACGCTGAAATATAAACCATGGAGATCATGCAAAGGGTTTTTTTTAATTCAAAATCATCATAAATATATTATTTTCTCTGGTTCCGCTTCATTTGCATACTTAAGTTATTATATTGTTTTGAGTTCTTTCAGTGCCTCAGAATCTGACGTCTATAGAGTCAGAATCTGACGTACACATATCTAGACGTCAGATTCTGACGTCTAAAGACGGTCCCCGCGCTGAAAGGTTTAAGCTTTGACTTCAGAATGCGTTATAAAATTATATTTTAATATTTTTACAACATGGGTTCCTTAGCCCTTTAAACCCTCACGATGCTTCAAAGCATCATTTTGCGTACCTTAAAAATGACTTCGTTTCATACAAACCAAGGCGTTTCAGAACGATTTATTTATGGAATTGTTTAATAATTACAATATCTTTTTCTCATTTGCCGCCCTTCAAGTCATTTTCATCCACTACAAGCCGAGAATTGCGACAGCAATTCACCGCTTGTAGTGGATAAAGATGACAATGGTAAATTCAGGCTTGAAAGCGTTAAATTCACTTCGAGTCACAGCTGAGTTTAACGCCTTTGACCCTTTACTCCCTAAGAATGACAATGATAGTTTTGCTCCGTTTTATCACCAGTCTAAATCACTGTTATTGGAAACGAAATGTGTGTTTAGAGATCAAGATTCCCAAATGTTTGTTCTCAAATTAAACAAATTCGCGTAAATTTCATTCACTTGAAATTATAGTGGCTGGTATCCGGCCACAACTTCAAGTGGATGACAATTTAAATGATTTAATTTGGCGCTTGAATGGTTAAGTAAGAAAGGAAAAATGCAAACCATCTGGCTATAATTAAACAATTAAATGTTATATGTTTGTGATAACATAAATATTTTATATAAGAGGCCTTTCCGCTGTATTCCTGGAGTATCCACATAGGCCTACCGGCTATAGTTGAACAATAAAATATTATCTATCTGTGTGGTATCAGTTATATAATGGGCCTGTCCGCCCTCTTCCTGGAATACTCAGGTACTGGTATCAATCGATGCAGGTCACACAGTGTGCTCCTGGTCTGGCTGCAATATGGTGCTAACGATTTCTTATTTTAGCGTTCTCGGAATTCATTCACCGAGATTTTACGGGGCTTGACTTTATGCGGTCAAAGCTCAGTGGGTCAAATTCTCCTTGGCTTCAATAGAGCTATCGATCTCATAAAAATAGCCGCGAGAAAGGGTTTCTTCACCCTAAGCCTTCACCCACCCACACATGGTCTCCCTGTCTCAAATGCCAGTCCCATTGAAACACATGTAAACTGCCTCAATTCCAGAAGCCGATTTCACTATATTTCCCCTTATCAACTTAGAAGAAAGAGATGTGTGCTTATGAAATATTTACAAAATTATCACTTTTCTGTATTTTTTTTTTTCGCTAGACGTTGGAACAGCTACATTAAAAATATTTTGTGTGATGATTCCATCAGACATCTCCCTGCATTTCGGCTTTTCAGGGTGGTGAGACCACATTTCACTACCGCTATCTATTCCCAGCTCACTTATATAATCAAAATACACCTTATCCTGCTCATCTTCTCTCTGTCATGTGATTAGCGCCACGCAATCGCTCTGCGTGAATTGAGACTGGACTGGTGCAGATGGTCCTGCTGGGCCTGTATATATACGGTTTTAAACATGTCTTAGATCAGTAGACATATAACAATATCACTATAATTCAACATTGGATGTTGGTAATAATTATCTTTCGTCATTTGAAGCTGAAATTGCGTTAGCAATTCCAGCATGAGTGCGGGGAACGACTTTAGATGCAAAAATCTGACGTTTTTAGACGTCAGATTCTGACGTCTAAAGCGATCTCCGCACTGAATGAGTAAAATATTTTAATGACCGTAGACCCATAACCATCAGATTCTGACTCTAAAGTCGGACCCGAACCTGAGAGAAATAACACATTTCTAATAACCGCAGGCACGTAACATAGGTATTCGAATGAAGCGGAAGGAGCTAACTAAAAAAATTATCTTGATTTCAAGTTAAAAAACCTTTGGTCTCCATTTTTTTGTTTGAAATTATTTCAGTGTTGTAAGAGTTAATCAAATAATTGAATATGTGAAATGTCTATCTTTCATAACTATAAATGTTTTTTTGTCATTTGAAGCTGGGAATTGTGTCAGCAATTCCAGCTTCAAATGAATGAAAAATGGAAACAAACAATTCGGCAGCACAAGGATTAAGATCTGAAAGATATTATGTTTTTTGTAAGGAGTGCCTGTGTTTCTGCAGGGGAAGGCATACGCCTGTATTTATATCATCAATAGTGTAAAAAGACCCATAAATGTATCTATTTATATTCTATTGTATTCTATTTTTAAAAGTGTGTGTGTTTTTTTTCTGGGGAAGGCATAAGCCTATACATCATCCGTTGTGTAAAAACACCATAAAATCATCTATTTATATTCCCTTTTTATTTTATTTTAAGGAGTATGTGTGTTACTGCGGGGGGAGGCATAAGCCTGTATACAGGTATATCATTCCTTGTATAAAAAAAACCTCATAACGTTATCTATAAATACTCTGTTTTATTTTTATTTTTAGGAGTACGAGTGTTTTTGCGGGGTAAGGCACATGTGGAGTGGAAGGTGACAAGAGGAGGAGAGAGGAGAACGGTGAAAGAGGACCAGTACTTTATCGATGACAAGGCGCAGGTCTGGGGAAAAGGTGAGAAGAAAACTAATCTGATGCTATTAAAACACCCTGGTGCCGTGGCTAAAGCTGCCTGCTTGGAAAGTCAGCGATCGCGGGTTCGAACTCCGCTTTGGCAGTCAACTTTCAAAGAAACAAAATGTTTCTTCCCCAGTCACTTCTGAATATTCAATATTGTGTAGAGCCTCCGTGGCTGAGAGGTAAGGTGCTCGGCCGCAGACCGCCAGGCTCAAATTTCGAATCCTATGTCTGGAGGGCAGTGTCATCTCATTCATCACACCATCGCCAGGAGGCTCATCTTGCCCAGTTTAGCTTACATGTGCCTACAGGTGGCCTAAAACCCGATTCATTTCATTTTTCATTTTAATAAAACACACCACTACATGATTTTCATTATTACATTCTAAGCCGGGGATTTAGAGTTATTGTTGATCAAGTAAAACCAATTTTCATGGTAGACTATGGTATTATAATCAGTCAGATGTGACCGAGCTGTAGATTACGAGGGATCCTCATAATTTTTGGATGTGTTTAAGTCAGTTAAAACCCTCGGGGTTCTCGATTCTTTGCTGCGAAAAAAGCCTAGGTCTTCGGCCTCGACCTTTTTGACAGCTGAGAATGTGAAACTCCTCAGACTTTATCATACACAAAAACCTCAGCCGACAAGGCTATGCAATAGACAATAGGCAATATTTTTATTGCATAAACCAATCAGCTATTACAAAGAACATTGCTGTTTTTCATGGATGAAATGTAAAAACTACTTTAAGAACATATATTTAAAAACTTATGCAGGCAGATAGTTAACGGAGCGCGGTCAGATCCCTTGGTCAGATGAAATGAATCAATTTAGAGTAAATTCCAAGAAACACAGTAAATCGCCAAAAACAACCATATTTAATAAATGTCAGTGTTGGTGGCGATGAAATATGTGTTACCTATCTCATCCCTTGTGCTGCTGAATTATTTTAGTTGCAGTTTTCCGTCATTTGAAGCTGAAATTGCTAACGCAATTTCCATCTCCAAATGACGAAAAATATTTATATTTTTTGAAAATATATCTTTTAAATTAAATTATTTGTCCAATTGAGCATCACTGATCCACTCGCAATGTTGGTGGTAACTGGTTCCATAATGTAACAATTCTATTGTTGTAAAATCCCTTATACGTCTCTGTTCTCAGCTGCTGGGGTTGCAAAAATTAGACCTTTACAGCTTGAGCGAAGACTTGAGTTTGGTATATCAGTTTTGACTAGTTCAGAAACATTATTTGAAAAACTGGTCTTATACATGGACAAACTATCCATATTAGTGACATATTATTTGTCTTCGAATATGTTTGAAACCAAATATATACGAGCGTAGCAGGGCAAAGGTTAAAAGAGTTGACGTTGTTCATCTCACTAGTGCGCGTCGTTCACTGTCTGTGCTTCTAAATTCGTTATTCCTTTCTCATGTTTCTCAAGCGCGCTGCGCAACGCTATGCATTTAATCCTTGCGTTAAAATGTACCGATAAATATATTCACCATGCACAGAAAAAGTTAAGCCCACTTTGTTTTCGCAATGTATCTAATCAGTCAGTAAATTTTAACTGTTATTATTAAAAATTCTTAAAATATTTTAGTTGAGTAACATTCAGTGAATATTAGTGAATAACATTTTTGATGAAATCCAGGTGAAGTGCTTGTTACATTCCATTGTTAAATTAGATATGTTTATGTTGTCTTGCGTCCATTGCTTATTTTCAAATAATTTGTCCCATTCAAATAGATATTAGATTAATATTTATATATATGGTATTGTTAGTGAGATACTCTTAGAAAACAGCGTTCGTTCTTGAAGATTCTTCGCTGCATAGTAAATATATCAAAAGTTTTCTAATGTTATAAATTATATGTACCCTTTTATATATAATAGTTGTATGAAATATACCATTTTAACTCTTACAACGCTGAAATATTTTTGTATAAAACATGAGACCTCAGGTTTTTTTTTTAATTTGAAGTCAACATAGATCATAGTTAGCCCTTTCCGCTTCATTTGTTATGGGCCTTATCTTATGGGTCTACGGCCATTAGACATTTCTAATTATGAGTGCGGAGATCGACTTTAGATGTCCGAATCTGACGTTTATAGATGTCAGATTCTGACGTCAAAAGCCGGTCCCCGCACTGTAAGGGTTAAGATTATTTATATAAATTACATTTTGTAACAAAAAGTTATGTTCGTAGTTTCAAATATATGTTGTTTATTTCAGACAAAGGTGAGGATGGCGTCATACCTATCATGCCGCGTGGGGACCACAGACTGCCTTTTGAGTTTCAGCTACCTGAAAGCGCTCTGCCTTGCTCGTTTGAGAGTAAGATAGGAACAATACGGTATTATCTGAGAGTGATTATAGATATACCCTACGCCTCTCCCCCTCAGGGCCTCAAGTACTTCACAATGATCGGTCCTCATATAGACTGTATGGACGACAGGTATCTGGTGAGTATTATGAATGTTTAACAATTCAAAACATATATTCATCCCCTGCCTCATTTAAAAAGTTAACAGTGATTTCAAGTGTTAATAAAGCCATGAAGTTTTAACTTTAATTTGGATATTTTTCATCAACTGTGTAGTACAGAAGCAATTCACAAACCATAGAGAAAGAAAATGTTTCATTATTTGTGAAAAGTTCGATGGGGAATATAGAAGCAATTCAAAGACAATAGAAAAAGAAAATATGGTGACATTATATGGTTCAATGGGAAATACACAAGTCATAGAGATAAAAAATATGGTGACATTCTACATAAAAGGTTCAATTGTAGTAATTAGATTTTATTGATAAAATTTTATTACAATAAAATATTTTAGCAAAAAGAAAACATTCCACTAACTGTTGATGCAAGTTTGGACTTTATGACCAGTGTGACTGAAAATAGATGGTTGACATGCCCATTTAATGGGGAAGTATGATATTTTGTAATTTCTTAATCAAAGTTGTCCTTTTGTTAAATTGAGAAGTTACATAAGATAACGTTCTTGAAAACGACCTCTCGCCTGATTATCATAATGTATTTGCTGTTCGGGTCATAAACAGATCATCTAGAGTTATAAATCATCATAAAGTCTTACCATAAGTCTCATCAAGTGTTCCCCAGGTAACATGTGGCCGGGCTATTAACCCCTTCTGTGCGGGGATCAACTTTAGACAGTATACGTCAGATTCTGACGTCTAAAGGCGATCCTCGCACTGAAAGAGTAAAATAGTTGAAATGGCCCATAACATAGGCATTCAAATGAAGGGAAAAAATATATTAAATATAGCATAACTCACACGGTGGATGAATATATACGTCTATAGTCGTGAGATTCTGACGTTTAAAGACGGTCATCGCGCTGAATGGGTTGAAGTGCTAAAAGGCTTTTGAATAAGAAATGAAGACCAAAGGGTTTTCGTCATTTGAATACCTATGTTATGGGTCCACGCCCATCATAAAGATTTAATTCTTTCAGTGCAGGGATCGACTTTGACGTCAGAATCTGACGTCTACAAATCTCAGATTCTGACGCTTAAATTCGGTCCCTGCACCGCAAGGGTTGGTTGCCATTAAAATGAGTGACACAGAAGACGCTTTGGCTGCCAATATACTACATAATTTGTAGAATGCCTATTATGGCATGGATTTATTTATACCCAGTATGCTTTTATATGGTGTGATAATTACTATGCTATTGAAAACACAGATATATAGGTGTGACATCTATAGGAAATGTAGCCTTAGCTATAATGATGATTCTCCTTTAAAAGTAGCTGTGCTTGTGATAGAAGTAAATCATAGTATTTAAATAATATGCATAATTATATTCTCAAAGTCAGACTTTGACATGTTATTAATATTATTGTGCCTTTTGTATCACACACTCTCTTTCTGGGGGTTGTAGTTGTTTTTAGGTTAGTTCAGGACATGACCTGTAGATTATAGTTGTATTTTGTATTTCTAGGCCCCAGTGTCGGCTTGTGACCAGTCTAAGCATTGTTGCCTTTGCTGTATGGTGGGCCCTGTGAGTCTAGAAGCGACTCTGGAGCGAAGTGCTTATTGTTGTGGGGAGAACATCAAGCTTAAATGTGAGATTCAGAACGGCAGTGATCAGAAAGTCTGGGTCATCTGTAAGCTCATGCAGGTACGTTATCAATAATAATCAATTATACTGCTTCAATATTATACCGCTGTACTAAATGAAGCATCACTTCCTCCCCTTGGTATTAGAAGGTGCTAAACTGCCACATTTATACTGTTACAATAATATACTACTGTGCAAAATAAAGCATAAGCTCGTCCCCTTGGGGTTAGAGGGTGATAAACTGCCACTTTGTAAAGTGGCAGTTTAGCACCTTCTAACTCCAAGGGGACGATTTAACATATTTACTGTTTTATTAATAACATATATCACTGCATGTCAAATATCCATGAAAACGATCTAAAAAAAAGTATTAAAAAATCATTAATTTTCAGCCACTTGTAGGAGACACAAATTAAAGTGGGTGCAAACATATAAGAAAACTGTACAATATGTGCTCAGCTTTGAAATTAGCATATCTGCTTTTGAATGGATGCATATTATTTTACACAATCGGCTTAAATGCATGGAAGTGGAAAATAAGGAAATACATACTTTTACCGTTGACCTGAATTTTTCGGTTAGAATTTGACATTCATTTGAAGCTGGACTTGCTAACATGAATTCCAGCTTCAAATGACAAAAAAGTATTAAAATAGACATATCCCAAGTTGAGTTATTTGACTGAGTGAAATCTAACTCAAACTATTTAATCAATGTCAGTGTCATATTAAAAACTTGCTTGAATAACGTAGCTCTACATATTATTCTGAGTATTGATCATAATAATTCGTCTCAGTGGCCAGTGTTTTGCCTTAGCCTTCGGTCTCGACAAAATACACCTCAGCGAAATACTAAGACCAATACTGAAATCACAGGGTAATATTGTATATATGTACAGATCTATTACGACAAGGGTTAGCCCTTATCCCGCTAAGATCATTTATTTAAGTTTTCACCCACTTGAAGTTGTGTCGCGCTACCGCGACCCACATCTTCAAGTGGCTGAAAATTACTCATATTTGTTTAATTTGAGACGAAACATTGGCAAATCTTGATGTTTAAACAGTTATTTCATTCCCTATATCAGTGATTTGGTCGGCAAATAAAACAGACTTCAAAACGACTTCAGTCGTGATTAGCGGTATAAGGTTTAAAACCATTTAAGCTCCCACGATCTATTAAAGCATCATTTTGCATCTCGGAGGGATTAATTAATTTTCTAAAACCTAGAGGTTTCAGAAGGAAATTTTTGATACAACTAGTTATTAATAACAAAAGTTTTGTTTTCAATTCATCACACACTTCAAGTCATCTTCATTCACTACAACTCGCGAATTGCGAGAGCAATTCGCGGCTTGTAGCGGATGAAGATTACAATCGTAAATTCAGGCTTGAAATGGTTATACCACATAATAAAAATATGTATATTTGTATATTTTGCTTACAGCATGTGGAGTTCCGGATCAACAAAGGTGTCCTGGGGTTAACCAAGGAGATCCACCATAAGATATGGGAGTTTAAAGGACCCACCGTGTCCCCTCACACCACCAAGGGCTTCCATGACTTCCACAAGCTTCTCCAGGTTCCTGTGATGCCACCTACTCTAGCCGACGTCTGTAAGGTCATAGAGCTATACTATGTACTCAAGGTTAGTCACTATGCACTATGGCAGGGAGGTCAGAGGTAATGTAAAGCTCTTTTTATTCGGACAATTCACCATATTTCCTAAACTGTGAGCTGTAAACTGCTACCACAATTACCAACTCACAGTTCAAGAAAATGATCAAACTTATCAAACAGAATAGCCAAGTATGTTATATCAGAAAAAATATAAGGTAAATGCGAGAAAGTAAGTATTAGATGAGTCTTAATTGATGTCTATGTATTTCATTATGTTTAATATCGTATATCTTTGATATATAATATTCATAGCAGCCTCGATAAGAGCAGTACACATTTGTTCATGCATTTGTCAGTGGTGATTATGCTACAAGACAAGAAACTAAATTGCTACCATCTAGCAGTATTTTATCTGCACTGGGAAAAATTACCTTCACTTTAAAGAGTGGTAAACAATTTGCAATGAATTGATTTCAACCTCATAATGTACGATGCAGCTGGCACTTAAACAGAATGACTTATTTTTTTACACACGTATTTAAGGCCAGGGAGTCATTCCAAGGTATTTCCACTTTTGTTTTCAGTATAACACTTTATTTTTGAAGTAAACATTATTTTATAAATGCGCTACCTGAATAAAAGTTATTTATTTCATTAAAATCATCGTAAAATATCACGGAATCACAGCTGATATTTCCCTCTGATTATAAGACAAATGTATAGGCCTATTTGTTATTATATTTTTCTTCTAACAGATCAGTCTTGGTTTGGAAAAATCTGGTGTTGACCTTGACATGGATTTCCCGCTAGATGTCGCCACACTTCCTTTCCGGATTCCCACAAATCCTCAGCCTGAGCTACGATATGGTAATTTATGCTAATGTTTTTTTAACTCTTTCTACGAAAGACACTAAACCATCACAGTATAGTTAGCCATAATATAATTGACCCCAAATCAAATTCTGGTTATTTTAACATTGCTGTTCTGCTTCTGCGTTGAGTGGTTGCTTTGTAAGATAAGATTAAGCCTTGTATAATACAATTTATTTTGGAAGTACATGTTGCCTATTTTGGTCTATGACGCCGTCTCAAATGTTGCATATTGCGACTGATTCTGATGAATGGTAACATTTACGAATGTATATAATTAAATCAAGAATGTTTAGGACACATGATATACAGTCTTGAGTATACATATTAATCAAAAAATGTAATATGAATAATATTTTGTACCAGCATAAAACACCATTCAGCTAAGTTTAGAATATCAAAATAAAATCTTCCCACTTTTCTTCTTTTACTCACAGAGATGGCAGCAGAGTATGTTGAAGGAGGAATCTACATTAGTCCCGAGTTTCAGCTTGGTCAGGTGTACGATGGTACGCTGGACGCCCAGGAGGATATCATACTGTACCGGCCGGTGTACGTCTGTGTACCTCACACCCCCACCCGTGTCACTAACACTAACAATGCCTCGGTCAGTCAACCTGATAAACAACGTGTTACTCCTGACAAGGAAATGACGTCAGAAAAGTGCACCAGTGTATAATAGTAAATGAAGTCAGAAAAGTGCACCAGTGTATAGTGATCGCCAGTGTCAGTTGACACACATAATCCCTCACAACCGGGCGTTAGGGTGATACCTTGCCGGATCATATCCACGGACTATTAGATTGTGTGGGCTGGCTTGTTGATCATGTCTGCTGACTATCAAATTGTGTGGGATAGCAAGAACTTTATATAGATAAATGTCTTGAGGATAGCTTGATCTCGTCTGCTGACTATTGAATTATGCGTGGTGGCTTGATCATGTCCGCAGCCTACTGAATTGTGTTGGGTAGCTTGATCATATATTCTGACTAATACATTGTGTGGGGCAACAAAAACTTTAAATACATAAAGTTATTGTATGTAGCTTGCTCACGTCTGCTGGATATTAAATTGTGTGGGGCTGCTCGACTTTTAAAGATCTAATCACACCTCTAGTCATTTTTGTCATTTTTATTTATTTTCGAAACAAGAAAAATAAACATTACATTTTGATTAACAGATATGTTTTTATTCAAATTGTATGTATGTGAATAATTTTATGCATGTTAACTTAATTGTGGGTCATGGTTGTGATACTCAACTTGATGTGGATAAAACAAATTTAGTTATATAATTCAGGCCTTACCAGTTATAGATCAGATGTCGTTGTTGTGTGACATGATTCAAAGATCTTCTAGATCTCGATCAGATTTCTATGCTAGACACACCGATATTTTGACCTACATGTAGCAATCATGAAATTCTAGTGTGCTACCTCCAATTAAAGTTCCATGTACCCACTTATTAGCCCATCAAATCACTGATTTCGGGAATTAAATGAGTGTTTAAACATCAAGATTTGTAGTCTTGTGTGTGGTCTTAAATAAAAAAATATGAGTAATTTTCACCCACAACTTTAATTTTATTGTAAATATGTCATGTGGTTCAACAATGCGACGAATGATCTTAAAGGGTTTTGTTTCCTAGGACGAACTAGGATACAGCCGCAGAAATTTGGATACTTTTACATCTTTCTTTGTATTGCATATTTATTTAAACGTCTGGATTTGTCAATTTGTTTTTATTTTATTTATTTATTTACATATCTATTATTATATTTATTCATTTACATATATATATATACCTGGTGAGAATATATAACATACGTTGTTGGACATAGACTCAACAAATAAATCATTCTTTTTATAATATTTGAATTTTTTAAAGAAAAAACTTTAATTTTAATGGTTATTGGTTATTTTTTTTTCAACCAACTACTGCTCTAACTTTTAGGATTCTCGAAAAAAAAAGAATTTCAGTCCAATTTTTTATCGCCCCAAATTACTTCAGAAACTTTGACTACAGCAAGGCTGCATTTTTTAAAATTAAAACCCTTTAATGATAGTTACTATAATAAACGAGTGATAAAACAACGTTTTTTTGTTTTTCAAGTAAACAACTGGAAAGATCCATTATTATAATACAAAAAATACACTACGGTGACTAATTGTCATAATGACAATGTTAAATAATAAAAATTAATTAATCATTAATAAATAACAATCCAGACGTGTGCATTTGCTTTCAAGAGTGAATGACTGAAAGTGATTTTAAAATTACCCCAATTGATCAGAATGTCTGCCCCCCCCCCCCCCTCATGTGCAAATATGGAGCATAGCTGACAGAAGATGTTTTGAATAGAAGCGTATTAAATATACATGGTGTGGTTTTCTGGAACCTAATATCCAAGATTATTGGCCCAATTTTAAGCTTTAAATGACAAGTAAACAATTGACCCTCATCCTTCTGGAACTGTATATATGCGTTTTCAAGCAAATTGCAGACCGAATAAATTCAACGCAAATTGTCGTCAGCAATTCCAGCTTCAAATGAATGAAAACAGTCCTAAACAATTCGACAGCATAAGGGTGAATACAAAATGAATGTGAGGGGGGGGGGGGGGGGGTGGAACGAAATACCATATACGATTACTCTAAGTCTACTGAACTATGAAAGTACAAGAATGTGGCTGGTTCAAGTATAGGTCACCATCAGAGACCCAAGTGACTGGATTGTTAAGTGCTTTAAATGCAGCAATGGACGACTGGGACGTGGCATAATGTTACGTTTATGATTGTCTATTATATGTTCAGCAGTGGACGACTGGGAAGTGGCACAATACAGAAATTGTACAGCAAGATCAACTGCTGTATCATTTGTGTGATTTCATTATGAGATAATATGGCCGTTTATTATTGTGACATCACACAAAGAAAACATGTTATTTCAATATAATTGTAATGTCCCAGGACATGATCATCCTTGTATATTATTGTGCCATCACACATACACACAATATAAGTCATATGAATGGATTGTGATACCACATAACATGATCATTCACTGTAGTAAAATGCATTGTAATATCACCCAACAACACAACATACATCATATAAATGGATTGTGGCGTCACAGAACATGATCACGGTTGTATCTTATTGTGACATCACATTCAGAACAGATGTCAATAATGTGCATGTAGTGACATCACAGAACATACGTCATCTTTATCCCTTAAGGACACCAAGAAGATGTGTCACAAAGGTGTATAATTTATGCTTTAATGTCTATGTTAGAATGAATCTGATTTATTGTGAAGACGCAATGACATTTAGATATGTTTTCTCTAGTTGCCAGGTGTGGTAAAGCCTTAATGGCACAAGCAACACACCGGCTACTAGGGGATAAAGTGAACTTGTGTATAGTGTAATGTCTACCACAAGGTACTCCAGTTGTGATTTACCACTGGCTGAGTAAGTTACCAGAACTGATTATATTAACTTGTTATGTACAAGTTGCTGAAGTTATGTCAAGATGTGGTATCACTTCTCTAATCTGTTGGTTCATAAATGATATAAAAGTAACATTTATGATCTATCCGTTTCGAATGTAAGACATTGATATCTCACGTGTGGATTGTCTGGGAGCAGCTTTGATCTCATGGAAGTCCAAATATATGCTAACATGATTCCAATCGTAGATTTGTCTTAAATCCTTGCATTTTATGGATTATGTATTTGTCAATCTGTCAATACTTTTTTATGTCAATTGATTATATAGATAACTTTATCTAGCTAACATATATGAAGTAATCCATGAGGCATAGAACTAACTTAATTGACAAAGCATAATTTTGTATCTTTGAAGAATTACCTTAATTCATAAAACCTAGGATTTTTTAGAGTAAAAATTGTAATGGAACTGTTAATCATAACAATATTTTTTTCCATTTGTCATCCGCTTCAAGTCATCTTCATCCACTACAAGTCGAGAATTGCGACAGCAATTCGCGACTTGTAGTGGGTGAAAATGACAATGGTAAATTCAGGCTTTAACGGGTTAATTGTGGACACTTCGCAAAGTCTCACAATACTAAACCCATACCAAATTGACATATATAACATATATCTATACGACATATATCTATCTATCTAGTATAATATAAGCATCAATGGGACACCTTCTCGTCAGCGTGATCAATTGCAGCACTAATAAATATAGTTCTTGGGACAATAGCTTATGCTTAATTTATATCTGCACTACGTGCCACCCGCATTGGTGTACACATGTATACATATGTACGCATGTATTTGTACACATGTATCTGTCAGCTGTGCTTGGGCATTATCTAGTACTCATAGTAAATACTGATATTGCATTATTGGTATGGGATATCTTTTCAGGTATAACTACTACAATCGTACAATCTTATGATAATATGCTTTGAGCTTGGACAATTCAAAATGTGCACAGTCCCTTCTGTAGGCAGTTACTCTAGGTTGCTTCACGCAGCAGTGTAATTAGCATGCTGGAGATATAGTTAGTTTAAAGAATACGTATTTCAAGCCTCGTATTCTCGTACAAGTTACGATATATCGAGGCTTTGGATTGGTCGAGATGGCCATCTCGACCGATTCGAAACCTACGATATATCATAACTTTTACGAAAATACGGGGCCTGGCATTCAAGTCTGGCAATTTCGTTATTAATTTTAATAGATGAAAATTCCAAGCATCCCACCACAGATCCATGATACCCATAAAAAAACAGAGGTAACTACCATTTATTGATGGGAATTGCACACGCATATCCATGATAACCTTGGTAAAAAGGTAACTGGTGCTTGCTTACAGTACTCCACGTTTTGTTAGCTGTTGTCTTGTGCTCCATGTTATATAAATAACTAGATAAATATGCTTCATATTACTATCCCGTTTTTTTGTAAGTATCCTCTGAGAACAACAACCACGACGATAATCGTGTTGATTATAGCAGTTCTTTGAGGTGAAATATGCCTTTAATTAGCAAGAATTACACATTTGTTTTGTTCCCAAATTAACCCTTGCATCGCCGATATATTTTGTATAAACCATGAAGACCAAAGGGTCTTGTCAATTTGAAATCATCACAAATGTCTTATAATATTAGTTAGCTCTTTCTGCTTCATTTGAATTCCTATGTTATGGGTCTACGGTCAGAATCTGACGTCTAAAGACGTCTAAACTCGGTCCCCTCGTCGAGATGGCCCATAGACAATATACAATATGCAATCTCCACCCAATTGAAGTTGGAAAAACGTCAAATGGGTACAAAATTAAATTATTCAAAGTGGCGTTTGAAAGGCGCAAATTGGTGTTATCTTAACTTACTCTCATATGATGGCTTTTCTTTCTTTGTGAGAAAGTGTAATATTTAACAGGAACGATCCAGGTGGATTTTACAACGTCATTTATTAAACCCTTTAAACGCTAAGATATTTCTATATAAACCAAGGCCCCAATTTGAAATCATCATAAATGTCTTAGTTAGCTATTCCACTTCATTTGAATACATACGTTATGGGTCTATGCCCATTATAAATATATTACTCTATCAGCGCGGGAATCGATTTTAGTCTATATAGATGTGAGATTCTGACGCCTAAAGTCGATCTCCGCACTGCAAGGGTTAAAGTGCTAATTGCCTCTATAGCCGGTTTTTGGCGTTTTTACTTACCCTTCAAATTGTAAAACAAATTCTATATGTAATATTTACTCACTTGAAGTTGTGGATCGCTATAGCGACCCACAACTTCAAGTGAGTAAAATATTAAATCCTATAACTCAAAGTTTTAATGGTTAATTTACTTATTTCGCAATAAGTAAAACCAAAGCAAAATTCAATTCAGTTGTTTGTTAAGAATATTTAGAAAAAAAATCCAGCTGTTTAACATCGATTGTTCTGATTAGCCTTGTATGATTGAGTTATTGTTGATATGAGGCGCTTATAGCAGCGTGTTTTCTTCAACATTTTTATGATAGGACATGCATCTTCTGTCAGCTTTTGCTATATATTGTGAGACATTTGCTATAGCGTGGTGTCAAATCGCTTGTCTATTGTTACGTACACTCAATTGTCAAACAAGTAAATGATCATCATAATAAACAATATACAATACCGAAGAAGATGCTTGGTGTTTAGTTTTTATGTTTGAATACTTAATTTCAGCTAGACCCATACGGTTTGGAAGTAAACCCGAAACGACATAAAATTATCCTGAAATTTGTAAAATATTTATTGGCAGAATAAATATCGTAACTCTGGGGTCAAATTTGCTGTAATTAGAAATATGTTTCCACATTTGGAGCAATTATAGAAAAGCTACTGGTGTAGTATATATTATATTAAGAGACAAACAGGAATCATTTCATTGCAATAAACATAACAATCTTGGCCCATGTATATTCTGTACTATTGTAAAATCGCACCCTGCAAATCAAAGTATGACTGAAGTCGGGATGAAACACTAATCATATCAAATTACACATTTCCACTCACTTAATATTATGTGTCACAGTGGCGAGACACAAATTCAATTTGGTGGGAATTGCAAATATCTAAATCTGCGTACACAATCCAGGTTGTACTTTTACAATGAATAATCTGTAAATATCTTCCAACAAGTAATGATCAGCATCACTTGCAGTCCTGTTGGTACTCTGCTGGAGGCATTACAAAGGTCACCAGAGCAGCAGTAAGTATAGTAGTCGCCACCAGGTGTCCCTGAACTCATACACTTCGGCATACAGCGTCTGTCTATAGAGAAGTCTCCCTCTTCTAAGTACATCCACGCTTTCTGAGGCAAAAAATAGACTGATATTAAAATAGTATTATTATGTTGGCAGTGACACCGTAGTGCAACGTAGATAATCTTCTACTTGACCATTTGAGCCCTCACGATGCAATTTTCTACATCTAGGGGTTTTAGAACGAAATTTTAAATGCAACTATTATATTATATACTGTTATATTATATATTATTTTCAATTGCCACCCACTTTAAATCGTTCTCATCCACTACAATTTGTCGCAATTCGCGGCTTGTAGTGTGTGAAGAAGAGAACGGTAGCTTCAGGCGTAAAAGGGATAACTGATTTCACCCTTTAAGCCCTCACGATGCATTAAAGCATCATTTTACATCTCTGAAAACAGATTTAATTTTCCTACAACTAAGGATTTTAGAACGAAAATTTCCGTGAAACTGGTTTACCAATACATAGCAATTTTCTGTAATTCTTAAACCACATCAAATCATCATCATCCACTACAAGTCGAGAATTGCGACAGCAATGTGCGGCTTGTAGTGGATGAAGATGACAATGGTAAATTCAGGCTTGAAAGGGTTAAGTAGTAGAAATAACACGTCGTATGTGTTTTGCCGATTTCTCAGCCAATTATCACTTGATTTCCATGTAAATTTGCAAACATAAGCTTATTTTTCGCTCCGGTTATTCCATACTAAAATAGAATATAGCTTAACTAATTAAATTTGAAATCATCATAAATGTCCTAGTTAGCTCTTCCCGCTTCATTAGAATACCTATGTTATGAGTCTACGATCATTATAAATATTTTACTCTTTCAGTCCGGTGACCCATTTTAGATGGCAGAATCTGACGTCTAAAGTCGGTACCCGCGCTGAAAGGGCTAAACATACTATGAGAAGTGATTGACAATTGATTGAGAAATCAGCAAAAAGCATTCGACACAGTGAATTCTACCAAATAGTTAAGAAAAACTAACTCTATGCTTCTACTATAATGGGTTATTGTACATTAAGATTAATTAATTTGGGGACGAGAGTGCAAAATAACACAACATATCAGTATGGCATTATTTAGCAGATTTGCCATTTTGAAAAAATATGATCATGTCTGGGGATTCCATTGAAATTTGTGACCCCAACACGTAGTAAGAAATACATTTATCTATTTGTAAACACTAAATTTATTTGTTGTACGATACATAACTAAAAATGACACATTATCTTCATGCTTCCCTTTTTTGTGCGGTGTATACTAAGACGGATGTTAGTAGAATTAGGCCTTCTTTTTACCACTACTGGAGAAGGTCATTAGGGGACTGCCAACGGTGTATCCTGATACCTCCGCACGACAGTGATGATAACGCAGCTCCCGTATCGATGCAGGCACCAATGTGGCTGTGGTATGGCCTTAAACTGCCGCCGATAGAGTGTTTTACATTACGTCTCTTGCGTAGGTTGAATGGAGTTAGTGTGAGCTATTGCTACTCTATGGATTGCTGAGCTGTGCGAAAGGCCACACAAGTGGTTCAGCATTAAATACACAGCGAATCCCAAGTCTCCCACCATCTGGGCATGTGCGGGAGTAAATCCACTAGGCATGCCCACAACCCCATATCGGGCGAATGAAAAACACTCTCAATAATCCATCATGCCCTATCATTCCACTCTCATGTACATCCTTCATCTCATCAGCAGATTGCATTGTTCTTAACTTAGCTATTGTAAAGTCACCAGGCGGAAAAATGAGGTTAAGTATTTATTTACAACTACTACCACTACTTCCTTTTTACCACAGGAAACAAATGATGGAGAAATTTACAAGATACCAAATTCTATGACATGCATGCAGACAGGTCGTTATTAAGATACTATCCCCTTAGACATAAAAGAGTGCATCTGCCACTTTTCAAAGTGGCAGATACACCCTTTTATATCTATAGGGGGCGATATGATCCCCAGTCACCAGGAATCGTCCATGTTGAAAAGCCCGAAAAAAGAAAGGTTACGCATTTATTTACAACAGTTACTTATACCACTAGGCCTACTTCCTTTTTTGTACAGGAAACAAATAATAGAGCAGTTTGCAATATTCTATGATAGGCATGCATGTTGAATCCTGGCCCCTCTTAGACAAGCAGGCAAGTCGGTATTACATTAATATGATCGCCACTCACCAGACATCGCCCGTGTTGACAGGGCACTATGAAGTCCTCAGTGAAGGAGTGATTATACAGACAAGAGGGAGATCCATGGACACGATGTAGATTTACACTGTAGCTACACTGATAACACCGAGGTCTGGCCAATGATAACGTCTCATTTACATTATTATCAACTACAAACAAATAAACATAGCAATGAACTGTAACTACTGAAGATTTACTACAGACTGTTACTACCCTGATAACAGCAATATCTGATGACGATAGCGTAATATTTACCTCATTATCAAATATAAAAAAACAAAACAATGAGTTGTAGATTTACACTGTAACTACTGTAGATTTACACTGTAACTACTGTGGATTTACACTGTAATTATTGTAGATTTACACTGTAACCACTGTGGATTTACACTGTAACTACTGTAGATTTACACTGTAGTTATTGTAGATTTACACTGTAACTACTGTAGATTTACACTGTAACTACTGTAGATTTAAACTATAACTACTGAAGATTTACACTGTAACTACTGTAGATTTACATAGTAACTACTGTAGATTTACACTGTAACTACTGTGGATTTACACTGTAATTATTGTAGATTTACACTGTAACTACTGTAGATTTACACTGTAACTACTGTAGATTTACACTGTAACTACTGTAGATTTACACTGTAACTACTGTAGATTTATACTGTAATTATTGTAGATTTACACTGTAACTACTGTTGAATTACACTGTAACTACTGTGGATTTACACTTTAATTATTGTAGATTTACACTGTAACTACTATAGATTTACACTGTAACTTCTGTAGATTTACACTATAACTACTGTAGATTTACACTATAACTACTGTAGATTTACACTGTGACTACTGTAGATTTACACTGTGACTACTGTAGATTTACACTGTGACTACTGTAGATTTACACTGTGACTACTGTGGATTTACACTGTGACTACTGTGAATTTACACTGTAACTACTGTGAATTTACACTGTAACTACTGTGAATTTACACTGTAACTACTGTGGATTTACACTGTAACTACTGTGGATTTACACTGTAACTACTGTAGATTTACACTGTGACTACTGTGGATTTACACTGTAACTACTGTGGATTCACACTGTAACTACTGTAAATTTACACTGTAACTACTGTGGATTTACACTGTAACTACTGTGGATTCACACTGTAACTATTGTGAATTTACACTGTAACTACTGTCGATTTACACTGTAACTACTGTGGATTTACACTGTAATTACTTTGAATTTACACTATAACTACTGTTGATTTACACTTTGCCTACTGTGGATTTACAATATAAGTACTTTGGATTTACACTATAACTACTGTGGATTTACACTATAACTACTTTCAATTTACACTATAACTACTGTGGATTTACACTGTAACTACTGTGGATTTACACTATAACCACTGTGGATTTACACTGTAACTACTGTGAATTTACACTGTAACTACTGTGGATTTACACTGTAACTACTGTGGATTTACACTGTAATTACTTTGAATTTACACTATAACTACTGTGGATTTACACTTTACCTACTGTGGATTTACACTATAACTACTTTCAATTTACACTGTAACTACTGTGGATTTACCTGTAACTACTGTGGATCTACACTGTAAATACTGTGAATTTACACTGTAACTACTGTGGATTTACACTGTAACTACTGTGGATTTACACTGTAACTACTGTGGGTGCACACTGTAACTGCTGTAGATTGACTGTGGATTTACACTGTAACTACAATGATAACAGCGGGGTCTGATTACTGATAATGTATCATTTATCTCATAATCTACCGTAAACAAACATAGCAATGAACTGTAGATTTACACTAATAACATCGAGGACGATAATGTATCATTCATCACATTATCAACTTTAAACAAACACATTAATAAACTTTAGATTTACACTATAAACTGATAAATCGAGGTCTTATCACCGTTAACGTAGCATTGATCTTATTATCTACTGTAAACAAACATATTAATGAATTGCAGATTCTCACCATAGCTAGTGTAGGTAGGCTATGCTTATATAATTTGGCCCTTTAACCCTTTCAAACCATTGTCATCTTCATCCACTACAAGCCGCGAATTGTTGTCGCAATTCTCGACTTGTAGTGGATGAAGATGATTTGACGTGGTTTAAAAATTAAAGAAAATTATTGGTAAACCAGTTTCAGTTTCAGTTTACCACATATTGGTAAACCAGTTTCATTGACATTTTCATTCTAAAACCCTCAGTTGTAGGGAAATTAAGTCTGTTTTCAGGGATTTAGAATGATGCTTCAGTGCAGCGTGAGGTCTTAAAGGGTTAAATGCCAAGTTATTCAATCTGAATTTTCACCAACGTGACGCTGTGTCTCGCTGACGTGATCCACAACTTTAGGTGAGTGTAAATTATTCAGATTTGACAAAATGGAGGTTAAGTGTTTTCAAATATTGCTGATTGATGTCACATTGCACCTTCAACCTGTTCAACAGGTGGTACTTAATATGCTAATAAAAAGGAAAGGCCGAATATAATCTGGACAGGTGGTTAACCCTAACGACGCGGGGATATACTTTGGTCGCCAGAATCTGACGTCTACAGACGTCAGATTCTGACGTCTAAAGTCCATCCCCGCACTGTAAGAGTGAAAATATTTCCAATGGCCGTAGACTCAAAACATGGGTATTCAAATGAATCAGAAAGAGCTAACTAAGACATGTATGATGAATTAATATTGAAAAAACCCTTTGGTTTGCATGGTTGTTACAAAAATAATCCGTGTTATACTCAGAAGTGATATCTTGTATTCATTCATCAGATTTTACTTTATTACTGTTTATATATTGAATTCTTACATCAGACCAAAACATTAATTGCTACATAATTCCGCACCTTCTTGAATGTAAGTCCTACCGGCACAAATGGTGAGCATCAGCGTGAGGAAATATACGCCAAGATTAGATGAGTAAAACATTGTTATACTCAGAAATGCTGCACATCAATCATCCCATGACAAACAACCGTCTGCCTGTCATAGATAAATCAATAACTATGCAATCATTTTAGACAAACAATATTAGTTATTGATATGAAGATATGTGAGCACAAGGAATATCTAGTGAATATAATATATATGCACACCTCCCTCAAATAAACACCGTATGCAATAAAAATATCAATACATTTAATAAAATATTTTTTGCTTAGTTAATCCAATACTACAATATTTGAGATGTCTATTTTTCAAAAAAAGTTAAAATATTTTTCGTCATTTGAAGCTGGAAATTGCGTCAGCAATTTCAGCTTTAAATGAATGAAAAATAGAAGCAAACAATTCAGCAGCACAAGGGTTAAAGCGACCCAATCAGGCTAAATTATAAAAAAATCGGTGATTTTATTTTGACTTCTTAATATGACCATATGGTTTTAACATTCCCATAGACTAGAACTGCCAAAGTTTTTAAATTTTGTGTTGCGTATTTACCAGTTCAACGAAAGACGGAATTCCCAATTTCTCATTTCGGACAAATACGGGAATTTCGTCTCTAGCCTAGCTGGTAAATGCGAAACACAAACATTTAAAAGCTTTTGCAGTTGTAGTCTATGGACATGTTTACAACATATGGTCATATTAAGAAGCCAAAATAAAATCACTGACTTTTTGATGATTTTACCCTGATTGTGTCGCTTTAAATACACACAAATACACATTGTACGCACTATGTTATGTTCACCTTTTATATCCCTGCATGTTATACATTTTACATAATTATATGTCTGTCTCCAGAGTTATCTCATGTGATCCTCACCTATACAGAATTCCAGAGCTGTATGGCTGGTAATTCTGTGTCGAATCCCGCTGGATTCATAGTGTAACCATGGCAACAATTAAGGGCCTGACAAGGGCCGCATGTCCTTCCTCTCATACGAGTCCTTATCATTAGTCAAGGAGAGGGAAACACGTAAATGTAGTAATTTTACAGTCTTGGGAATTCACATGGCTTTTTGTGATATGTTTAACCCTCATCCTACGAACATATTTTGTATACAAATCCTTCTGACTGGTGTCCGAATAGACCCTATATATAAATACATCATATAAAATATTAATATATAGGCTACCCGCCGTCAAATTAACTTGTTTCACATGTCTTTCGCCGATTTCTCAGTCAATTCTCAACCAATTTTCATAAAATTTAGCAAGGACTATTTTCAAGTCACTCGGCGACTACCGTGACATTTTCATCGGAAAATATTGTCTAAAAAGACTCTCTGGCATGTATTGCAACTCAGGGCTGAAAACAAATTTTAATTTAACCAGTTCAATGGGTTTATAGAGGGACGTCGTAATTACAAATTCATTACATGTCAATTTAATGGTCTAACTTTTGAACTATATCATATTTTTTATGAAAATTTCACGGTATTTGCCGCGTGACACAAATTCCTTGCAAAATTTCATCAAAATCGGTTAAGAATTGACTGAGAAATCGGCGCAATACATGCGAATCAGGTGAATCTGACGGATTGGAGCGTCGTGTTTGCTGGGCTGTGCTGTGCGCCGTTGCCGTTGCTTGAAATAGTGAGAACAGAAAAAAAACATATTTTTTTGGATGTACTGTTAAAAACAAAACAAATTACGACACACAAACATCTCACAGGGCCGTATTCTCATACAAGTTACGATATATCGCAGGCTTCGGATTGGTCTAGATGGTCATCTCGACCTATCAGAAGCCTATGACTCGTCGCTCTTTCATAATAATCAAAACTAGATTCTAATCAATAATTATTCGTTCAGTCCTATTATTTTGCAGAATTTCAACACATCAATATTACAATATTAGCACAGCGATAGATTAAAGTGTTCGAGGGGTACGCCATTCGTAGCTGTCAATCCATCTCGCTCCTAACACGTTGTCTGCAAATCACGACAATAGTCGTTTTTAAATCGCTGTTATCGGGAACGAAATGTGTGTTTAAACATCAACATTTCTCAAGTTAAACAAATATGAGTAATTTTCAACCACTTGAGGTTGTGGATCGCGGTGGCGAGACACAACCTCAAGTGGTTGGAAATTTAAATAAATTAACAGGATAAGGGTTGATATTAAAGGATTTCTCAAAATAAAGAATCTGCCCATTTCAGCCTGCATCACATTGTTTGCAGACACTGACCATCACTCGTTCTGCACTCCATCTAGGCTTGGTCACCTCCCTAATGAGAGTGCTTTATGAACAGGACGAGTGCTGTGATAACAACGCCAACCCAGCAAATATAAGATATTCACCCAATGCTGGGTAACTGTTGGGCCAGCGTCGCGGACGGTGGAACAACGGTACCCAAGCATTGGAGATAGCGTCTCGAGTTTGCAGGGAGCAATCTCATAATGTGAATGTACTGTTACTCAATCAGGCACCCACATACACCACGGACTGGTCGAATGAAGATATGATATGGCTCGAGGCAGGCAGGCAGGCATGCAGGCAGGCAGATAGCCTTCTAGTGAGTTGGCATTGTCTCTCAGAGAGATATACTTTTCTCTCCACTCTCAATTAATCGAGCATGCAGCAGCCCATTATGATTCTAAATAAGCTTTGGTGATACAATTTTTTCATTTTAATAGGCCTATATCATCACATATATACACAGAACTACATGTAATATATGTATTTGCACAACGCAATTTCCAGCTTCAATATCACGAAAAATATTTATATTTATGAAAAAAGATATCAGAAACAAAAAATAGGCTTCAGCATTCAAAGTGTCACTTTACATATTATTTAATTCTCCATAAAAATGTAAACAAACGCCAATATGAGATTCACGTAAATTAATTAATATAATGATAAATAACAATAGCCTAGTGGAGGCAGAAATATCAGGACAGTGGCAGTTAAACGCAAAAAAGTCTTAGCAATGAAGACGCGTGTATCATTAAAGGGGCCCCGTGGGATAAGACATTTTCAATTTTGTCATTTTTGTAAATTTAATTTATATGGAGCTGTATAGTTTACTGATCTTAACTAAAAATACAAAAAAATCAAAAAACAATTTTAAAGCACAAAAAAAGAGTGAAATAGTTATATTTCTAGGTCGTATATTGCCATGTAAACAAAACAAGTCAGCAATATACAGCACTTTACACCAGATATTCCCACGTCTTGGACAGTGAGATCAAAGCAATCGCGGCTAATTGGTGTCTTATAGTCAGGACATGGGGGGATACACCTGCAACACTGGGCTGGGCCGACAACATCAACATGTGGCTCAATGCTGTAGGAACATTCAACCGTCCTTTAGCAAGTGTTTATGTATATACAAAAAGCTTGTTTGGGTTTTAAGCGGATTCATAGAAATGTTGATAAAAATAGTTTTAAAAATCTAAAAACTCTAAATGAAATCATGATCTGGGGGATACACTACTTCATTACAAAACTGAAAACTAAAATTGATGTCATCCCAAGGAGCTGCTTTATTATGTAGTTATAGAACCAAATTAGCAAAACATTTTGTTTAACTTCAACCCCTGAGGACATAATGGGGACACTTTTTGAGAATTAGCAAGCTTTTAATATTATATATTATAAGTAGCACCAAAAAAATGACAGATTTCCAAACTTGACATATTTTATAATGTTTGCTTTTTAGGCGCCCGTATTGACATTTTTTTAATGATATCTGACATATATTTTTCAGTGATCTACATATGGTCGAGGGCTAAGACTAAAATAATAGTGAAAATAAAAAAAACTTCTAATATTTTGAACAATTTTTCGAATTGTCGTAAATTTTATCTTAGTGACCTTCTAAAAATGGTAAAATAAACCTGAGGGCCTAAAGCGGCCTCTTTGGCAAAAAATGTTAAAAACTTGTTATTGCCCCAAGGGTCAAGCTAAATAAAAATCGCAGTGAAAATGTGTTTAGATTTTATAGGAACGAGGGTTATTTATCGGGCTCCCGCCTATATGATAATTGCTCACAAAGAATTATACTTTTTAAGTCATGCACCAGGTGTCAGGTGTTTGTCATTTCCACTTACGAATATTTACTTACAACAAAGACTCGCATTTGAAATTAATCAGACATGCAGCAACGTTTCGTAAATACGTCTTTTCTATTGTCAATGTTTATATTTATACTTATTATTAAATATATATATACATAAAAGTATCTATGAGTGACATAAATGTGGCTACTTGTGCAAGATAACATACAGGATGCAATGAATCTTATATTGTTGGTTGTGTACAATATAGACCTACCTGTCTTCCCAGACAATAAATCGTGTCCTTGGTCTTCCTAATGAATCTCGGTCACCCTTTGACTTTTAGGTGATCATTGTGCATTTTTAATTTTTTGTGTATGAACGGTCCCCGCACTGTAAGAGTTAATAAAAATTGATTGTCAACAAAATTTGTTTTATTTTACAATCAGACCTCCCTTTTTTAAATTCTGAATAATGTAGTTCTATCACCAATAATTGGCACTTTTTTCAAGACAGGGAGCTGGGTGTCTTTTCTATATTCCTTGGTCCATGTAATCAGTTGAATTGCCGTTACCCAATCAGAGCTCACGTAACAGAAGCGAAAAGACAGAAACAAGTACAAACATGATTAAAAACAGACAAAAACAAATATGCCTACGATCCATTTCTTAACTTTCGAGGATTAAGCTATTCTTTAGATTTGCAGCATACCGTTGAACATGGGAATGTATTATCCTGATTATGTTGATATTATATACATATCTTACACGGTTGTATATTAAAATTCCTGTATTGGCTAATTTAATTAACACAATAGGAGTAAAATATTGAAATATTTAGTTGTGACAAATGCCAGTGCTTTCGGCCCCTTTCTTCTTCAACTTCTGTACAGTTCGGCCCCTTACCTGTTCGGCCCCTTACCTGTTCGACCCCTTAGTACATATATAAGTTATAGGCCTATTATGTGACGTGAGTGGCATGATATGTTGACCTGTTCGGCCCCGAGCAGCGATAAACTTTTCGGTCTCCTGCCCAGCCCTGATAGCCTAGGCTGTAGCACCTGTGTGTAAGTGCGCAAAGCCTGAGCTGTTCTGCACTCTGTACATGTAATATATATAACGTTACAAACCTTATCGTACTAATTATTATCATACTACTAAACCGAAATTTCAACACTTGTACATAAATATTTAAAAAAAAAATACTTATTAGTTTTCTGACGTCAAGGCGGGAAAATTAGTGACAACACCTTCTGAGCAGATGAGTAGTCAAGTGATTGACAAATGGATCAAGCTACTGGGTGTGATTATAAGCAATCACATAACAATGATACATGGTAAGGCATCACAGAGACTGTATTTGAAGCAGGCAGGTGTGGCAAGAATTCATGTTGTGAGTATATACGTCTCACTTGTCCGCTCGGTGTTGGAATATGCCTGCCAAGTGTGGCACACGGGTCTCACTGTATCAGATTAGGACTGACTAGAAGGGATACAAAAAATGAAATTAAACAGGCTTTAGGCCACCTTAGTGCACATATAAGCTACACTGGGCCAGGAGAACCTCCTGAGGATGGTGAGATGAATGAGATGACACTGTCCTCCAGACGCTACCTCTCGGTCACGGAGGCTCCCCACAATACTGAGTTTTACACGTTTATGTGGAAGAAACAATTTTGCTTCTTTCAAACCGCCGAGACCGGGAAGCGAACCCCGAACTCTAGCGTGAAAGGCAGCGGTGCTAACCACTACCCTAGGGCCCCCGCTCAGAAGGGATACAAGAGAGGGCAATGCAGATTGCATTCCCAGAGCTGCCATACGAATGCGCCCTCGTGCCAATATAAACACTCTACACCCTCGACGTGAACACCTGTCTTGTCATTTCTTTAGAAGTATGTTGTCCCCCACACATAAACTTCACCATCTACTGCCTCCTCCACGTTTGTTGTCTCATAATTTCAGGAAGAAGACAACGTACGCTGATACTGATTTCCATGTAATTACCACTTGTCAATATCACAGTTACTTACCACGTCACCTGAAACGGCAGTTCCTCTTCAGTTCCTCTTCTGCTACTGATCTAACAACAGTGTTTCACACCTTCAAACATTATTGTCCTGCTGCTGCTCTACAACAGCAGTTATTTTCCTGGAACATCAACAGTTTTTCTCCAGCTGCTGATGAACAACACATCGCCACAGCTCTTCATATATACTGTGATTTCAGAAACACATTCCTTGTGAGTTCTACAACACAACACCACATCTCTTCATACTATGATTTCAGAAACAGGTTTACTTTTAAGCTTTGTTACCCAAACATTACATCTCTACATCACAGCCCCAGTTATTTACTGTACCATTCAACTCCAACAATACAACTCTCTTCATACTCTCCAACATGGCAGCTCTTCAGAAGACCTGCATCACAATCATTGTCATATCTAAAACTTAACACCTACCATATAACCTACCCTGCATCTCCCAATACCACATGTTGGCATCAACTATATGTCTCCAACACCACATCCTATCTGGAATATGAGGGTGTGTGTATCATAATGTTCTTAATTTAGCAATGTCATTTCACACACACAACTTTCCAAATATAATAGTGAGAAATATTTCACAGCATGTTAAAAGTGTAGTCCACTGAGTAGAAACTGCACGACACATCTGTACCCCGACAACACCACGCTGTCAACAGAGATAGATGCAAATGGGGCAAACATAAAATCTGAAACATACATAAATTGGTCAATAGCTTTAAGCATTCACTTAATGAGCCAATGTATCATGAAAAAAATGATATTATGTTAATTATACAATTGCGATTAACGTTGGAGAAACATAAGTTATACGATCATATCAGATGTTTCTAACGTGAAAAATGTTGATTAGTATTGATTAGTGACAATAAGTGGTCCTTTCTAAAATGCAGAAATATGCAATTTATAAATTAACATTATGCTAGCATAAAATACATGTTGAAGAATACACCAAAAATAAATCGCTTGGAAGTAAAGATGTCTGAGTTGGATCATTGTTATATTAGTATATCATGTCGTTCAATCTTCACTCCTGGCTCCACAATCCTGATTTGGGGATTGTGATCCTTAGTACTAAAGTCAGTCGTCAGGTCACCGACTGAGTGGTGTTGATATTTAAGACAAAACTAAGACATAAAGTTGCTGAACCTGACGCATAATTCAGACCTTAGATCACATGGTCACTGCTTGGACTGGTTGAATGTTGATCTCAGATCATCATGTCACAAAATCATTCAGCTGAATGTTGACATCATCACTCGATGGACTGACTGAGTCTTGATTTCTGTGTGTGGATTAGATCTAATTTATGTATCCATATCAAACAATTGCGGAAATGGTTTGACCTCATCTTAACGTCAGATAAATTTCTGGAGATCCCACCATTTCATAAAACTCAGCAGCATCAAATATTCTGTGCTTCATCTTTCAACTTCAAGATGTTTATCAATGAAGAGTCCATGGCGTTATTTTTTCCAGCAATGCCACCACACCTGTCTCACTTTTCCTCAAACAGGATAATAGACATCTGTAATTGTAATATAAACAGTGCAACGGGTTATTAATACACTACCATTACATAAATCAGCTGAATTCACAGACGTCTTGTGAAAATCATTTAAGTTGGTTTATATTGTTTATTTACATATCTTTGTTTTCATTGAATAGTACTCACATTCATTTCATTCATATTCCAATGCAGGCTGCATGACGGTAAACACATGGCTTATACGCATTGTTCTTATTTCCTTTGGATGACTTCAAGGTTGTAAAAACATACGCAAATAACATCTTTTCGGGATGTTTATGAGAAAAAACAATACATATTTATTTTGGGCTACGTATTCCAGTAATCTTTTTTAGTGTGTTATACGGATGATATGAGAACGAAGCTAATAATCACAGCAGACATGTCACATGTTTATTTTACCAACATGTCTGCATGCATGATTGCCTGCCTCAATTTATTATACATCGTATTTTATCGCTACCTACAAATATAAATGAAGTGTTATTTTTTCTAGAATGGCTATTTTGATAAGCATATAGATTCTTGCAGAATTCTTATTTAATAAGAGGTGTATTGAACAATGCTTATTATTTACTTGACACAGTAGTGGATGCCGGGTATGTGACTGGCAGCTCACTGCAGCTCTCCGCTGACTCAGGACACAGACAAGAGTAGAATGGCTCTTCAGGAGACAACAGACATAGATGAGAACATCCACCATTGTTGATACCACATGGATTGTATCCTATGAAATCAATTGAAATCACGTTTTGATTTACATATGTGGTGAAATAGTTAACGCTGCTCCCATATATTCAGACTCAAATTACCATTTACAAAACAAACATAAACATACACTAATATTGTAGTGCTGTACATTAAAATTGTAGTATAGTTGATCAAATTATTATAGACCACTAAGGGGTTTTGTGAAGTTAAAAAAAATCCAAAAATTCGCGAAAAACTCGGAAGTGGGTGGGTGGGTCAAGCCCCAACTCGGATTATTTATTTTTTGGGGAAATTTTGTGTTTTTTGTTTTTTTTTGTGGTGTTTTTTTTTGTTGAATATGTTTCCAAAAATATTAAAAATTGGATAGGGCGGTGGGCGGGTGGGGTCTGGTTAATCCGAATTTTTCTCGGATTTTTGGCATTTTTTTACCTTGACAAAATACCTAAATAATAATTGGCCATCTATTCTGAATGACTTATTAGTATGGATATCCTACTGTTATATTGCATTCGATAAAGTAAGCAATAATACAATAAATGTCATTGGATTTTTTTAAATATTGATCTTTTACCGAGCGTGGTAAAGAAACGGCATGGATAAATACATTTCAAAGCTATTATCTAATACAGTTAATTGGAGAACCCACTAGAATTACGTCGAATAGTAAGCTCTTTTGACCATATATTTATGTTTCTTAAGAAGTTAATGTTTTGAAATCAGGGTGTATGCGTTAGCTATTAGTGACCACAACTCTGTCAACATTACTAATAATAAAGTTATATAGCAATCCTCGATAAATTGAAGAATACACATAAAGCTATTAGATATCAAAAACTGACAGAACTAGAAACTAGTGTCTTAACTTTGGGTCCATGCATCCTAGATAAAAACAAATTATTTAGATATTGCAAATGTAAATGATTTAACCTCCTCTTGAGTTTCATCCAGACTGAACACACACTGAACAGACCGAACCAAAATAATTTAAAAAGAAGACCAACCTGGCTGGTTAGAGAGGCTGTCATACAGAGGTTAATGAAACAAAGATATATCTTTAAATCTAGAAAGTGTTATGTGAAATAAAAGGAGTTACGAAGTGAGTGTAAATAGGCATAAAAAACTAAATCGAAGCATGGCATAAATTTAATGGAAACACATAAAAATAAACCAAAATATAATCTCCAATTATTATATTAACCTTGGCTCTAAAAATAAACAAAGAATACAATGAAGAAAATGGAAATGACACAGAATTTCATGAAGCTATAGGCAATACATTAAGTCACCATTTCACAACTTTGATAGCTACACTTATTTGTGAAAATAGAAATAGGAGGCACAATTTCAGGATTTTAACAAATTTTGTAAATTCTAAACTATCGCCAGATACTTTACAACATGCCTTCTATTTCAGATGCTTTCGTATTCAAATTTCTTCTTCGTTAAAGTCTTCTAAAGCTACAGACCTCGATTGAATTAGTGCAAAATATTTTTAAATGTTCAACCCGTACATTACTGACAGCATAATAAAGTTATGTAATGTTAGCTTAACAGTACGAAATGTCCTGCTTGAAAATCACTAGAGTAAATCATGTTTAAAAATGGATCTGATACTGATGTAAATAATTACAGATCAAATCCCATACTAACCCTCATATCAAAGGTTTTTGAAAAACACATTGCATCATCTTGCTATTCGTTTGTAAATAATAATATTCTGCTACACCAAAAGCATTCAGGCTTTCGTTGTTATCACTCTTGTTAAACCAAGTTAACACCGCTGACTGAAGAATGATTAGAAGCCACGAATAAGAGAGAATTAATTGGTTTTATTGTGTTGGACAGTGGTGTTGGACAGTGTTTTAGTCTTACTTGAATATAAAGCAGAAGGTGACAAATACTGCAGAGGTAGAAAAATACACTTAATTAATCTGTTTCCTCAGATATTTTATTTGCACTAGGAAGGGGGCCTTTCGTCTCATTTTGTGTTAAAGAGGCGACTGATACTGTCATCTCAGATAATCTATTGAGGGGATTTAATACCCTAGCATACCCATTGTCCTAGTATAATATAAGTGGGTACACCGATAGAACAAATAAATAATATCCATATCTTTCATCAGCTCAGACGGCATCCTGTACCATTTTCAGGCGGTGTTGATGATGTGTCAATACCCGACCAGATGTCTCCTGAACCAGCACAGCCAGCACATCATGCACATTGTAATATTTTGTGACCTCATCACTATTTTATATATGATGGTATGCGTTGTATACTAACCTGCTGTTGGCTCATGGGGTGGTTGACATGGTTGTATGTGTTGCATACTAACCTTTCAGATGATGGCGTGGTTGACATGGTGGTATGTTTTGCATACTAACCTATTGGTTGCTGGGGTGGTTGACAGGGGGGGGTATGCGTTGTATACTAACCTATTGGTTGCTGGGGTGGTTGACATGGTGGGTATGCGTTGTATACTAACCTATTGGTTGCTGGGGTGGTTGACAGGTGGGTATGTGTTGTATACTAATCTGTCGGTTGTTGTGGTGGTTGACATAGTGGTATGCGTTGTTTACTAACCTATAGGTTGCTGGGGTGGTTGACGGGGGGGGGGGTCAATGCGTTGTATACTAACCTGTCGGTTGTTAGGGTGGTTGACATAGTGGTATGTGTTGTATACTAGCCTGTCTGCTGTTGGGGTGGTTGACATGGTGATATGTGTTGTATACTAATCTGTCGGTTGTTGTTGTGGTTGACATAGTGGTATGTGTTGTATACTAACCTGACGGTTGATGGGGTGGTTGACATGGTGGTATTTGTTGTATACTAACCTGTCAGTTGATGGGGTGGTTGACATGGTGATATGCGTTGCATACCAACCTGTTGCCTGATGGGGTGGTTGACCATGTTGACATGGTGGTATGTGTTGTATACTAACCTGTCGGTTGTTTGCTTGGGTGATTCACACGGAGAGTCCAGATATTGTCGTCAGGAAAGTTGTCTAGCAGCACCTGGCGGTTCATACCAGTAAATCGATCAGCTCTTTCAATCATTCTCTCATTTGTATGTAGTGTTGTTATCCAGTAAACATACTCCTCGTAGATAGCAAGTCCCTCCAGGCTATATGCACCAGCTGCCACCACCTGACGATTACCACCTTCTAGATCCACACTCCTGACAAAACACAACACAAACAGTAAGCCCCAATAATACACCAGCATTTATCTCGATAAACCGTTATCAATTCACGATTGTAATTCTGAAAAATAAAAATAAAATTGAATCACATTTTAGTATTGGCTGGCATGCAGATGTTTGAACCTAATTTGATTGTGCTGAATCTCAATATGTTTATATCAGGCTGGATCGGGCCGTTTTCATGCCCTAATTTAAATATGGATTGCACCGGACAACAATATTAATATGTTGTGGGGTAATTTAGAAAATGTCATGGCATCATCTAATGGATGCCAACTGTATATGTCACCCGATCTGGCAAAATGAGTCGTGGGTCGCAGATTTAAAAATGTGAGATATTAATAGATCCAAAAGTATGAATTTGGGATAATTTGACACTTGGGAATCGATTTGTGGTATTAGTTAAACATTATATCGCCGCCTTGACCTTTAAAGTAAGCAGAACTACCATAAATTATGCTATTTTACTGTAAAATTTAGATCATTTATACGTTTTGTATCAGTTTACACGGAAACACAAATAACATCTTCCTTTCGAATAATTTAAGGATAGTTATGTTTTAAAGATTGCACATTTGGAAACATACATGTGTTGATTTATATATATATATTAAGTGGGAAATATATTTCTAAGTCTAGGATGGCCATTCAATGTTGTTACTGCTATGTATAAAAACAAAAAAAGTATTAAAAAGTTGGAAAGTATATTGCAGATGTTTCACTATACTAGACAACATGAAAAAAACTAAACTGTCATATATATTTTGCAGTAGCAAAAAGATCCAATTTGGGTATACATGTAAGCATTTCCTTTACACCCGCAAGTAGAAATGCGCGCTTCGATAAAACCTTTACTGGGTGACTAAATTACAGTCTCCTGTGCAGCCACATTGGGAACGTACAGGCATTTTGTGTGACATGGGATGGCTGGTGATGTAGACATTACTTGGGAGGTGCAGCTGGTTTCTCCTGCGACCATCCCCATGCGGTGGGTTGAGGGATGCTGGCAAGTGCTTAGCTGTATTCTCTCCCATCTTTTTACCAAAGATATTAGGCTTAGGTGTATTGTCCTGATAATATGTAAAGTTATGTAGCTTACTGATACTAGTACCGTGCAAAACAGAATCCGGTGTTGTTGACGAGGGGTTGTAATCTATGTTATCAATCACTCTTGTGGCAAACTTTTCTCTAATGACTTGGGCGGGCACTACCTCAACAATTTGCTCCCATAGAGTGATGACTGAGTTGATCAAATCTGTACTCAGACGACGCAAGTGGTCATGAGAGATGCTTAGTCCACGCACAGCCAGCATATTCACGAGTGACTCATTGCCTGTTCTCATACGAACTTTCATAGATACTTCTAGAGGTAGCGGAGTTTGTCTCTCTTGTATGTGTCTGGCCACATCATCTTCTTTCTTTCTTTATGCAGAATGATTTGAACAATGGAAAAAAATATTGTCAACAATACTTTCTGAGGGTGCTCGGCCAATGCCCGGACCATCTAGCAGCATGTGTGAAGGAATGGCTTCAGTATCTACTGTATGATGACTAGCGACTGTATGTATCTGATTGTGAATCACTGGTAAATGAGCATAAACACACATGTCTCTTATCAAGAGTTTCCTGTCGCAGTATCTTAGCAGATTGTGCTTAGATCTTCACATCTGCTTTTTCGGTTATTTCACTTTTTCTTGAGATCTTCAACTGCCTCTCTTTTTGGTACATCAGCTGCCAACGTCGTCTTGAAATATATAGCCTACATCTGTGATATCAGGAATTACGCGGATAACTTCTTTCCCAAGTCATGTGGTACATGTGACCAAGGGATTCCTGTCATTTATTGCACATAAGTGTGAGATAAGCCATGTTCAGAACAACACCAGACCCCATGTGACCCTCCACATAGTCTATCACCTCATTAAAGGCATGTTATTTTATTAAATACCTTTATCGCATGTCCCTCAGAGAAGTCACAGTCAGCTGTGTCATCCTGAAAGGCTTTCGGTAGTGCTTATTCAGGTACGATATGTGATATTCAGTATTAATTGCCGTCATACCCCCTTTGGACAAAACACTCTTCATGTCTGAATCACCAATTTTGTTAGCAGCACCTGTAACGTTTTCATTTAGTATTATGTAATGTTACACAGGCTTTCCGTCAGTTCTTCTTATCACCAGCAATTTACTATTTCTGGGCAATAAATTAACTCTCTCAAATTACTTCCTCATGATGCTCCTGAACGCATCCGGCGGGTCTCCACAGGATGGGTATGGATCTGTGCTTCACTGTAGACCTTTTCAACAGTTTGTATGCCATTTTACATTGTGTTCAATGATTAGTTCTACTCTACCACGACCGTCTACAGCTTTGGAGCTTGGTAACTCACCTGAGTCATTTAGCTATGCAATATTGCTCAGCATCTCTTGAAATGATGTGTGGATCAACACGCAACTTAATAGATTTTGATGGTTTGAAAGTTGCTCAGACTGACATATATAGCATAAGTCTCAATCGATGCAATGTACTTTTAGCAATTATATGTTTCTGGCATCTTGAATTAATGCAACCAAAATAGTGGGCAAATGATAATATTTAGTTTAACATTCTAATAGAATAGGCATACCATGATGGTAGGAAGTAGCCATATTGTATTATGAAAAATCACAAAAGCAAAATTAGAAATCAAAAGAGACTTGTCAATTTTAAAAATATCCTATTGCATTTGTCACCATGTTACTGCTGGTATGAATGAATTAGTAAATGCAAATGGTGATCTACATTTATCATATAAAGCACAGTTGTATCTTTGAAAATTAGCAAATAGGACAAAATACAGAAAACCAGCGTAACATTATGTCAAGAAATGGGTTTCCCATATAAGGGAAGTAGTTCAACCAATGTATCAAAGTGTTTAGCATAGTCTGTTTAAAGCATAATATATGGGTATCTAATATTAGATCAGATGATCCAGATGTTCCCTGATTTTTAAAATGATCTACAAAAAATATATTTTCCACTGTCAAATTAGCCCAAATCTATATTTCTCACATGTTTCTGGATAAATTAGTGTAAAAACTAGAAAAAAAATCATTTGTTTTAGCTAATTAGCATAAATTACGCTAATTAAGGCTAATTAGACATAGAGACAACTTGTCTCTTTGGAGCAAGTCTCATGCTCGCCCTAAAAAGTGCAGTGCGCATGCTCTTAGCATGTCCACTAATCGTGACAGTTACACCACCATATCTTCTCACCAGAAACCCACAGTGACACCATAGAACACTAATATGTGCTGTTACCATGTCTGTAATGCTAGACCCGTCCATTCCCAAGTCACTAATATAATACCACAGCCGCCGATGCTGCGCTATCACACAATAGTCTGTTAACATTACATCAGTACTTACTCAATGCGTAATGTATCCCAGTCTGACCACCATATCCTCTCAGAGTAGAAATCCACCGAGATACCCCAAGGATTTATAACATCTGTAGTTACTATGTCTGTAATGTTAGACCCATCCATACCCATGCGACTAATACCATGAGAGTGACTCCAGTATAATAATCTGCCAAAACAAGGACATGAATATGATCTATATATTTAATAACCGTGCATGATTATAAGACATAAAATACAATATTCAGATGTTTTTTTGTTGTTGATTGTACCGATAAGTTGTATGTGACTGACTAAGCGCATCATAATGTTATAGTTAGTATCACTATGATACATTAAAGCATCATGTTTCCTGCTTTCAGATATGAATGACTATAGAAGATAACGACCCAGTCAACTCGCTGATTCAATGGTGGGAAAGTGGTACAGATGTCTGACTGTAAGCTGGTTATCATGATAACAACCTGCTCAACACATTGACTCAGGTGTGAAATAACGGTACATGTCTGACTATAATCTGGTTCTCATAATTGATGAAACCCCAGTCAACACTCAATGATGGGATATCATATATGGGTCAGATCGCGTGGAAACTCATAAATGGCCAATAGCTTCATCAAGGATATAGAAGTCGGACATTTTTTTAAAATTGCCCAATTGTACTTATTTTGATTTTAACTCAATTGACCAGTCCATATTTTTCATGCACATGACGATTATACTACAAGTAACACAAATCACTGTTTAATTTGAAAGTATATATATGGTTAAGGTTGAATGATATGATAATCAAAATTACTAAATATTCTGTCATTAAAAATTAAATAATTCAAAACGTCATGTTTGCATAATCAGCATAAGGCCAATTAAAATCAAAAGTATTAGTTGAAATTATGGAACTATAGATTATGTAACATTGGTATCTTATACTCACCGTCTATCAGGGTGAACATCTATTCTATATGGCGATTCACCTTGATGAAGCAAGACACTATCATTGCCATCTAACTCAGAAGCATATATAGTGTGTGTATCATAGCTGATCCAATACAACTTTCTACAGAAAAAACATGTTAGAATGTGTAAAAGCAACAAAGCTGTAATATTTGTGTCTACATTTGAAAAATATAATTATAACAGCTGTATAATTTCTGATCCATTACAGATGACCTATGGACAAGTTAAAGATTCATACAGCTTTGAAATGCGCAAGTGTGGGACGATCAAGTGTAGGCGTACATTAGCCTATAGAGTACGCTTTGACAGCATTAATATCAGCCACTGAACTGATTACAAGATACTCCTCCAACGAGAAATTGGCCCACTACTGTTTTAATGTTAGACCAACGTCTGCGACGTTGGCTGACATTAAACCAACATCTGGTGAGTGTGCCGTGTTGGCTGGGAAAGCTCTTACTGTCAATATGCTGGAGGTCAACTGTCTCCAGATCCCCACGGTAACACAGCCTTTTGTGTCACAACACAAAGCCCACATGAGAGAAATGATGAATTACTTCCCCATAGATGTCGCTCAAGTATGTAGAGTTTATATGACTTGCTTGCTCTTAATGCGGCGATGGGTATGAAGCGCATATAGTATTGTTATCTTGGCTGATAACTGTGGATGTGGGGTGATATGTCATTGTGGAATGTCCAGGGGCCACTGTTGCATTCTGGGGCCACATTGTCCCGCGTATTTGACAGTTGACTACACCTTTAAATTGAAGTTATATTGAACATGATGTGGAGCAGCTTATAACATCTAACTCGTGCTATACATGGCGAGCTTATAGCTAGGCTCTGCGTGAACAATTTAACATAATATCTCAGATAGATCATATGAAAAACACCAAACCGGATACGTTTGATCAAACACCAATGGCTGCTGCAGGTGGCAGTGTCACTTCCACAGAAGGGAAGCCATGAGAGATTGTGATTTTATCAAGGACACCGTGGATGCCCATGACACCACAGGAGAAAAAGGAAGTGCAGAGGATCTGCGATGAAATGGCGGAGTTGACCAGCGACGAGAGTGGTGTTAGACTCTGAACCACTGGCCAGATACTGTACCGTGAGTAAGCTAACGACAGGGTCCAGGGAAACTTTGTTTTAAAATTAATAAACCTTCTTTATAATAATGGATTCTGAACAGTTTAAACAATATACAGACAGCGTGACCGTTATGGAAAGCACCAAAACCTTACACCGACGTCATGCACAGTGTATTCAGTCGTTGATACGGCAAACGAAGCAGTGTGAAAGGACGAGCACGGCGTTTGTTAGGGCCTGGTTTAAAGACAATGAGTTGGCTGGTGGCGAGGTGGGCGTCGAAAATCAAATTGAGATTGCCACTAGGACTGCAGCTGGATTATTGTACTGCGAACTGGAGCGCTACGTCACCGGCGTTCTTGCCACGAATAATAGTATTAAAAATCGTTTTAATGCGACATGGGTGGATGTGAGAGCTCATTTGAGGACAGCTTTTCCACAAGTCATGAGAGCAGTTCCCTCAGAGATGAGGTCGAGAAAAGAGACAAAGTCCCTATGAGCCAGAGGGCAGTTTCAGTACACGTTCCCGGGAAGTTGCTGACGCCGCCTACCCGGTGGACAGAACAGGATTCTGATCAGAGCGTTTGCCTGGGGGTTGCGTAGTGACGAGCTAGCACGTAAGCTGGTAGAATAGGGGAATCCTACCACGATGGAAGTGCTGGTAGAATAGGGGAATCCTACCACGATGGAAGTGACATTCACCACCCTGGCAAAGATGCCTATGCTCGTCCGAGTCGTCGTGAGGAGCCGATGTGGTAGCACCAAACAATACTACTGACCTCCTGCTGAAGAAACTTCTACAGAGCGAGGAGAGGCTACAAACCGAGGTAGTGAAGTGGGAAGCACAGGCAATGTTACCCAGGACTACTACCGGTCCTACGACTCGACCAGCGTTCCGCGCTAAAAGACAAGAACCACCCCAGGGTACTGTGCAGGAGCCCGGGGCTAATTGTATGTCGAATGGAAAACATCGCTGTTTTGGGTGCAGCCGTGTTGGCCACATTGGCGTTGGCAAAGCCGTTCGGTAATCGGACATACGTGGTAGATGCGATCTCAGCAGACCATCGGTCACTTTGTAGGTTGGTGGCCTGTCGATTGGGGCATTGGTGGACACAAGGGCCTCCTGTATGTTCCTACGACTAGTCATTTTTCACAAACTGGCGGAACTTGCTTATCGCTACTAGCTGCTGGCTGACGCCCCAGCGTTGAGAGGCATCTCCGGTACATATTTGGACGTCAGAACCGAAATCAAAATCCAAGGAGTGGCAAAGCCAATCCGGGTTACGGTTTTAGGCGATCTGCCGTGCAAGATGGTGCTGGGAGAAGATGCCTTATACGATGATATGTTGTCAGAAAATATAACTAGGCCGAGTCATTTGGCCTGGGCGAGCCCGATCACGCTGGTCTCAAAGCGTGACGGCTCTACGCAGTTTTGTGTGGATTACTGTAAGTTAAATGCAATCACCATTCTCGATCAGTACCACAAATTCAAGATATTTTTTACCAAGTAGGAGGGAGTACTATGTTTAGCTCCCTCGATTTAAAGGCCGGATACTGACAGTTAGTCATAGGGGAGGACTCAATTGAAAAAACAGCATTTAGATGCCATTACGAGTTTTTACGAATGCCTTTCAGACTTACGATGCACTCGCAGTGTTTCAATGATGGACAAGGTTCTGGCGGATCTCATTGGCCGCATTGTCATGGTCTATTTCTGGCCAGGTCAACAGTAGCATAATGTCTACGTTTGGCCATGCATAACTTCACTAGCTGACCAACGCAGTATAAAATATATGAAAACGTCCAGTCATTATGATTACATATGAACTGCATTATCAGTATGGTACCGTTGAATAAGCTGTTATCTGTGCATCATTACATGGATGTCCGACTAGTGTCAGCATGTTAATGGCATTAATATTTTACAATATCATCATACCAGTTAAAAAACGCATCTTAGAATAAATATTCCCTTATTGGGAACTGCTGTGAGCTCATTTAAATATTTAGGACGTAGGCACATTACCTTCCTATCCAATCTACTGCTATGTCCACCACATTTAGTCCAGCATGTGTGTAGATAGTTTCAGATGTAGTATTGTCGATGGGAGCTCTCTTGATGTAACGATCATCCAGATCAAAAAAATAAAGCATATTATCCACAATGTCAATATCAAACTGGCGAATCTTAATGTGATGTGGTGTGTAGCTATACATACTGCCATCCATGTTAGCTCTGCCAATGTATCCATTCACATATTCAGAAAACAACAGCTCTGCTTGGATATCTGGAAATACACATATCTCGATACTAAATAATAATCCGTTAAATGACCCAAATGTGTGCATTATAAACATAAAAGAATGTAATGTATTGGTATTACACACTTATTAATGAATAGTCATAATGAATACATCAATTAGCCAGGTGTACGTGTCATGTTGAATGTTAAAGTATATTGTAAACTAGAGCAGCATGTGACAAACAAAATTAGCCAGGTGTGTGTCATGTTGAATGTTATAATAACTAGGACGTATTGTACATGGAAAAGGCTGCTAATTCTATTAAAATATTTGTTTAAATTTCATATTTATTATTTATGTACAAACATATTGCCTATGGCTGCATGTAATTTGCTTTTCATCCATCCACCCACCCAGCCACCCAATCACCCTCCGGCCTATTTATTTATTTCTTTACTTATTTACTTATTTACTTATTTACTTATTTGCTTCATTCATTCATTCATTCATTCATTCATTCATTCATTCATTCATTCATTCATTCATTCATTCATTCATTCATTCACTCACTCACTCAATCACTCACTCACTCACTCACTCACTCACTCACTCACTCACTCACTCACTCACTCACTCACTCCCTCACTCCCTCACTCCCTCACTCACTCACTCACTCACTCACTCACTCACTCACTCACTCACTCACGTATTTATTTATTTATTTATTTATTTATTTATTTATTTATTCATTCATTCATTAATTCATTAATTCATAAATTAATTAATTAATTAATTAATTAATTAATTAATTAATTAATTAATTAATTTATTTATTTATTTATTTATTTATTTATTTATTTATTTATTTATTTATTTATTTATTTATTTATTTATTTATTTATTTATTTATTTATTTATTTATTTATTTATTCATTCATTCATTCATTCATTCATTCATTCATTCATTCATTCATTCATTCATTCATTCATTCATTCATTTTTTTATTTATTTATTTATTTATTTATTTATTTATTTATTTATTTATTTATTTATTTATTTATTTATTTATTATGGGTTTTTATAGTGAAAGCAAGCTTCACTTACCGCTGACAACTCTACATGTCATGTGATCGTTATCCAGCCTGTAATGTTTATTACAGCTGCAAACAGGACTGTTGTTCACATCTTTACATATCTGATGACATGGACGTGGAATTGCCCGACATACATCATTGCCTGTAAGTACAATGTCAAACAAAAACATCAAAGTTTCGTTTATTGCAATCAAAATGTAGAGATGTATATGTTTTGTGAATGAAATGGCTCAGTATCACTATGCGATTGCAACATGTCACTATGTTAATGTATGCTCATTTTAGTAGGTTATACTTGTGTTAAATTGAAATAATGTCCAAAAAGGGCACATATTTGGGAAATGGTCTCGTGCTGTGATTTACTAATTTTGTACATTTGATCATTTTAGGCATATTATCATATTTTAGAGTAAGCCACACGATGAGCATGCTTATAGAGAAAGCAAATATGGTATATTGATCCTTTGATAAGGTTAGCCAACATTACACAAGAAGACAATTACAAAGAACTCAATGTATGCAGACAAGTGAAGATAATTTTTCCAGTGTGTGGACTAGATGAGGTTCCTGCTCATTCTAACAGAGGTCACACATACATTTAGGGAGACTAGAAGATGTTATGAAAAAAATAATAAGACTTTTAATTTGACTGAAAACAGACTGAAAACAAATTAGCTTGGATAGCTCCACTGCCTATGTGCATTATTGTGTATCACGAATACAAATATTGGTTGATGAAAACTGTGATAATCAATCAAAGCATGTACAGTACAGTACATGTTGATTTAGCTGAGTAATTCAACCTGATTACAAGACTATGGATACTACACCAACGAGATACTCTCCCAAAGCATTTTAAACCAGCATTGGCGGAGTGTACATTGTTTAAGGGAAAGCTGTCCTGTCAATACATTCGCGGGGTCAGCTGTTTTGTGATCCCTGCAGTTAGTTTGCAAACTCAACGCACAGCTAATAGCCAGGGCTAAGAGCTTTGTGCTTTGTAATTATTAACTCATAGATGTCGCTCAAGTATATATGGACTTGCAGTGATTTGGGAATTTGCTCTTTATGCGGCGTTGGGTATGAAAAGCATATTTAGTATTATTATGATATAGGGCCCAGGCCTACCCACGAGCACTAATGTATTCTGGGGGACCCGTGTCCTGCAAATATTAACAGCTGACTAGACCTTTCAATTACAGCTAATGAAGACAAAATACCTTCTAGTTGATTCTTGGAAAACGACAAAGAATATGGGCAAGCTAAAAATCGTTGACCCAATGCTTGAAATAATGATAATTACTACCAATATCTATATTATATTATACTACAGTAACCCGACATGTATGTATGTCATGGCTATGCAGACCACCTTTCACATGCATAGGCCTTGACCTGTATGGCGGCCAATGGGAACTTAAATTAAAATTAGCATAACACAAGACGGACTTTGCACCGATATTGGTTTGATGCTAGCCTAGCGTCATGGCCAGGATTGGGGTTCTATGTGCTCCTAGGATATTAGCATATTATGGCAAAAGATATCCATGCACATATATTAGTGCACATTTTCTTTGCGCCACATCATGACGTAAACCTAAGTAATGTTTGTGATCTCACCTGACACACGATGTGATATCAACATCATCATCTGGATTAATATCACCAACATCACCGGTTTACATTGACACTCTGACATCTTGTTATTCCCTGGTGTAACCTGTCAACATTAACACAAACATCACCAGTCTACATCGACATTCTGACATCTTGTTATTCCCCGGTATAACCTGTTAACATTAACACACACATCACCAGTCTACATTGGCACTCTGACATCTTGTTATTCCCCGGTATAACCTGTCAACATTAACACACACATCACCGGTCTACATTGACACTGTGACATCTTGTTATTCTCTGGCCTAACCTGTCAACATTAACACACACATCACCAGTCTACATTGACATTCTGACATCTTGTTATTCCGTGGTGTAACCTGTCAACATTAACACACACATCACCAGTCTATATTGACATTCTGACATCTTGTTATTCCGTGGTGTAACCTGTCAACATTAACACACACATCACCAGTCTACATTGAGACTCTGACATCTTGTTATTCCCTGGTATAACCTGTCAACATTAACACACATCACCAGTCTACATTGACACTCTGACATCTTGTTATTCCCCGGTGTAACCTGTCAACATTAACACAAACATCACCAGTCTACATTGACATTCTGACATCTTGTTATTCCCCGGTATAACCTGTCAACATTAACACACACATCACCAGTCTACATTACCAATCTGACATCTTGTTGTTCCCTGATGTAACCTGTCAACATTAACACACACATCACCAGTCTACATTACCAATCTGACATCTTGTTGTTCCCTGATGTAACCTATCAACATTAACACACACATCACCAGTCTACATTACCAATCTGACATCTTGTTATTCCCCGGTGAAAACTGTCAGCATTAGCACACACATCACCAGTCTACATTGACATCCTGACATCTTGTTGTTCTCTGGTGTAACCTGTCAACATTAATATCTGCAGATACAACAATGCATTCATATTTATTTAGGCCAAGTTTGGTATTCTACTCCTGATCAATAGTAGAGTGGGTCAGCATGTCACATAATCATTTATATTTGTCGCTAGCATATTGGCTGTTTTCATTCTCACTCACTGACTCACTAACTCACTGACATTGTTGCTGGAAGGTTTTCCATTGAACCCCTCCATGCCCGATGTTTGTCGAGTGTGTCACGCATTAGTGGACAGCACGACGGCTGACCAGTGTCCGAGACGGCCAGTGTCAGACGGGTGTACCGTCTAGGATAATGCTGGTATAATGCTGGTATAATGCTATTATAATGATAGTATAATGTTGGTATAATGCTGGTATAATGTTGGTATAATGATGGTATAATGCTGGTATAATTTTGGTATAAAAATGATGCTAGTATAATGCTGGTATAATGATGGTATAATGTTGGTATAATGCTGGTATAATGCTGGTGTAATGCTAGTATGATGTTGTTATAATACTTGTATAATGCTGGTATAATGATGGTATAATACTGGTATAATGCTGGTATAATGCTAGTATAATGTTGGTATAATACTGGTATAATGTTGGTATAATGCTGGTATAATGCTGTTATAATGCTGGTATAATGCGGGTATAAAAGTGGTATAATTTTAGTATAATAATTATGCTAGTATAATGCTGGTATAATACAGGTATAATGTTGGTATAATGCTGGTGTAATGCTTGAGTAATGTTGGTATAATACTAGTATAATGCTGGTATAATGATGGTATAATACTTGTATAATGCTGGTATATTGCTGGTATAATGTTGGTATAATACTGGTATAATGTTGGTATAATGCTAGTATAATGCTGTTATAATGCTGGTATAATGCTGGTATAATGTTGGTATAATTTTAGTATAATAATGATGCTAGTATATTGCTGGTATAATACTGGCATAATGTTGGTATAATGCTGGTATAATGTTGGTATAATGCTGGTATAATGCTGTTATAATGCTGGTATAATGATGGAATAATGTTGGTATAATTTTGTTATTATAATGACGCTAGTATAATGCTGGTATGATACTGGTATAATACTGGTATAATGCTGGCATAATACTGGTATAATGCTGGTATAATGCTAATATAATGTTGGTATAATACTTGTATAATGCTGGTATAATGATGGTATAATACTGGTATAATGATGGTATAATGCATGTATAATTCTGGTATAATGTTGTTATAATGCTGGTATAATGATGGTATAATGTTAGTATAATGCTGGTATAATACTTGTATAATGCTGGTATAATGATGGTATAATACTGGTATAATGCTGTTATAATGATGATATAATACTGGTATAATGATAGTATAATGTTGGCATAATGCTAGTATATTGTTGGTATAATTATTGTATAATGCTGGTATAATGTTGGTATAATACTGGTATTATGCTAGTATGATGCTGGTATAATTATAGTATAATGTTGGTATAATGCTGGTATAATGTTGGTATAATGACGGTATAATGCTTGTATAATTTTGGTATAATATTGATGCTAGTATAATGCTGGTATAATGATGGAATATTGTTGGTATAATGCTGGTATAATGTTGGTATAATGCTGGTATAATGATGGTATAATGCTTGTATAATGTTGGTATAATACTTGCATAATACTGGTATAATGATGGTATAATACTTGTATAATGCTGGTATAATGTTGGCATAATACTGGTATAATGCTGGTATAATGCTGGTAAAATGTTAGTACAATACTGGTATAATGCTGTTATAATGCTGGTATAATGCTTTTATAATGCTGGTATAAAGCTGGCATAATTTTGTTATAATGTTGGTATAATGCTGGTATAATTTTGGTATAATGATGCTATAATACTGGTATAATGCTGGTATAATGCTGGTATAATGCTGGTATAATGTTGGTATAATATTGGTATAATGTTGGTATAATGTTGTTATAATGCTGGTATAATGCTGGTATAATTTTGGTATAATGATGCTATAATACTGGTATAATGCTGGTATAATGTTGGTATAATACTGGTATAATGTTGGTATAATGTTGGTATAATGCTGGTTTAATGTTGGTATAATGCTGGTATAATGTTGGTATAATGATGGTATGATGTTGGTATAATGCTGGTATAATGCTAGTATAATGTTGGTATTTTACTTGTATAATGATGGTATAATATTGGTATAATATTGGTATAATGCTGGTATAATGCTGGTATAATGCTGGTATGATGCTGGTATAATACTTGTATAATGCTGGTATAATGCTGGTATAATGCTGGTATAATGTTGGTATAATGCTGGTATAATGCTGGTAAAATGTTGGTATAGTACTTGTTTAATGTTGGTATAATGCTGGTATAATGATGGTATACTGCTAGTATGATGTTGGTATAATACTTGTATAATGCTGTTATAATGATGGTATAATACTGGGATAATGCTGATATAATGTTGTTATAATACTGGTATAATGTTGGTATAATACTGGTATAATGCTGTTATAATGCTAGTATAATGTTGGGATAATACTGGTATAATGCTGTTATAGTGCTGGTATAATGCTGTTATAATGCTGGTGTGATGCTGGTATAATGTTGGTATAATGCTGGTATAATGCTGGTAGAATGTTGGTATAATGATGGTAATATATTGGTGTAATTCTTTTATAATGCTGGTATAATGTTGGTATAAAGATGGTATAATACTGGTATAATGCTGGTAAAATGCTGGTATAATGTTGGTATAATACCGGTATAATGCTGGTATAATGCTGATATAATGCTGGTATAATGCCGATATAATACTGGTATTATGCTGGTATTTATTTAATGTGATAATGATATAATATTGTTAATTGTTTTGTAAGTCGTTTATGGCTATGTCATATGACAAAGAAACAATATTGTTCGACAGTCAATGAGTATTGTAATGAATAATTAGCTGCGACTAAGCATGTCCCTTCATATACATTTTAGTATTTTTAATGCTGATTAAAATCATAATTAATTTTTATCAAATACTCAAAATCAAATACTCAAAATACCCAAAAATTAAATGGTAGCCCACAAAAATAAAACAACCACAAACCTAGTCGGGTGCTTAAAGTCGGATAATGCTATGATAATGACTTGATGAAGATATTATGTAATACTGACTTGATGTAGATATAATTTTGTCTTGTAGTTTATTCTTGCTGGGAATTAACTTGCTAGTAAGACACTTAACGTTCAGCCTGGCTTCTTTACTGTCCCCCTGCAGATCAATGCAGGTTGTCAGATGCCGCCAAGTAAACTGTGATCAGTGTAGATGTTTTACCTTGTTTTACCTCTCACATAAAAAACGCTTGTAAATGTAATATTATTTACACTTTTAGGTAAACTTTTGTCTTTTACGTTCCTAACCAGTAATAATAACTTGAATTTTTCAGTCTAGTTTTTGTCCTTGTTGTCCCCTTGGACCCAGGCAGATTGTCAGGCGTCGCCAACTATGATCCTTATGGGGAATCGACACAGTCAATACACTCATTATAACCAAATAGAAAGCATCACAGAAGACATACATCTTTATTTATTTACTTGGCAAACACATTCTAGACACGACCTGATATATGCGTGCTGCCAGGTGAGAAAGTTAGCAGATACTGCCTTTTGCCTTTCCAGAGCAGCATAGGTGAAGTTATACTGTCAAGGTCATGTCAACGGAAGTGGGTATTTGGAAGATATGTATCTTTACTACTCTCCATTATTCATTTCTGGAGACGCCAAAATATTCAAATTAGTTCCATAACAGTTATCCACAACATATGGACAATTTTATTACGTATTTCAATATTTACCGGTGGTGAGATGTGCATGTCGGGAGGGTTGTGTGTACCTGACTCAATGGATAACGCGGGGGGGGGGGAATGGAGTAATCACTGATCGGTGTGATAGGCCCTATATATGTGAGGTCAGCCATGCGAAGCAAGCTCTGTTTGTGATCCGTGTCCAGTGTATAACCCAACCAGTACCGGGCAGTGACCCTGCTGCTTTAATGTGTGTCCATCGTTTACGACGCTGGCCCAACATTGAAGCAGCATTGGGTCAACGTCTAGTGATTGTTGGGAATACAGATGACATACAAGCGAGGCTCTAAAGAAGTTAGATAAATAATGTAGATAGATAGAAATGTGCCAGATAACCTGTCGCTCCCAATATGTTCGCTCCACAGGGTGACGTCATGATGATCAGAGTGGGGTCAGTGTGGGGTTCGAACCCGCGATCTCCGACACTGTACCAGGGCCCTCGCCCTGCTATGATACCCACAGGATATAGTAAATCATCGCATGGGTGTACGAAGAAAAATACAAACCGTGACCGATCTGAAAAATACAAATGCAATGATTTTTTCATGCCAGCAATAATCAAATTGATCAGAGAATTGAAATATTTGATTCCCCTTCTTATCATCTAACCCCACCAGAATTACAGGGATATATGTCTTCTAATTAATTCATGAGACTAAGTGGTCATCCTTGCACAGGACAAGGTTTTGATTTTGTGCTGGAATAAATAAATCGCCTGACGAAATCCTGGGATTTCAGCATGTCAAATAATCCGTTAAAATATAAACAAACTTGTTGAATTTCAAAATTATATTAAAATATTCACTGCAGTTGAAAAACCATCAGTAATGATGTCAGAAAAAATGATGTCTCAAAAGCATAATTGCGTAGTTCTAATTACAATCAAAATTTGAGATTTTAATTGGTTATGGATTAATTTCATGCAAAATATGTCATATATGCATCACTAGCATGTAAATGGTTAAATGTGGGGTGGAAAAGTCATTATTTCATAAAAAAGTATCCCTAGTGTCCCAAGTGTCCCAAGTTGAGGTACTGCCCAAGTAAATAAGGTTTTCACATATGCACAAATAGAAGTGCAAAAATCGTTTATGTGTTATTTTGTTGTGGGTGTCACATACGGTATATATACTGGACACGAATACGACATTCACCAAAATAAAATAAGAACAAATGTGGCTGTGCTCGCATTATTATTCCTGCGCATGTGACCGTATGCCTAATATACCTTACAATCGGACCCCCCCCCCCCCACTCTATTTCAGAATTCTGGATCTGCCCCCTGAAATAGCTTTCCGTCGTCGTATGCAGCCATAGCTTAGAACTAAATGGTGGACCCCTTAAATATTAGGAACAAAATAATATGCCTAATGTAGTTTTTCTCACCAATAATACACAATAATCCAAGACATAGCCTATACCAGCAAGCAGGAGACATTGAATTAGTGTTGGGTTAAAGTTATAAACTTCCATGGATACATATGTTTAATAGTGTATTTGAGCGGTCCCTGATAGGCCTGTGGCCTCTAGTGTGTGGGTGATATTACATGCAAGTCTACGGGACTGTGATTACTTGAGCGAGACCTTAAACATTGACTAAATGATGCAATCGACCGGTACTTCCTTATAATTTTTTTTACAGATACCTAATGCCAGATCAATGCTGGTCCAGGATCACAGCCGGGGAGGGGGGGGGGACACTTCCATACTTGGGAGTACTGGGGATGTGCCGCTGGACAGGGTGCCTTTTTGAGCTTCCAGCTTTGGCACAGGGTGTCTTTTTTGAGCTTCCTAATTGGGACAGGGTCAGGCGAATTGGGACAGGGTCAGTTTTTGAACACGCCGGAGGCACACACCTACCCATTTCTAAGGCGAGTTCCCCCACCTCACCCCCCCCCCTCGTGCATCACAGACGGTGGCCCACCATTGCCCCAGCATTGGGTGAAAGTCACGTGTTGGCTGAGTAAACAATGCCAACAACCATTCACAATATCCTACTGACCCTTTATCTTATTTAATTTTTCATCCACTTGAAGATGTGTCTCGCTACCGCGACCCACAACTTCGCATGGCTGCAAATTACTCATATTAATTAAATTTGAGAACAAACATTTGCAAATGTTGATGTCCAAACACTAATTTCTCTCCCAGTAACTGTTATTCCACCTGCTAATAAAACAGATAAAGAACGATTATAGCAGCGATTAGTGCTTAAAGGGTGAATTTGTATTTCAGGTCCGTAACCAGCCTCTTGAAAGGGGGGGGGGAGGGGTCGTTTTTATATATATGTAAGTTTAATATTGACTAAAAGCGCACCAAAGGTTTTAGGGGGGTTTGGGGGCATGCCCACCCGAGAAAAAAAATGGATAAACGACTAATTTTGTGCATTCTGGTGAATTACCATCGGTTTGACATTAAAGAAACACATCAACAAATACAAAGTATGATATATTTATATGACATATTTATAATAGCGTAGCCTAAAGTAGAAATAATATGCGACACTGACTACTACATCAGAGAGGTGAACGAACATGGTTTCACCAAATTCTTCAAAAATTGTAAAAACTATTTATCTAGACTGTTCACATAAAAATCAAAGCTTCCAAATCATTCACCAGGTGTCAGATGTATCTGTCCCTTCATTTATGTGAATATTTTAACAAAACAAATTATCCATAAAAAAAAAAAAAATTCTGAACAACGTACGCTGTCGTATTTATAATATTTCTATTATAATATAATTATAAACATAGAATTCACTATAGTTTAGTGGCACTTGTATAAGTCAGACAGGGAATTGTGAAGCTTATTTTGGCTGTTGTGGACTCTAAAGGCCTGTTACGCGTGAAACTTCTCGATCAGGTTAATGTAAAGCTCACCTTTCGACTTTTAGGTGGGTTTAGATTATTTTTTAAAACCCCTTGCGGGGTCTTAATAATAAATGAACATTTGTGCTGCTAGAACCGTTGTGCTTCAACCAAATAATTGCAACTGAATTTGATAAAATACTTCATAAATCTTCCTCGTTTAACCCTAGTTACAACGTTGAAATATATAATGGAGATTAAATATTTTTAATAAATTGGAAATGTCTTCTTAGTTAGCTTTTTCCGCTTCATTTGAATACCTAAGGCTATTTTCATTGTTAACCCTTTAAGTGCGGGGAGCGTCTTCGGACGTCAGAATATGAGGATGGCTATTTTTCAAATATTTTTTTTATTTTTCATCATCTGAGGTTTGAAACTGCGCTAAGAGTTCTTGCCTAAAATAATTGAAAAATAGAAACATGTAATTCAGGAGCACACCCTTTCAGCGCAGGGACCGTCTTTAGACGTCAGAATCGGACGTCTGCCCAGCAAACACAAACCATTTATATAACATTTGTTCAACGTCGGCCCAACGTCTTCGACGTTGGTCCAACATTGTACAAAAGTTTTGTGTTTGTTGGGTGTAGATGTCAGATTCTGTCGTCTAAAGACGGTACCCGCGCTGAAAGAATTAAAATGGACCCATAAAATATGTATTTAAAATGAAGCGGAAAGAGCCAACCAGGACATTTATATTATGATAATTTATGATGACATTTATTATGATGTTTCTTCTTTGTCCATTGAGTATTCCGTGCTAGAGACCTCTCATACACAGATGTTTCTCTGAAAATCTGCACCAAACTTGGTGCAAATTTTCAGAGAAATATCATGTTTTTCCCCTCTTAACATTGAGATATCGCTCTTTCTATGTTGTGTTTTTGGGCAATGCACTTCACTCATATGTGTTTCATTTCACTCAAGTGTGAATGAGACATGGCTGGCCATGTGTATGATAAGTCCCTAACACGGATATGATTGTGGTGCTGTATGCTCCCCGTTGAGTTGAAATATAGCTCACGAATGAACAGGTCCCGTAATCTCAAAGCATCAATGCTGTAATACTCTTTTTAACCATGGTGCTGCTGAATTGTTTGTTTCCTTTTTTATCCCCGCCCGTAGGGGAAGGGGGATTTTAGTCGCGCCAGGATTCTGTCCGGCGTCTGGTTGTTGTGTCCGACGTCCGGCGTCACGTTTTCTTGTGGGTGCAAAAACTCAAAAACTACTGGTCAAATCTTTTTGAAATTTTAACATCACATTCCTAGCAGCATGGGGATGTGCAAGTGATTTTTTTTAAAGATGCTACCAAAATTCAAAATGGCCGCCAGAGGTCAACTCCAATATTTTTTGTGGGCGCAAAATCTCTAAAACTTTGAGTCAGAAATTATTCTAATTTTACTATCACGATATGGATATGCGCAAGTGCTTTTTTAAAGGTTTTACTGTAATTCAAAATGGCCGCCATGGATAAACTTCATATTTTCTTGTGAGCGCAAAAACTGAAAAATTGAAATCGTACAATCACATTACCCACCATCGGGAAATGTGCATGTGATTTTACTGAAATTTAAAATGGCCACCACAAATCAACTTTTTAAATATTTGTGACAGCGAAACGTCTAACCTAATTTATGGCGGGGGATGATATAGGACTTCAGTCCTCTTGTTTCATTCATTTGAAGCTGGGATTGCTAACGCAATTTCCAGCTTCAAATGACGAAACAAAGTTAATATTTATGAAAAAATAGACATCTCCAACATTGAATAAAAAGATTAACTGAGCAAAAAATATTTTAGCAAAATAACTGATGAGTGTTTATGTTTGAAACTGCTTGGAAACATATATATGTATGTGATACCATATCAATTGTCGTGTGATTTTAGCAAATTAACCATATTGTATATACATGTGTACATACATTCTATCATTTTTATGACAAATAAGTCAGTAATGACTTTTCTTTATGTTAATAAATATCTATCTTAAACGGTCCTAGCAGCAAAAGGGTTAACAGCTGTTGTCATTCTTGTGACATATTTCTATTAACCCTTGAAGCGCTGAAATATTTTTATATAAACCAAGAGACCAACGGTTTTTTTCAATTTGAAATCATCATAAATGTCTTAGTTAGGTCTTTGCGCTTCATTTGAACACCTGTGTTGTGGGTCTACGGCCATTGTGAATATTTTGCCCTTTGAGCGCGAGGATCGATTCTAGACGTCAGAATCTGACGTTTACAGACGTCAGATTCTGACGTCTGAAATCTATCCCCGCGCTGGTATGGTTAATCTAAATTCATGGCACATATGATCATTGCTCACTATTTAGTCAATGCTGTCAAGAAAGTAAATATGGCTGTATTTACACACCACTCTAAAGTCATGTGCTGCCATGCAAAGACAAAAGACAATGACATGAAATGAAATGAATCGGGCTTTAGGCCACCTTTGTGCACATATAGGCTAAACTGGGCCAGGATGGGGAAGAAACATTTTTTTTTTTTTAAACCGCCGAAACCGGGAACCGAACCCCGAACTCTAGCGTGAAAGGCAGCGGTGCTAACCACTTCCCTAGGGCCCCCGCCCAAGACAAAAGACAGTAACATGAATAAGCATGTAGTGGTCTTTGGCTTTGCAAGGCAGTGAAGGTTGCCCAAACTACGACTGAAACTGAAGATTTGAGTCAGAGATTGACCCTGTACAAAAACTTGTACATCTTCCTTTGAATGATCACATCTAACACTTTGCAGCGGGTAATCTGTGCGATAATAAATGTATTATTATTTGCAAAATTTCCTCTCGTTTTTTTCGGACCTTGGGATGGATATCTCTCTCTGTCACCGCCACCTTGAAGAATAGTTCATTCTTCCAATCAAACGTATCGAGCAGTCCATCTAAGGGTTAACCCTAACAGCGCGGGGATCGACTGTCGGAATCTGACGTCTGCAGACGTATTTATATTTATAACGACCGTAAGACCTATGTGGTCTCACCACCCCAAATGCCGCTCCCATTGAAATGCATGTAAACTGCCTCAATTCCATGGGCCGATTTCACCCCTTTTCGACGATATCCACATATAGTGTCGCATATCATGACAAAACCTGATCTGTCTTTCTTCAAAAACAGGTCCGATATATGTTTGGTAGACAGACAGATTTTGAGCTACAGTCCATGACGTGTATGAACGTCAGAACAGTTCAAAATTAGCTCTAATTCTTACCCTCTGTTACAGACCAGACACACGTCCTTTTAGCCCACTGTATCCCTGCGAGATTATCACGAAACAGTTATATCTGATATCCTGCATGACGGAAACACATTTATGCTGATTTCAAATTAAAAAAAACCTTTAGTCTCCATATACCATGGTTTATAGAAAAATATTTCAGCTCTTTAAGAGTATTTTTCCAACTACACATTGAGAGTTGTCCAATGTCCATAATAACACCTGTTCGTGAACGAAGACATTATAAGGCCGCACCGATTTGTTTTTGTACCTTGCAAAGGCAAACCAATTTTTCTTTCTAACACTATTGGCAATAAAATTACAATAAATTATCAGTGAATTACCCCATACCCTCCCTTACACGTATTCTCCGTAAATATATATTTCATATTACATTACCTTATTGTTTATATTAATTTCCTCTGTATGTTTACACTGTTTAATGTACTAGCCTTCTGTTTTAATATAAAATGATTGTTTTCTGCAAATGCAATGCATAGATCACTGATATGTATGCAAGAAAATGATAAATATCGTATCTTAAAAAAGAACCTGACCCCACCTCTCCTGATTCATTGCACATATTTTAAAAAGAGCCAGAAATACAATCACACTCTAACCCTGCTTACTATATTAACCCTTATCATGCTCATTTAATTTATATAAATTTTCACACACTAGAAGTTGTGTCTCGCTACCACGATCCACAACTTCAAGTTGGTGAAATGTTGAAATTCACATTTTGTGACCCGCATCAGTGGTTGGTCATCAAATAAAATAAATAAAAATAGTCGTGATCAGTAGGATAATGATTAATGGGACGAGCCTCATAGGAGCCCTAAATATAACATTAGATATACTATAAACTGTATCTTACTTTCATCGGATAAGATGCTCCTATATTTTTTAATGGAAATGAAACCTATCTTCGACTATATATAGAAGTCAGATTCTGACGTCTATACACGTCAGAATCTGAAGTCTAAAATTAATACCCGCACTGTACGAATGAAATATTTATAATGGCCGTAGACCCATAACATAGGCATTCAAATGAATCGGAAAGAGCTAACTAAGCTATTTATGATGATTTCAAATTTGGAAAACCCTTTGGTCTCCGCGGTTTATACAAAAAATATTCAAGGCTTATGGGTTTTAGTAGAATAGGCTCCAGTGGCCGATCCAGAGGGGGGAGGGGGTCAGACCCCAGCAAACACAAGACGTTGACACAATGTTGTTTTAATGTTGGGCCACCGTCTACGACGCTGGCCAAACAATAAAACGACATTGGTTCAACGTCTTGTGTTTGCTGGGACGGTCCTGATCCACCTTTTCAAAACTAAATCGCACCAACATCGACCAAAAGTGATGAAATATCGGTATTTCACTTTCAAAATTTACTAGGGTGATGTCTCAAGTTGAGGCCCTATCTTATTCATTTTGTCAAGCCCTCATATCTTAGATGGGAAGATACAAATCATTGACTGACTACGTTGGTACTTTTTTAATTTGACCCCTTCTTTTAGTTATTGATTCTTGATCTGAAAACTAAAGATCACGATGACGTGACCCAGCATATGCTGATCGTGTTCTGACTTGGAAGTCACACCTTTACTGACTATATACTATGTTTTATATCTCTCGCAAATAATGGCAATATTTTTTTCTTGTCATTGAGTGGTCTGTAAATACTGACTAACACGACCCTAGTGTGAAGTGAGAGAGTGGATACCAAGCAAACACGAGACGTTGACCCAATTTTGTGTTAACGTTGGGCCGACGTCTTAGCGCAAGGACCGTCTTTATACGTCAGGGCCCGTATTCCCGTACAAGTTCCGATATATCGTAGGCTTCTGATTGGTCGAGATGGCCATCTCGACCAATCAGAAGCCTACGATATATCGTAATTTGTACGAGAATACGGCTGCAGAATAGCCGTCTGTAGACTCGTGTATGCTGGGATAGTTTTTTGGTTTTGTAGTACTGTGTACCAGGTCTTACGAGCCAGCGCTGTCAGTGAAAATTACAACATCATGCACGATACCTTCAAACCTAGGGACGCACCATTACATATTGGGGGGGGGGGGTGGAGTTTTTGTTGGTTGCAATTTTACTTACCCCTGCAAGAATGTTTTTTGCGCTGAATTACAGACACTACTTTTGTTTTGTTGAATAACGGAAATATTATATTTTGCGTATGCTTGCCTTTTTCTGGTCAACATATTTTTTATCAATTCTGTCAACGAACTTGTGTCTGGTCACATTTTCAACAAGCTTTTTATTCGACTTTTGTGGCGACAAACGTATTTTTTATATTTCTTCTAGGCCCACTCCCCCAGATATCTTGTGCGTCCCTAACCGCTTTTAATTCCTGTAAAATCAATGCACAATCCAGCTGGCGCGATATTTCTCAATGTCAGAGGGCAGCGTCGAATACGTTTATATGTTTATTTGTTTACTATTTTATGTTTATTGCATTGTGTTTATCGCATTGTTTATTACGTACATATATTACACAGATACTTCATGTACTTAGCCTTTTTATTGCATGTATATGTAGATTGTAACCAAATAAATTGAATTGAATTGAATGTAACATCATGTAAGTTGATGAAATTATTTCATTTGAATCACCCAATTCATTTGAATGTCTAGATGGAGAAGTGATCACTATTCTCAAAGTAAGTCACCTAAGCATTATGGATTAATATCAGGGATTCAGGGTTTCCCGGAGGATTTTTTTTTTTTTGTTGGGGGGGGGGTATTGAGAATGGTTGGGGGAGGATTGCTGTGCGAGCGGAGCAATCAGTTTTTTTGGGCGGGGAAGTGGCCAGTTTTTTGGGGGGAAACTGCCCCCCCCCCCGTCCCTAAAAGGTCCTCCAGGAAATACTGATTACTCGAGTAGCAAAGTGGATCAAAACAATCAAATCATTTCCATCATTTACCAAACATTTCTAAGGAAAATCCACTAGCCCTTACAATATTCCACTGGCCTCGGGCTACCGTGCTAGTGCGAATTTGCATCCCTGCAAATTTGTATTCTAGTTATGTTAAATATAGACATCACGTGCATATATTAAGATTTCGGAATAGGTTAATTAAAACTCCTAGACATAGAGTACTTAAGCATATTTTTCAAACGTTAAGCAGAAAACCTAATTGGGACCATGAAGTATTACAGTTATTTAGATTTTATAACCAAGGCTCTAATACAAATAACCCTAATATATGTAGTTTACATTTCTAATTTGTCTCGTGAATTGTCAGAAACTAACTGGTTAAATGAAGTAAATGAAAAAGCTTTAAAAAAGAAAACATTAAACCCATCAGAATATGTGAAATATTATATGTCAAAATATAAGCGCAGCTTAATGGCACAGTTTCTAACTGGTATTCTCCCATTAAAAATAGAAAATGGTCTTTTTGAGGAAATTCTAGACCTATCATCTAATAAGCTTCGATGTCTAAATAGTCAAGAAAGAATTTGTGAAATGTGTACCATAGGCGAACCAGAAGATGAAATACATTTTTTATGCTCATGTACCCTTTATATGTCGCTTTATATATCGACTTTCAATCATTTTGTAACACTGAAAAATTCATATGGCTAATAAATAACAATTGGAGAGACGTCGTTAACTTTTTGTTAGCTGTATGGCAAACAAGAAGCGATGTACTTTTTTCTGTGAAATAATAAGATAATATTATAAGTGTATATGTACTGCTCTGTTTACCAGTTGTTTACCGATCTGTACGTACATGCTGGCATGCATTTATTCTCTGTGACATGTAACCTAACATGTCACGGAGAATCCACGTGACTGCCGGCACTGTCAGTTCACAGCAATGTATATAAATATAACTTTTCTTTTCATTTTTATTATACCATTATTGACAACAGTGACTGGTAAGCCATCTAAAGGCTGGATATACAATTACTATGATGATTGTTATTGTACTTGTACTTGTTGTAGCTGTCACTGTAATAAAATTTACATAATATATATATATTTTCCAAAAATATATTCATTTTTTCAAAATCGCCAAAATCGCCGTGGACACTGGAACATATCCCACTAAAAATATTAATTGTAATCTTGTTATTTTTTTAAAACAGCTAACTAGTATTTTGAATATTTTTCTCAGATTTCCTCGTTGTGGTATCCGGTATGACAGGGCCGCCTAACTTATTTACAGCGCGAGGCCCAGTCACACTGACCGCCATTTTGTTTCCACAGCCAGCTGTGTGAAAACAACACTCGCGCCGCCTACCGAAAAAATCGGATGCCATGAAATTGACACGAATATTTCAAGTGCCTACGGAAACTAGGCCATTTTCAGCAGGCGTAAACTTTTGAACGTATTAGAACTATTACATTTAAAAATATAGGTCACTGTGTCAGAGCCTTGCGATCTCATCAGGGTATCGTTGCGGTTGTTGTTTCTGTTTTTTTTTAGGATTTAATAACTGGTCAGGGCCCACCCAAATTCTTGTATAATTTCCGGTATATCGTAGACTACGGCTTGGTCGAGATGAATTGCGACGTTTTGACATTGTTAGTACAATGAGAAGCCGAGTTAATATAACCATAATAATGTTTAATATATTCTTCGAGCTTTTCTACATTATAGCTTATAGTTTATTCATTCGGCTTAGAGTAAGACAGAGTATGTGATAATGTATAATTATAGAACACAAATATAAGAAGAGACAAATCTATGATGAGAGATTTCTAAGGTTGATCCATTAAAAACAGAGAAGTTGCGAGTACTTTATTTTCTGCTGATATTAAAGCAATTACAATTTGTACTTATCAAAACGGTAGATTTAGGTTTCGATTTTTGTTTTAATTTGATAAGACTCTTGAAATATCATTGAAAAATAATACTTGCCGCTGAAGAAAAGAACAATGAAGTAACAATTTTCCAATGTCGCTTGGGTCACGGGAGGCCACGCAGGTGACATAAGGGGACTTGACAGGTTAAACCTTTTCACACAGCAATTAATGAGCATGGCTTCAAGGAATAGTCATTGGCGGACTAGAGCCTGTCCCCTGTTGACATCCAGGTGTTATTGACATATTGAATGCGCACTTACACCTTCATGCTGCTGCATTGTTTTCTGTGTTTTTTGTCATTTGAAGTTGGAATCGCTAACGCAATTTCCAACTTGAAATGGCGACAAGTATTTCGATTTATGAAAAAACAAACATCTCCGAAATTAAATTATTTAATTAACGGATAATCTATCAAAAGATATTTCGCCAATTTCGGCGGCATGCAGAAATTGTTTTGACACGGCATATATACGAGCCTAGCAATACAAGGGTTCAGTGTGAAATACGCCTATAGCGACACGCTATAAACCTAAGGGCCAAGAAATTGTATTCTCACACTCTCTGCTGTGTTTACACTTTGGGAAGCATATCGGTATCATCCCATATCACACTCTAGCGGTATTTTGAATTACAATATATATATGGCAGTTATCAGTTATTATGTCATGCGTGACTTGGTCGTGTGAGAAAATGCAATTTGTTTTTCGTGCGATATGGGAACATACAACACTTATGCAATAAGCAAGGTGTTCGCCTAAAGGCTCACACCTTATTCATTGGACGAGTGCTCAATTTTCCCATATCGCACTCAAATGAACACCGTTTGCATCACCGATGTGATCAATTTAGAGCTCACCCTTGTCTTGCTTGTGACGCATATGTACATGTATGTATCAGATGACCACACTAGACATCAGCTCTCTCACCAGCAAACACAAGACATTGGCCCAACATAAAAACAATATCGGGTCACAGGTGCGGTTCCAGAGGCGGGGGGGGGAAGCAGGGGGCGCACGTCCACCCGTTTTTGCGCCAAATTCTTTCAAAAGTCCCCTAAATTGACCTAAATATGCCTAAAAATTCGCCCCCGATCCACCTGCGCCCCCTCATTTTTCAGATCCTGGATCCGCCCCTGGGTCAATGTCTTGTGTTTGCTGGATCTCTCACTCAGTTCAAAGAAACGGGTGATACTTCTAAATGAGTGTATCTTTTGACATATTTCGCATAAATTTTATTCAGTAGAAAATGATCAATACAAGTAGGATGTTTGGAGCTTCAATTTGATGTATTATACTTGGGTATTTCAGCGAATTGGTTATTTTTGCTAAGAAAAATATAATAATAATAATGTTTATTATCTGAAACATACATATACATATTACATACATAATAGTATATAACAGAAAGTGAGGAGTGAAGCCGCTTGGCTTATATTTCTTCTAATTATGTAAACATTTTGTTTGTGTGTGCAAGTGCAGTAATATCTTCAGAATGTGAGAAACAAAAAAAAACGATGCATTTCTCTTCAGTATACAATGTATATCACTAACAGCCAAAAGGTACTGCCGTAAATTAAATTTATAATGGAGAAAATTAGATGAAATATTAATTTTGGATTTCGTATTATTCCAAATCTTAACTCCCGAATATCGTACCGTTCTATAACCCATTTTTTAATTTTTAAAGTATGATGAAATATCGCGATTAGCGAAGAGTCAAAACTTGGCTTGCACCCTTACAACTCTGAAATATGTTTGTATAAACCGTGGAAACCAATCGTTTTCGGTTTGAAGTCATCATAAATGTCTTTCTACTTCATTTGAATACCTATGTTATGAGTCTACGGACTTTATAAATGTTTAATTCTTTCAGCGCAGAGACCGTCTTTATACGTCAGAATCTGACGTCCACAGACGTCAGATTCTGACGTATAAAGACGGTCTCTGCGATCAAAGTATTAAAAAGTATTTTTAATTTTGTTTTGAAACTATAAATTAATTTAGCTTTAAATGACGAAATACATTTCTATTTATGAAAGATAAGCTTGTCCGCATTCGGATAAAGCCTCGTATTTGGTTAATTTACCAGCAACTATTTACACAGTTTCAGTGGCATTTCATTTCGTTTGTTACTTGCTTTAAAACAATATTTTAATGATACTGCTGTGACTGAACAAAAATATGATGTAATGATTATTTGGTCTGGTGCCTCAACGACACGATTACGACGCTTGTTACATGTATATAGGCAGCAGACTAATGTGTCTGCGGTTCGATTCCTGAACCGGAGTCCATTGGTATAACATAATTTTATGCGTTCATTCTTCTCCAAGACGTCCATATGCTCATTTTAACCTACATAGTGCGCGAGAGAGGCCTGGCCTGTCCGAATTTACCATCCGTCAATGTATATTCCCTTTATTTCACAAAAGGTGTCTAGTTTAGCATACATGGTGTACAAAGGAGCTTAAACAACACTCAATCAGGAACACCACATTTATCTCTCTTTCAGCTTCGATTTTCATTCAGGTTGTACCACATGGTTGAGAACAGGTCACATATGGGGATACGGCGTTGGCCCAAAATTCAACCAACTTTGGCGTTACATCTCCTCCTTGCTGGGAAACTCCCACACCGTTATTAGACGTGAAGTCGGCACTTATCGGGAATTGCACTCGGCAGTTTCCGGACAACGGCGATTAGCGGTGCTACTTCATATTGACAGGATTAACCCCACATGTCCTGCAGGCCCTTATAATACCAAGCAGATATGAGATATATTATCAATGCTAGTTTAATGTTGGGCCTGCGTCGCAGACGTTGGACCAACATTAAACCAGCATTGGATCAATGACTTATGGACAGAGATTCGCATGGTACCGTCAGCTCAGGTGTTGTAATGCACTCCATGCAAATACGATACTTTGACTCGATGTTGTTTTATTTTATTGTTTTAATATTGGACCAGCGTCGCAGACGGTGATCCAATATTAGAACAACATCGAGTCAAGTATTGTGTTTGTTTCAAGCGCATAATTGATTTACTTTTTTCAATTAGCAGAACATGTGTTACTTCAAGTATTCAAAGATGCAATCATTATTATTGTTTTGTGAAATGTGCATGTATGTGTAGGCCCTATATTATTTTATTTATTCGTGCTTTTATTCAAACGTTTCAAATTTCGAAATTTCGCAAATTAGCTTTTCTGACTGGTCAAATTGATGGGTTTTACAAGCAACCAAACCGCAGTGAATATATTCTACACCAGTTGTTAAACATGTTAAAGTATCGAGTATTGTTAATTAACAATTTTGGAGAATTAACCTTACAGCCCGGGGACCGTCTTTAGACGTCAGAATATGACGTCATAAGACGTCAGTTTCTGACGTCTAAGGTCGATCCCCGCACTGTAAGAGTACAAATATTTATAATGGCCGTAGACCATGTAGACATAGGTCTTCAAATGAATCGGAAAGAGCTGACTAAGACATTTAAAATGATTTCAAATTGAGAAAAAAACTTTGGTCTCCATGGTTTATATACGAGAATTCAGCACTTTAAAGGACCAAAGCCTGATGACGAGTACAAGTTGTGGAGCACCCAAAGGGTTTGTACTAATCCACAGGTGATAGGCTGGCTAGATTAGGTCCGTGTGCCAAGTATTAACGGCCAGATTGTCTAGAGTATCAGAGATCGGCAGTGATCTAGCCGCCTTTATACCATTATACACAGTGTGTGAGATCACGGTGATTTACAGCTCCTATACCCATTATACACAGTCAGTGTGGGATTGTGACGTGAGATTTGACAATCCACAACAGGCAGTAGAGATCACTTGTGGAATGGATTAAACTGGTACTGAGTATTGGAGTCTCTCATGACATAGTCTAAAAATAATATCTGATCATATTTTAACCCTCAAAGCTCTGAATTTTTTAATGAAAACTTTGGAGATCAAAGTGGTTTTTTTTCGATTTGAAATCATCATAATTGACTTAGTTAGCTCTTTCTGATTCATTTGAATACCTGTGTATGGGTCTACGACCATTAGAAATATTTGTATTCTTAAAGCGTGGGGATCGACTTTAGACGCCAAAATCTGACGTCTACAGACGGAGATCGTAGGTTTCTTTTTAATTTGAAATCATCATAAATGACTTAGCTAGCTCTTTCTGATTCATTTGAATACCTGTGTTATGGGTCTACGACCATTAGAAATATTTGTATTCTTAAAGCGTGGGGATCGACTTTAGACGTCAAAATCTGACGTCTACAGACATAGATCATAGGTTTCTTTTCAATTTGAAATCATCATAAATGACTTAGCTAACTCTTTCTGATTCATTTGAATATTTGTGTTATGGGTCTACGACCATTAGACATATTTGTATTCTTAAAGCGTGGGGATCGACTTTAGACGTCAAAATCTGACGTCTACAGACGTCAGATTCTGACGACTAAAGCCGGTCCTCGCGCTGTAAGGGTTAAAAGCACCAATGAATCATAACAAATTATTCCTGTACTATAGATGCTCTGTCATGATGTGTCGTGTGAAACGCACCGGACGGGACTATGTGACTTAATAATAAGCTCTCTTCATTATTTATTTGGTTTTAAGGAATCAGTGAGTGCGCTACATTTGTGCTACCTGATAAAATCCATAGCGGACTGTTTGTGCGGTGTATCATTCGGTAATAGTGTGTCGCTGTGGATTGTTACGCCACTAAATATTAGTTTTACACATCAACTTATTAATAATATTTCTTTATATTATATATCGCTGGATAACCATGATAATAGAAATACTGAACACATATCAGTTCAGTAACGACATTTCAACTGGCAAGCCATTCATGTTTGGTCAGCTGGAATTCGTCAATCGTCAATCATTTTGTCTGGCGTTTTTTCTTTGATGGGATGAAACAAAGCGTGCCAAGATATTGCCTATATCTACAAATAACAACGGATTCTTTGACACCAAATTCATTATTAAAAGCAATTACATTTCATAACTGTTAACTAAGGTGTTGTTTTAATCTTGATATTTTTCATTATTGTTTTCATTATTTTTCAGTGTCATATCTCTAACGTTATTATTAGTTTTAAATCAATGAAATAATAAAGATAACCACTTGTAATCCCGCATAGAAGGGGTTTACATATACAGTTTGTGTTTATTTAGGCCTGTGGCGAGTCTACTAAACCCAGCATGCGTGGAGGGGAGAGCTTAATACGCAGAATAAACAAATCAGTAAGGAACTAGTCGTGACAATCAGCTACTGTATGATTGTATGGATCTGTAGACGCACCACAACACCAGAATGTGTACTGGGACTCGGATATCGAGGACAGATCTACCTACGGCACCACAGTGACTAATAATCTGCAGGGAAAATACAGTACTCACTAATACCAACATCATAGAATAGAGAGAATAATCGTGCGGGATAAAGGTGGTACCCTCTGGATATAACACAGATACGAATATTTCTCAATATGCATAGCAAATCGAATATGGTACGAAGACTGTGCTTGGTAAAGATCGGTCTGTACAACTCTGGTGACTATTAATCTCCAGAAAAAAGTCTAATTGAGGCAGCTGTCCAATAATCTGACAGACCTACACACACAGAGAACACGTTATCAATAAAGTGATTAATGATCTACATAAAACATTCAATACTGATAACTGATCTACACAGTCTGATAAAGAGGTCTACAACACAGACGTGGAATATTGTGTGGAGATTGAATTTAATAGCGAGTATACAACTTGGATAATGTAGGCACTGTAAATTATTGGAATGATAATTTGGAGAAAGTAGTTAAACGTCACAACGAGATTCCTGCCTTGTTTTTATCCTATTACCCTAGTGCCAGTGTAATCCAACGTCAATGTAAACTGACAGTTTTAAGATCAAATCGATCAACAAAAAGATTTTCATTGTTGTTGGATAAAGTACAGCACATTAACTGACACTGCTGGATCCATGTCAGGGAAGGATGGGAATTACTTCGGGGAAACACCCCGTGTTTGACCTTTATTCAAGGTCACGGCACCGGTGAGGACCCGCTGATATGTCTGGAAGAGGAAGAAAGGGCAAGTAAGTAACTAGTTATTCACATTTACCATGTTCAACATGTTATACAGATTGACATTAAATATGTATGCTACATTTATAGACAGACTGACTGATATTTTTTTAAATAAATCAATTTAAAAAATATACAACTGTCCTCAAACGGAGGCTTATTGTTTTCTACTTTTGATGAGTTTTATTATTTTATTATTGTATATATATTGCTAATGTTATATAGGTATAACATTATATATAATGTTATAAACGTTGACAGTTTACCCGCTATGTCATTTAATTCAAATTAAATGCTACACGATCCACAACTCCAAGTGAATGAGAATTATCTTTGCTTAACCCTTTAACCGCCGGTGCCGCATATATTCGGGTTTTAATTTTTCATAAGCACATTAAGTACCACCTTTTAAACATGTTAAAGATAAAATGTGACATCAATCTGCAATATTTGACAACAGTTGACCTCCTTTTTGTCAAATCTTAATAATTTTCACTCACTTGAAGTTGTGGATCGCGTTAGCGAAACACAACTTCAAGTGGGTGAAAATGCAGATTGTATAATTTTGTCAAATTTTGTCCATTTTGTCAAATATTAATAATTTTCACTCACTTGAAGTCGTGGATTGCGTTAGCGAAACACAACTTCAAGTGGGTGAAAATTCAGATTGTATAATTTGGCAGCTAAAGGGTTTATTTGAGATCAAACATTTGTAAATCCTGATGTTTAAGCATTCATTTCATTTCCACTAACAGTGATTGTATCGGTTATAATGAAACGAATTATTAACGACTCTCATCGTGATCAGCTCTTAACTCTTTCAGCACGGGGACCGATTTTAACCCTTTAAGCCCTCGCGATACATTAAAGCATCATTTTACACCCCTGAACAAAACAAAATTTATTTCCCTACAACTAATGCTTTAAGAAGGAAAATTTCCATGAAACATGTTTACCAATACATGGCAATTTTCTTAAAATTATCACCTACATCAACTCATCTTTATCCACTACAAGTCGAGAATTGCGACAGCAATTCGCGGCTTGTTGTGGATGAAGATGAAAATGGTAAATTCAAGCTTGAAAGGTTTGAACGTCAGAATATAAGGTCCAGTCAATCCCCGTATAGTGAAAGAGTAAAATATAATGACTGTAGACCCATAACGGCAGCGGAAAGAGCTACATGTACCTAAGACATTTATGGTGATTTCAAATTGGTCTATATAATATCAGTCTATGTAAAATACTTGCACGTTGCACGTTTTATGGTTTAAGTGGGTAAATGGTTAAATCGTTAGTTTTTTTTATTAACAGACTCTGTAATCATTTCCAAAGTTGTGCCCCCAAAATCCGGCTCGCAAAGTAATTAACCACGTAGTTAGTATTTCGTTTTTTATTGTCACCACTGTATCATTATTTTTTTGTGGAGTAGCATGTGTTGTGAGGATTACAATAGTAGTTAACTATGAACTATACCGTCTGCTATGAGTTAATTTTCATCTTACGTGGTTTTCAACTTAAAATCAGCTAAAAAAATTATTTTGCGATAATAGCTATGCCAGCTTCAATTTGATTTTCGTTTAATATCTCCATTTCTTTCTTACTAGATATAGATATAGTGGCGGGCTATATACTCTAAATACAAATAAATACATCTAAATACAAATATTAGACTTTCTTGAAACCTGGCGTACTTTTATTTCACGTGGCAGTGGACGATATAAAACAACTTTGACATGGTTGTATGCAAACTAATTTAATCTGCCATTATGAATATCTGGAGATATCTTATTTGGCTTAATACCAGCATGCACACAAAGCGCATAGTAAATACACAGTCGCATTATAAAAAGATGAAATATTTGATAGGATCGGCACTCTGAAGTAGGCCTAACCCAGCAAACAGGAGCCATTCATCCAATGTTGGATTGATGTTGGTCCACCGTCTACGACGCTGGCCCAAGATCAATCCAACATTGGGTAAATGGCTCGTGTTAACTGGGAGTTAACACCGCGCTTAGGGTATCACATTTATTAAAACATTGGATGCCTTAGCGGCTGTAACCCGACACTTTGTTACCCAGAAGTACCCCATGATACACAGAACTTTACCACATTACCTTATTTAATTCAGTACTTTAACAGTTTAAGGATTAATTTGTCAAATTCAGACAAACAGATTGCGTTGTGGGTCGTTATACAGTTGGAAGGGTATATCTGTTATTTGTCAGCCACAAGGTGATACTATAATGTCTGTGACCGATTGAGTGCATGATACCATAAGCCGGTATTATCGCCCAGTGTATTGGATGACGTAACAATCAAATAAAGTCACGAGAGACGAGATTATAACGATATGGTGCGAGATTATAGTGTCGATGGCGTATATCTGTGTCCACAAAGACTTAAATAAATATCTGCCATGTCAACAAAATAATACACTCACAGCGCCGACAATTCGTGTTTATAACAAGTTAATCTTTACAACGCTGAAATATTTTTGTATAAACCATGGCAACCAAAGGTGTTTTTTTTAATTTGAGTTCATCATAAAGGTCTTAGTTATCTCTTAGTTATCTCTGCTTCGTTTGAATACATATGCTATGTGTCTACGGCCTTTATACATATTTAAATTCGTTTAGTGCGGGGACCATCTTGATAAGTCAGAATCGGACAAAATAATGCACTTACAGTGCCGACATTGCATGTTTAAAACAAGTTAAGATTCAATGAGGAACCGATATTTCGTAGGCCCCTATATTTTTCATATCTAAACATGTAATGTAATAAAAGGTACAATTGATGTTGGCGTCCTGCTGACAACAGTGTTTTATATGAGGAGTGTTTAGTTTCAGTGGCCTAACTAATACTCTGAAAATGAAATACCTTTCTGTCGCGATATTGCCATGATTGTGCAGAAGACGATATCAAGCAGTATTCACATGACTTGATTTGCCTTGGATAAAAATACTTTATCTCAAAAGTGTTCAGCTATGTTCAGCAATAGCGATTCAGAGCGTTTTCAAAATGAAATGGCTCTCTGTCTGAATGGGTATATGACCATTTTAAATACTTCACTCTTTCAGTGCGGGGATCGACACTATACTCAGAATCGGACGTCTGTAGAAGTCAGAAGCTGACGTCTAAAGTTAATTCACGCATCAGTTCCAGCAATGTGGGTTTAATGACGCCTAGTAATTTAAAAGAAACATAAAATATGTTAATAATGAATAGAAATAAGAAAAAAAATCAGCTTGCCTGCTAACACCATGACAACCTGATCACTTTATATCGTTACTCCGGTGTGTTCATTTTTTTGAATGGCCAAGCAAATTAGTATTAAAAGGTTTTTTTCAGTTTTACTTGTACATAATAAAATTTGTTTTCTTCTACAGTCATATTAAAAACACCTTAACGCTGATCAACACAATTCCATCATTATGTAAAATATAATTTTACGGGAATCGAGTGTTTGAAATAGCGAACTAATCTGGTCCGAATTCCAAGTACGAATTCAGAAGATATTAACTCTTGTTTATTTGTTTATATTCTGGTCGAATCGGATCACAGCTGTCACCTAATACAAATATAGGATAATTAAAATAAGACCATACTATAATGTTTAAATAGTATATTCCTAATAAATGTAATGGGTATTTTACTATTTGCCTGATATAATATGCCCTACTATAATGTTTAAATACTATATTACTAATAAATGTCATGGGTGTTTTACTATGTGTCTGATAAAAGATACCCTACTGTAATGTTAAAATACTTTATTACCAATAAATGTAATGGGTGTTTTATTTTTTGTCTGATATAAGATACCCCACCATAATGTTTAAATACTATAATAGTAATGAATGTAATGGGTAGTTTCTAACTGTCTGGTAAGAAATATAGATTTGTTAAAAATATAACATCTTTTTTCACGGCATGCCCCGTTCAAATATCTGGTAAAAATGCATATGTGCATGTGAAAATCGTTTGATGTTTAGCCTATATCCTCGGAAGCCAGTAGGATAGAATCCAAAACAATGCCATTGCATTAACAATTATTGCGAACTGCTAGCATACATATCGTTTTTTGTGTCATCAAATAGGCATTGCGATCTAAACGTTTCAGCTTGGCTGGTAGTGGAAATGACCAAATCTGCACCATACCCGGTGAACCGTCTCAACGCTCTGTATCACGTGGATTTATCTAATTATGTTAGCTGAGACTTGTATCAGGTGGATCTATTGCGCAAAACGATATCACGTAATACAACACTACCCAGCAAACACGAAACGTTAGCCCACTGCTGGGTTAATGCTGGTCCAACGTCTTCGACGTTGGCCCAGCTTTAAATCAGCAATGGGCCAACGTCTCGTGTTTTCTGGGTATGCCTATTGTGTACAATGAAAGAGTTGGCGTACCTTGCCAGAAAACAAGAGACAATCAACTATTAATGCTGTTTTGGTGTTGGTTCAACGTCTATGACGCTGGCCCAACACCACACAAACCTCTGATAAACGTCTGTGCCTGCTGGGAATAATTGTCATAAATAATTTTGGTCTACCCTATGACCCACTCGCTTATTCTCGGCAAACATTGAACACCGTCACAAATGCCCCTTCACAGTGCACCCACTGTCTGCAATGCCGGCCAAGCATTGGGCTGGCATTGGGTCGTTGTCTTGTGTTTCCTTGGTTATTAGCAAAAATAAAAACGTGCGTTTCCTCTGAGCCGGGTGCAAGACGCAGACATAGCGTTTATTTGCCATAAGAGTGAAATTACAAACATGATAATTAAATACACATAATTATTTACAATAAGTATTATGATCAATATAGTAACTGCTAAGAACAGAAACTGACAAGAAATCTACATTATTCAGGATTTGGCGCACGAAACCCGCCTAATGTCGATTCTGACTCAATATTTCAGAATATCAAATGTCAAAATGAATTAATGATGCATGAGATTTAACATGTTTTAGACCGCGTCAGGTTTCTAAGAAGCGACATGTTTTTCAAACTTACACCGCTAGATCACGAATTTTGAGTCCTGTGTCTCAAGCGCAGTGTCATCTGATTCATCTCTTCGCTGGACAGTATCATCCGATTCGTGTCAACATCTGCAGAATTGAAGGACAGTGTCATCTCATTCGTCCAATTAACATCCTCAGGCTTCTGACTCTAACATCGCTAAGCGCGTTTTTAACACTTGAAGCGCTGAAATATTTTTGAAAAAAACATGGAAACAAAAGGGTTTTTTCAATTTGAAAACATCATCAATGTCTTAGTCTGTTCTTTCTTATTCATTTGAATAGTCATGTACCTATGTTATGTTATGGGTCTACGGCCATTATAATTTGTTTACTCTTACAGCGCGGGGATCGACTTTAGTTGTCATAATCTGACGTCTACGGACGTCAGATTCTGACGACTAAAGTCGATCCCCGCGCTGTAAAGGTGAATCTGGTTTATTATTATAGGTCAAATCACTGTTAATGGGAATGAAATGGGTTTTCAAACATCAGAATTTCCAAATGTTTGGTCTGAAGCTAAACAAATATGAGTAATTTTCACCCACTTGAAGTTGTGGGTCGCGGTAGCGAGACACAACGTCAAGTGGGAGATTTTTTTTAATGCAGCGGTTTACGTGTTAATGGCACGTGACATGTACATATAATGTGATAGTTCAGCTTCAACATTACTAATATTGCTGGAAGGGAGGGAGCCCTGCTGCACTTGTTAAAGCTACCTGCCTGGAAAGTCGGAGATCGCGGGCTCGAACCCCGCTCTGCATTCAGGTTTCAAACAAAAACAAAACAAAAATTCCCACTCACTCGTAAAGATTTAATATTGTGGGGAGGCTCCGTGAGCGACAAGTAGCCGCAGTGTGTCAAACGCTTCGATTAAGTCCAGATTAATGTTTAGCCAGTTCCAGTTTAGCCTGTTTAGGGGTATGTGCACAAAACCCTTTTCATTCATTCATTCATTCATTCCTTCATTCATTCATTCATTCATTCATTCATTCATTCATTCATTCATTCATTCATTCATTCATTCATTCATTCATTTATTCATTTATTCATTCATTTATTCATTCATTCATTCATTCATTCATTCATTCATTCATTCATTCATTCATTCATTCATTCATTCATTCATTCATTTATTCATTCATTCATTCATTCATTCATTCGTTCATTCGATCATTCATTCATTCATTCATTTATTTATTCATTCATTCATTCATTCATTCTTTTATTTATGCATTCATTCATTCATTCATTCATTCATTCATTCATTCATTCATTCATTCATTCATTCATTCATTCATTCATTCATTCATTCATTCATTATTCGTTCATTCATTCATTAATTAACTCATTCAGATTCCACCATAGAACAACTGACTTCCATTTCGATATAGCTAAATTAGGAATGCAAGGCATGTGTGTAAAACATTGGAAAAAAGCCCATGCCTTATAACACTGCGTCGGTGTGTTTTGGTAAGCCTATATTGATTCTATTATTTGCAGACAACCAGTCATCTTTCACTTTAAGCAGAGTTGTTTATTCTATGTCACTCGCCAATAACATAGTCAATAATACAAAAGAGCTATGGCAGGAGGCAGAAACAAATGCTTGTGGTAAACGAAAATATATGATCAATTCATAAGGATGCAAAACATTAACCGTCACAGCGCGGGGATCGACTTTAGACGACAGAATCTGACGTCTGTAGACGTCAGATTCTGACGTCTAGAGTCGATCCTCGCACTGTAAGAGTAAAAATATTTATACTGACCGTAGACCTATAACACAGGTATTCAAATGAATCAGAAAGACCTGACTTAGACATTTATGATGATTTCGAAGTGAATGACACCCTTTCGTCTCCAAGGTTTATACAAAACGATCCGAGCGCTTTAAGGGTTGATGTCACTTTAGTTATTTAACTGAAGCTCACAGTTACTTAACCCTTTAACCGCCAAATTATTCAATCTGAATTTTCACTCACTTGAAGTTGTGTCTCGCTGACGCGATCCACAACTTCAAGTGAGTGAAATCATAATAAATGTCTTAGTTAGCTCTTACCGTTTTATTTGAATACCTATGTTATGGGTCCACGGCCATTAAAATTATTTTATTCTTTTAGTGCGGGAACGTCTTCACATACGTCAGAATCTGACGTCTTCAGACGTTCTGACGTTTTTAGACGTATGAACTATGAAGACGTTTCCCGCACTTAAAGGTTAACTGAAGCTATCACTCACGTGATATTGTGGGTCGCGTCAACGTGGACATTATTAAGATTTGTCGATACGGGGGATTTTTAAATCTCTGAGATTTTCGTCACGTTTTGGAGTAAATGCTACTACTTAAGGTGTTGGTGAAATTTGGAAAAAATATTTATGATCGTGTTTGGCGATTATATGGTGACAGAATATAATAGACGAAGATCAGTAAGCTTATCGCATGATCAATGACAGGCACTGTGGTCATTGATATTGATTTTCTGTTGACTGACTGACCAAGACAGCCGGTCACTTATGTTGAGCCGGCCTACTCACCCTGGATAATAACAGTATACATGATGTCAATGGTTGACAGGCGTATGATCTGATTGAACTGGACAAGCGCGGAAAACTCTCAATAGTTCCCATGTGTAAAAGCTGACTAAATTGGACAAGCGGAAAACTGCGTGAATGATAATATGTCTTAGAATAATTTTAAGCCAACAAAGCTTGATGTGACATTATCCCATGATTTATCAGACCAGTGAATTAACGTGTCATAATTTTTTTTAGGATATTAAGATAATAGACATTACATGGCGTTATTGTTTTTTTTTTATTTATCAATTTCAAATTATTGTACTGCTTTTGAGTAAAAAAATGATATTTCTAAATATTTAATTCTTTCAGTGCGAGCACCGTCTTTATAAGTCAGAATCTGACGTCTACATACATCTTATTCTGACGGTCCCGCGCTGAAAGGGTTTAGAACACCGAAGTGGCAGATACACCCTTTCATACCCAGTGTTACGATATTTCTTCCCGTGACATAAATCGGATAAAAATAGGACGTGTTACAATAAAGCTATATGTTTATTTTATTCCACCTGGTAATTAAATCAGTCTGAATCTAATGAGCTGAATAGTATGTGAGAAAGAAAATTAATGATGTAATGATAAAACGCGTACTATTGTGCGACATTTACTTTGCGCGTTGACAATTTGTAAAAGTAGTGCATTATATGGTATCGGTCTTCTTGCACCTGTAATAGTAGAGTCAATGTTTAAAGTGCAACGTAAAATCGCAATCACATTTCCCAAATAATCACATTAATCACATTTTCCATTAATCACATTAAATCATTGTTGTTTTAATGCCGGGTCAATGATGTGGACAATGTAAAGATATATATTCTATGGTCATATATAATAATATAACATATACAAGGTGCTAAATTTACATCATGTTTTTAGGATGAACGCATTATATTAGTCTACCAGATGTTCTCATATAACATATTGCCTTTTAATTGGATACGTAATACTGTAGTAAACCGCACTTCATGTGATATTGTTAAACCTTACGGCGCGGGGATCGACTTTATACGTCATAATCTAACGTCCGTAGACGTCAGATTCTGACGTCTGAAGTCGATCCCCGTACTGTAAGAGTAAACATATCCATAATGGTCGTAGACCCATAGCATAGGTATTCAAATGAATCAGAACGAGCTAACTAAGACATTTATGAGCATTTCAAATTGAAAACCACCTTTTGTTTCCATGGTTTATACGATAATAATTCAGCGCTTTTAGGGTTAAGCCTGACACATTATTAGAAGTGTTCACTAAAGATGTTATGTATTTCAATGTGGCTAGCAAACACACGACATTGACCCAAAGTTGATTGATTATTGCAAATATTGCACATTAACCGATGCATTTGTTCGGTAGGTTATTAACCCGTTTGTGGCGAGCCTCGGAAATCTCCATGATTTAGGTAGACCATTCAGATACGAGCCCCGAAGATCTCCTGGTCTGATTGCATGAGATAACTATGGCGTCATTAAATAATATCGTTTCAGAAACAGCTCAGTGGCCTAATAATCTTGTGTTCAACGGGTTAAAACAAGTAGCTAAGAATAATCTTACTAAGTGAATTTATTTAAATTTTAGCAATTTAAAGTCGTGTATCGCTACCGCGACCCACAACTTCAAGCGGCTTAAATTATTCATATTTGTTAAATTTCACCAACAATTCAAATATTTGCAAATCTTGATGTTTAGACACATGGTCGACTAATAAAACAGATTAAAAAGATAACATAAGATATAATATACATGAACTGAAAATATACCCAGTCCGCATTGAGATAAGGGGTAAAAGTTAATAGCTTACTAATACTATGCATCGGGAAAATGTATATAGTATGTATAGTATGGCATAATTAGATCAGGTCAATTACTCTACCCCCGACCAATCGAAGATTGGTTCAGCCTGTCACATGACGAGATCGGTCAATCACAGCCGTCATTCAGTTGTTATTTAAATTAGGGGGTAGAATATCAGACTTGGGCCCCAAAATTAATCCACAAAATAATTTAGATTTTGAGGTGTACTTATAGACGTTGTGTGTGATTATTTTACATAGCTCTTTATCAAATAACCTACCTAGCAAACACGATGTAGTGTCACAATGTTGTTTTAAAAAGTACAAATATTGTAGAGTTGTATAGAATGGATCAATGGAAACACAACAGTAGCAATAGGTTCTTTCCTCCCACACGTGGTTTAATGTGACAAAAACTGCTACTTTCAGATCGTGTTTTTTTAGTGCCGTTTCACTTTTGTTCGCTTTGTAACCCCGCTAAATCGCAATTCGTGGTGGGGGGGGGGGGTATTCTGCTAAATTTACCCCAGCTCCACAAGGTACGAAAGTGCCATAACGCTTGATTCAACCATATACTTTTGACAATGCATGCACAGCACTCAGTGTGCAGCCATATCAGTGATCCACAGGAAAACAAGAGTGTTTTAATGACAGGTAACATGTACACAGAATGTGATAGTTCAGCCTCGATTGCTGGATCTCATTATATGGATTATCCTCTTCACCGCAGGTCGACACTTGACGGTGTCAAACGCTTCAATTAAGTCCAGATTAATGTTGATAGGGCTGATGTTTGGAAGTAGAAGTGTAATATTCTAAAGAGATCAAATAAGAACACATGTCATTATCCTTGATTTGGGTCACCAAATTATATTACTGTAAAATCAGTGGTTGAGACAAAGAAATACAGTGGACGTATTCTTATTAAATTTTTAGGATGAATCTATTTACGACTATTTCACACATTGGCTAACATGGTAATTGCCATTGTTTTATTAGAGGAACTCATATAGCCATCTGACTTTATAGTACCGCTTCCATACTCGTCACTTATGGCACTGGAGATTAATTTTAAATACTAACTCCAGTTCTCTATGTGTTTTAATAGGTGATTTCAAATTGAAAAAACACCTTTGTTCTCCATGGTTTAAACAGAAATATTTCAGCATTGCTAAATGGTAGTAGTCTGCTGGATTACCATGATTACTAATAAACTACGAGGAGTGAGTGGAGCATGTGTGTAGCAGTAAATGTGTCAGGTCACAAGGATTCACGACCTCTTCAAATAATTGATGGCATTGAAGTCCCCTGTTATTAGTTGTATAGTGACAGGACTGCAATCAAGATGTGTTGGGTCATTGTACAGTGATAAATTTCACCGACAAACGTTAAACGTTAAGGCCAGTCTTTCAACAAAAGAAATAACAACCGTATTCAGGCTAGAATAATTCAGCAGCTTGGCGATGGTGCCTAACCCATCTATGTTTTTTTTATTGGCCGTTGTGTACGAAACATTGTATATCTATTATCTACCAATTAAAAAATACTCTATATAAATAACACAACCACCAAACAAATTCTTCGAGGCTTGACGACAACTAACTGTTTGTAAACGTTTGTACCTCACACTAATTCTAACTACTTACGATGATCTAAGTAATAAAAACTATAGCCATCAAAGCATGCGGAACCGTTATATAATTAATCTATCTATATCTATCACAAGTCTTTTCTCATCGCTACTACGGAACACAATACTATTTTGTTCGAAAAACAGTCCCGTCATAGCCTTTTAACCGCCAAATTATTCAATTTGAATTTTTACCTACTTGAAGTTGTGTCTCGCTGACGCGATCCACAACTTCAAGTGAGTGAAAATTATTTAGATTTGATAAAATGGAGGTCAACTCTTTTCAGATCTCGCTGGTTGATGTCACATTTTATCTCTAGCATATTTAAAATGTGGTACTTAATGTGCTAATAGAAAATGAAAACGCGAATATATGCGACACCGGCGGTTAAAGGGTTACGTTTTTTGTTGTTGTAAGTTTTTTAAGAGGTTCAAGTGTGTTTACTGTCTGGTTGTGTTTTACTGTCTGGTTACCTAACCCTTGACCCCTGAGCACGAATATGGTCGTTCTTAGTCTGTTTTATTAGCTGTTTAAATCACATTGGTCTCAAAAAAAAATATGAGTAATTTTCACCTACTTGAAGTTGTGGGTCGCGGTAGCGAGACACAACTTCAAGTGGGCGAAAATTAAAATTATTTAATTATTTAATTTAGCGCTTTAGTAGTAACAGTGCCCAATATTCAAATGTTCTGCTACCGCGATAATGTGCTTGCATTCCGTTTACAACATAAAGTGAGTAAAATTCCCAAATATGTTTAATTTGAGAACAAGCAAACTGGTAAACCCTTTGAACCTGAATATACAATTATTATCTCAAGCAACTATAAGTTGCAGGGAATGAAGATAAACTTAACTGGTGACAAATCATAACAAAATTACCATATATTATTAACCATTTCTTTGCGGGGACCGTCTTTATGCGACAGAAGCTTTATTAGAAAAACTCATATAGTCATCTGTCTTTATAGTACCATACTCATCACATACTAAAAGTTTTGACAATGATGATTATTTTAATTATTAACTCCAGTTCTCTAACTGCTTAAATAACACAAAACATCATTTTAAGCAGATTATGCTGCAAATGACTCGTGATGGATATTGTGTCAATAATTTGATAAAGTCAGAACTATTCAACAATCAATGTATTTCTTCAATTGCTAGTAATGTTGTAAATGTGGTATACATGAGGATTTAATGATCGACCCTTTCAGTTCGGGGATCGACATTAGATATCCTAATCTGACGTCAATAGCTGTCAGATTCTGACGTCTAAAAACAATCCCCGCACTGAAAGAATTAAAATATGTACAATGGCCTTAGACTCATAACATAGGTATTCAAGTGAAGCGCAAAAATGTAACTAAGACTTTTATGGTGATTTCAAATTGAACAATAAAACATTGGTCTCCATGGTTTAACCCATTCAGGCCTGAATTTACCATTGTCATCTTCATCCACTACAAGCCGTGAATTGCTGTCGCAATTCTCGCCTTGTAGTGGCTGAAGATGACTCAAAGTGGTTGAAAAATTAGAGAAAAGTGCAATTTATTGGTAAACCAGTTTCGTGGAAATTTTCATTCTAAAACCCCTAATTGTAGGAAAATTAAGTCTGTTTTCAGGGATGTAAAATGATGCTGTAATGCATCGTGAGGGTTTAAAGGCAGCGTTGTAGGAGTTAAATGGTGGTACTGGATTACCTAATAAACTACGAGGAGTACGTGGAGCATGTGTGTGGCAGTAAATGTGTCAGGTCATAAGGATTGATGACTTCTTCTAAGGATTAATGGCATTGAAGTCCCCCGTTATTAGCTGTATAGTGACAGGACTGCCATCAAGATGTGTTGGGTCATTGTGTCGTGAATAATTTAACCAACACATGTTAAATGTATCCTAATTGTTTTTGTTGTGATAATTTCGACTGACCAATCGTGCTTAATTCATCTATGTTAATTACCGTGAGTGAGTGAATATTGCTTTACGTCGCTTTCTGCACAATCATGACAATATCGTGGCAGAAGGAAGCCTGGAGTCGGGATTATGCCCTACTTTTTTCGAAAGATTTCAAGGGTGGTGTATAGAGTGGCCAGATAATTTCCGCAGTGATATTGCGTGTAGAGTTGGGCCGCTAAAAAAGTACAAATGTGACACCATACAGAGGCCTATCATTGTATACATACCATCTGCCAATTAAAGAATACTTTATTGAAATAACACAACCACAAAACAAATTATTCGAGGCTTGACGAGCACTAACTTTTTGTAAACGTTTGTACCACACACCAATTCTGATTATTTACGATAAGCTAAAGTAATAATAAACTTTCTACCACTGGATGATTAATTAGGTCTTACATGGGACGATAGACATCAAAGAATGGCTAACCATTATTATATAATTATTCTTTCTATATCTATCACAACTGTTTTCTCTTTGCTGTGACTGAAAAAAAAAATTCAGCCAACAGTCTCGTCATAGCTTACTCAACGCGAGTTTTGTTTTGAAGCTTTTTAAGAGGTACATGTGTGAATTACTGTCTGGTGATTTAATAGTGCCAACCTAATGTCTTGCTGTTTAACCCTTTAAGCCCTCACGATGCATTAAAGCATCATTTTACATCCCTGAAAACACACTTAATTTTCCTACAACCAGGGGATCTAGAATGAATATTTCCATGAAACTGGTTTACCAATACATTGCAATTTTCTTTACTTTTTCACCCACTTCAAATCATCTTCATCCACTACAAGTCGAGAATTGCGACAGCAATTCGCGGCTTGTAGTGGATGAAGATGACAATGATAAACTCAGGCTTGAAAGGGTTAACCACTTAACCACTCATTGTATTCCTTTTATATGTGATTTGATCGGCTAATAAAATGAATTTGAAACGATTATAATCTCGAGCTTAGCAGTGAAAGGGTTAGTGTAATGTTCTCCTTGCCGCTCAACATGTTAACTGTCTGAGATCATAGACTATGATAAAGTACCCAATTTATAAATGGTGATCAATTCTGAAAGATCTACTTCATGACAGACGTGAGATCTATGGGATCTAACACCCTCTTGTAATCGCTGCCGTACTTGCCGTATCATATCACTAGTACTTGAGATATATAACAATCACAATGCTTTATAGAACGATAGCAGATATAACGGTGCTTAGAACACTGATCTCGCCTACAGTAGGCATTCTGTCTTTCTACAAGCACCTGTATAACCAGTTATTAAAAGTAAAATATACCTTCAATCTTGAAACACTGATATTCATGATAAATGTTAGGATTTCAATTTCACAAATCATATACATTTTCAGTCACGTGAAGTTGTGTGTCGCGGTAGCGAGACACAACTTCATGTGACTGAATATTTAAATTGAATAGCTCAGTGCTCTAGGGGTTAAACCGTCAATTTATCACCTTTGTTACTCAAGATAATAGATGAATATATCTAAATTGAAGATAAAAGTATATTATTATATTTTCCCTAAAATGCGGAAACTCAACACTTTCAGATATCGGTTGATGAAACGGCCATTTGTAATTTAAAATGTTGAATTACTTCCTCATCTGTTATAACGAATCTTCTCCCTCTCAGTCTATTAAAACTATTAAACTATTAAACGCCAATCGCCAATATAATCAATAAAAAAACTCTGTTAACACATTGATAATATTTTCTGAAGGTGATATATGTAATATAAGTTTGGAAACGATACGATACGATAACTATATACGATAAATAGGCAAATAGATATAATAGATATATGTTTTATTGACTTAAATAAAAGTCATCATTAACATTTGTCATAAAAAATACGACAAATTACGGCAAATCTAGCTTTAATTGCATGGAATTTTCAGAGAGTGAGTCAGTGGGTGCGAAGTAATAAAGCCGAAAAATATACAAGATTTACATTATGAGTGTATATACTTATTATCTTGACAAAACAATGCATTGTACAAATCACGGGTGTATATAGACAACAGTATTCTCTGATGTTGTGCCTTGTGACCCAAAATTTGAACCATCTTCCTGAGAAAATAATGAACTATACAAACCACGGCGTAAAGCCTATATATAGACAGCAGTATAGTCTGAGGTTGCGCCTTGTGACCCCAATTTCACACCATCCTCAAATAAAGCATAACTATTGTATGACTGGATAAAGATCAATACTTCTATTGCAGTACATATAACTGGTACACACAGTGACAATGCTAGGCAAATATCTCGACATTGAAGTCTCCAAACATACACACGTTATGTGTGATCAAGTATGCATTGATTGGAACGGGATTTTTATAACGTGCAAACTGAAAACATGGACTCATACTTTTAACAGTTCACTCTATTATTCAGACTATAAATAAGAACAATTTATATGACCTTCATTTAACATTCTCAACAACGTTTTTCCAGATTATGATCAAAATAATCTCAAACGCCTCACATATTGTGTATTTAATTCTGAAAAAAAAAAAAAATTTTGGTCTCTCAGTTAAGTCTTATCGTACTAGGTCACGACTAATGGACATTTTTACTTTATTTAAAACCGACATTGAATTTGTTTACCTATCGCCAACCAAATTCAAATAATGATAATTACCAATGGATTTGAAACTAAATGTGTCGTAATTGTCTATCAATTGGTGTTTTTTTAAAGAATTTTGTCTCAGAAAATCGTAATTCAGTCATTATTATTACTGTGGAAAATCATTTAGAAGTAGCGATAGCGCGGCCAGCAGGGAAGGGGTCTACTTTTTATGTATTATGTAACATACATGACGTTAAATATGAACGGATTAAACCGGCAGCTAATATTGAAAATATTATATATTCACAAATTACTAATAATATCCGTATATATCATTCTACTAATAACATATTATGAGATCAATTCAAGTAGTTTTTATGTGTGCTACTGTGGTGTCGCACAAACTTTGACGGAGTTGATAACTGCACGCCCTGCCACCTAGTGAGATCTACGTTTAGAACTAGTCAAAGTAGGCCTAGTGCATTTATATTGCCTGGGGGTATGATGCATCAGTGTTTTTAATTACTATTTCTGCTGTTGGCATATATAAGACCCCATAAGTTAAAAAAAATCCAAAATCTAGTCAGGGAGGAGGGCGAAAAAAACATTTAAGAAAAAAAGACATTGAACCTATTTCTGGAGAAGGTAATGAAGGAGACGAAATAAAGAAAACTTTTGACCGATTTCAATAAAGTTAATGAAGGAGACGAAAAAAAAAAAAAAAAAGACATAGCTGGATAATTTTGTTAAGTGTACGAATTTACAATTCTCGACTTTAGTCCTTAAAATCTATAATTACTATGTTCTCACATCTGGTTTTAATTCACCCCGCTTATAACGGCTTTCTCTGTTTATATTATGTCTGTCGTCACCTTGTGATAAGGTTCTAGGCGAGCTTGGGAGCGGTTGCCCGCGTCTACTGGGACAAGGGAAACCGTGCGAAGCGAGCAGTCAGTTTTTATATTTAGACCAGACGGATAACACCTATAACAAAAATTACTGAATTAAACGATATTTGACCATCAATTTGAGTTTGTTAAACATTAATATAAAGCAGGTAGACATGGGAAGTAACCCGTAGCATTTTTTTTTATCTCCCCATATTAATTGCTGTTTTTCGGAATGTTTTTCTCCTGGTATTAACTGGGTTTTTTTCGGAAATAGGCAACAATCCACTGCGCACATTGGCCAGGAAAAAAACACATGTTTTTTTGGTAATGCGCGACCTTAGCTGGTACCTAAGTTGGCACCCGATTCCTAATGTAAGGCTATTCGTAATTTGGTGCTTCACCGGCTGTTTGGCTAATTGTCCAGCTTGGCTGACCGGCTAGATGACTTGCTTGCTAATGAGCTGCTTGGGTAGATATCTAGCTGACTGGTCGACCCGATTGCTGGCTAGCTAGATGACAGGCTGACTGTCTGGATATATTGTTGACTATCTGGTTGTCTAGCTGGCTGCCTAACTATCTGTTTGTCTCACTGGGTAATTATCTTTTACATCTGATAATGTTTTATGATAATGATGTTGTAGACGGGTCTCTCTATGTGATCACAGATGGGTGTCACTGGCTGGATGGCTGCCTGGCTTCCGGCTAGCTATTTGGTTGGTTGTCTATCTGTCTGTATGTCTGTCTGTCTGTCTGTCTGGCTGGCTGGCTGGCTGACTGGCTGGCTGTCTGGCTCCCTGGCTAGTTTTCTGGTTGACTTCATGACTGACTGATTATCTGTGCCATCTGATAATGTTGTATTATATTGATGTTGCAGACGGGGCTCTGGATGTGATCACAGATGGGTGTCCCTGGCTGGTTGGGAGCCTGACGCTGACAGCGAGGACTGGGGTAAGTAGATATCCAAACGGTGCGATATGGGACAAGATAACACTCGTCCAACGAATAGGATGTGTGCCTTTAGGCTAACACCTTATTCTTTGGAAGAGTATTTTCTTCGACGCTGGCCCAACATTGAAACAGCATTGAGTGATTGTCGTGTTTGTTGGGGAGAAATGAACAATGTCTGTATTTTATCGCTCGATCAAGTCACGCATGACATAACCTGCCATGCCATGCGAGCAAAATTGAGCAAGAGTGTGATGAAAACCACTGACGGGGTGTGAGTTTACCAGAACAATATATACACTGACTGAATCCAGATAATTATTCGATCATGCTATGATGGTAAATAATGATGTTTCGATGTTTTCGTAATAATTTTTTTCAAATAAATCACCATGCAATGCTTTTGTTAGATTTGTTTAAATGTAACATTCCGTTAATGACCGGTAACATAAAATTTGAACTTATATTCCATGTATTTTCACCACTATAACCTTAGGAATAAAGATAAATATGTTAATTTGTTCTACAAAAGATATAGTCCTGGTAAAAAGTATTTCTTCGTCAGTATTTGGTAAGCTTGATAACGATGGGTTAAAACAATAGTGTGCTAAGTGACATTTTTGGCCTTTAGAATAATAACCAGCTAAGTCACCTATATTATGTATAAAGTTTGAATTTATTCCAAATTCAGATTAAAACAACAGATCAAGTCGACTTAGCACATTGTTATTCTCGTGAAGAGGAGCACATATCAGCATAATATCTGTCCAACACAGGACCAATTCGACTTGACACATTGTTATTCTAGTGTTATTTGCTTATGGGCTCTGTTTCTGGGACAAAAAACGGTGCAAGTGCACTTAGCGCATTCTTATTCTGAGACTTGTGGAGACAACACAGGGGAAATGCCTGGACTTAGTTCATTGTTGACCTGGGAACAATCACTGTATATTCTGTGTTCTTAGAATAACAATGAGCTAAGTCAACTTGGTGTCTTGTTGATCCCAATTTTGCTTCTGTAAATCGTTTTTGAAGGTAAAAAATACTCTGATAACTTCACTTGATCTACTGTCAAATTCCAATCGCTGTCTCTTTCATCAGTATAAATCCAAGTCTACATGCTGATAAGTGGATTTAGCAGACTGTAATTCTAAGCAAAAGGAAAAACACAATTTCGCTGTCAAGTCGACTTGACCCACTATTGTTTTAGACCATCGATAACATCAACATAACATGGCACAACTGTAATAATCAATGTTTCATTTTTTACCAGGCATTGAATCATGGACAGAAAAGAAGAAGGAGGTGGACCCGTTTGGAGGTGAGATCAATTATTTAACTCCCACAACGCTAAATTATTTTTCAAAAATAATATCATGGGGACTAAAGGGTTTTTTTAATTTGAAATCATTATAACTGTCCTAGTCAGCTCTTCCCGGTTCATTTCAATACCTATGTTAGGGGTCTACGACCATTATAAATTTTCTAATTCTTTCGGGGACTGTCTATATAGTCAGAATCTGACATCTACAGAGATGGGCCCGAGGCCCTAGTGCGGTGGCTAAAGCTGCCTGCTTGGAAGTGGGACATCGCGGGTTCACTCGTAAAGATTCAATATTTTTGGGAGCCTCCAGGACCGCAAGTTAGCGTGCTCGGCCTCAGACCTCCAGGGTTTTAATTTATTTCAAATCCTGTGTCTGGAAAGCAGTGTCATCTCATTCATCTCATTATCCTCAGGACGTTCTTCTGGCCCAGTTTAGCCTATATGTGCACAAAAGTGGCCTGAAACCTCATTCATTCATTAGTTTAAACTTCATTTATTTTTCAAGGATTACAAACAGCATTTAGTGCCACGAGCTGCTCTACTTCACAACAATACACATATAATAATAAAGATATAACAATGGTAATAATAATAGTAATAATAATAACATAAGAGGTAAAATGATAGTTAGAACATGAAGATGATATAATGAAACAAATAAAACATGAGATGGTGGTGTCACTGTGGAAAAACAAACATTTGCATAAAGTATTTCAAAATAATAAAATTAACCAAATCTACCTGATGCTAGTAAAAATTATTGAATCAATTTAAATATAGTAAGGTTTTCAGACAATATTAAGGCATTTGAGCCATACAGTAAGATTTGCTCAACATGTTTTTGAGGTCTGAATAAATCGTCAGGTAAAATTTGATGTAATGATTGAATCAGTGTCTGACGAGGGACAGCATAGGCTGGGCAATGGAACAATAAGTGTGCAGCATCCTCTCTTCTTGCTCCACACTTGTCACACGACATGTTATCAACCAAGTTATACTGAAAACGCTGAAAATTTAAGGCGCTTAGCCCAAGTCTTATACGTGAAAAAAGGGGTAGTTCGTAAATGTTGTTTTTTGAGATTCAGCTTAAAATGTTCAATACTAGAGCTACTGCGTAATGTGGAAAATAGAAAAGAATTTCTCACACAACTCAAGCTGCAACGTATAATTGGCCATAGAACCGTCTCCTGTTCTACGCAAATTATAACCAGTGTCTCGTTGTATTGGCAAAACAGCAGTCAGATAAGGTGGGGTGAGACCTCGTGACATTTCAAACAAAGTACATAACTTGTGGTTGTCTCGCCGCTCTTGATTCATTTCAACATATTTATTCATTCATTTATTCATTCATTCATTCATTCATTCATTCATTCATTCATCTCCAGAGAGATTTTGTATTTAATCAAAGCACTACCATAAATCAAAATTTCAAACGAAAAAAGCTACATGGATGCTGGAATGGTTAATTTATAAGATATAAGTATCCCGTATTAATTTGCATAACTATGTTGTTTTTCCCTTCAGGGCGGCTTCGGCGGGGTCAGCTAGCCTGGGACAACTTCGTCAAGCTGGGACCACCATGTCCAAACTTGGAGGAGCCTCGATCAACACCACTGCCCCCTGTCGACCAATTAGAGGAGAGTTCCACTGTAGAGGATACCGCGAAGGTCAAACCTCGTCCTAAGACAGCCGGAACTGCTGATCACGTGACTGGGGAGCATGCGCAGACGCCGCGAGTGATGAGTTCTGGCGGCAGTCGCGCACCTTATGATGAAATGAGTCCTGCCTGTAATACAAAGAGACCGGGGCAAAACAAGAAGGGGCAAGGAACTAACAGCAGTGTACCGACACCATGTACAGCTGTACAGATAGCGGATGTACCTGGCGGTGGTGTGATGGTGACAGGGGGTGGGAGGCCTGAGTATTATGATGAGGGGGAGGAGGAGGGGGAGGCCATAAAGGCAGCCAGACACTATAAGGTAGATGAAACTGGGGGGAAATCCCACGATCAGGAGCAATCCCGTAAACCTCACCTTCAGTATTCACGCTCAAATATATCTTTACAACTGGCAAGATCATGTCTGCTGGCAGATAATACAGGGTCAAAGGCCCACGTCACCGTGTCCTTGGGCGAGGGCGTACATGTGTCAAACGAGCTAGAGGGTGGCACTCCACCTAGTGGAGAAACGGTAAACTTTCGATTATCACGTGAACAGCAACATACGTACTCAACAGATGGTGCTGTACAGGATGCCAAGCATGTGACATTTAATGATATGCAAACAGTAACTGCCAATGAGGCGCTGGTGAACAGATCAGGTGACGATGACCCTGAAGATCAGCAGAGGTCACATGCAAATAAGAATGGATTAATTAACCTACAGCTGGCCCTGAAGGCTGCAAACAGAGCGCCACCTAGCACACATACCCCCAGCAAACATGACACATATAACCCTACGTACAGACCCCCCACAGCGTCTAGCAGACCATCCTCAGGTCACCCACGTCACATAGGTCAAATCTACGCACGTGACCTCAGTGAAGGTCGGTCACGTGAAGCCCGACTGCCTACTGCCACGATGAGAATGCCTGCTGCAGACTTACTTCCGGCAGTGGAGAGTAGCCTGCAGAGCATGATGGGAGCTCGTTATCAGCGCGTGATGTCACAGAGAGAGGACCGGCCACTTTATGACTCTGTACGCCCCCTAGTGAATGGCGCAGTAGCAGGAGAGGACAGCCTTATGATGACTCAGAGTGGCACGGATTTACTGCAAATGCACGACCGACATCAAACGGTGAGCTACTTTACTCAACCACATTACATGGACGATACCCGTGATAAAAGAATTACAAATATAATGGCCATGGACCCATAACATAGGTATTCAAATAAAGTGGAGTGAGCTAATTATCAAATACATTTATAATGATTTCCAATTAAAAAAAAACTTTGGTCTCCATGGTTTATACAAAAATATGTCAGCGTAGTAAGGATTAAATGTTGTATTCGTGTTCCTAAACATATCTAGATGTAATTGCCCTGTGTTATAAAATACTTACATTATGTTGGTAATTAAATTTGTTGAGCTCTAAATAAAAGACCACATGCTTGCGTTGATATTTTGAGTGTCCATTTTGACGATATTATTCAAAATGTTGGCATACAGCAACATGTTCATTGCTGTTCAGCAAAACATTGTTTTTTCAAATTTATGAGAAGCACTTATATAACAGTTCAGCTCAAATGTAGTATTTTATAATTATTGAGGGAACAATACCGACATTAAAACACTGCATTAGATTTTTAAATAACCCTGAATACCCCTTTTAAGACGGTCCATATTGTTTGAAATTTAAGTTAACCCTTAATTAAATGACTAGTCACTACTAAAGTACAATCTTTCAGAAGTGTCATCTGTCCATGTGTAGACACTACTAACCTTCGTCTCTCGCTTGGATAATAATGCAGTGGTCAAAATCCAGGTCAGTGGGAATTCCCCTTCTATCAAAACCATGGCAGGAGTTTCAACATTTTTTTTAGATTCCGCCAGAGCTGGTCGCTGAGTGGACCTGGCAACCTGCCAACACCTTGAGTTGGCAAGCTGCCATTATTCACTGGAGGCTTCAAACTATTCAGTCCTTGAGCTCAGTGAGAGGGCTGACTTTCAGTCTACGACTAGAGTCGTTTTTAATTTGTTTTATTAGTCGATCAAATCACTGTTTTGGGGAATGAAATGAATGTTTACACATCAAAATTTGCAAATATTTAGTCTCAAGTTAGGCAACTATGAGTAGTTATCACCCACTTGAAGTTGTGGGTCGCGATAGTGAGACACAAGTTCAGGTGGGTAAAATTTGAAATTACCTATGTAGCCGGGAATAGTTTTTATAGTTTTAGTATAGTTTATTCAGGTTGTCGTTGTTACCGTCTGGTGACTAACATGACAGCTATGTTTGTTGACATAGTTGCCATGTTACACCCTCTTGCCACCGTTTTCAACCAATCTTAGGCATTACGTTTTATGAAGCCATTGGTGACTGGTCTTGGCTCTTCATTTTTTTCACTGTCACTGATTTATATTTGGAGAATAAAGCTTTAGGTCTTGTATGCAGGTGTAGCCTATATATTATTTGGATGTTTTCTTGGTAGCAATGCGAATATGGTTTACTAGAATGGCAAAGGTAGGCCTACCTTTCATGGATATAATAAGGAATGATTGTTACTGGGGGGTCATGGATGCACACCATATATGGAGAGCTCAAGAAGTCTGCCAGTGGCATACAACTTGACAGCTGAAAGTGTTTCAACGTATCATTCAAATGAGACGTAAATATGTCGTTGTCAACTACTATATCAATCATAAATGAAACAAGGGCGTCTTTATTGAGCAATCAATTAGTCACGCAAATATAATGAAATGAAATGAAAAAACTTCTAATGCGTCGAAATTTTTGGTGTCCCGAGCTCAGAGGTGCTGCAAATTCGATTCAGGCTTGTTATCATTGTCCGTTTGCCATTCCAATTCGTAGATCTAGCGTGCCGGGACACAGAGGATTTAGGACCAAAGCTTTTTAAAAGGCAGTGATTACAGACAAAGCAAATACCAGCTTAAAATTGGGATGTGATGCACTCCTAATCTTTTTTTATAAAAAAAATGTTTTCATGTCAATGATAACAATCACGTGGAGAATAATCATGTGTAATCTAAGAAAATAACCCCGTTTATCAAGTCAAATAATTTTGTACGTGAACATGTTACCTAGTTGCTTAACTAACCCTTTCAATATCACGTTGCACACTGCAGTACAATAACGATGATGAACCCAGTAAACACTGAACATTTGTATAACATTTATGCAATGTTGGACCAACGTCGAAGACGTTGGGCCGACGTTGTATTAATGATATACAAATGGTTTTTGATGGGTATGAGGAAGATATATGAAGAGTGCAAAATACAAAATAAACTCCAGAGTGACAAATAAAGAAGGCTATTTCTTCCATAGAAGTTTAATTTGCAAGCATTCTAAACGAAATGGTAAAAAATAAAATGCTGCTTGCTTCACATCCAAATGTCGTTTGTACGAATTATGCTCGGTATTATAATTATGTAAACTGTACTCTACTATAATTTGCAACATTTTTACCAACAAGGTTTTATCATACACCTACAAATACTTTATTTATTATTATGCGTCTGCTATTTATAATCTTTATTTTTTTCAGTACCTCGGCCCTCCTGCCTTCAAACCCTTTCAGTCCCGCACGCCGCTGCAACGAGCGAGAGAAAGCACTCAGAAAAGACTTCACGGTCAGCTGACCTTCAGTTTGGGCCAGGTCAGAATTATGTCAATTTTATAAATCAATCGTATGAGAAAACTAAGTTATTGTTTGTATGCTCTTTGTATGCTCCAGAACGATGACACATGTTGAGGCCGTCAATAGTCTGTCCGACTGTGGAGGATGATCCAAAATGAAAGTTAGCTTTTCGGTATCCAGTCAGTCAATTATCAAGCGATTTTCATGTAATTTGGCAAGCCCCATTTTTGAGTCATTCGGCATCGATCCTGAAAATTTTGTAAAAAAATATTCCATAGTTCAAAAGTTAGACCATTTCACATGTAATAAATGTCTATTTATGACGCTCCTCTATAACACATTAACTTCATTCCGGTTTATTCTCAGAATTGCGTTACATGTCAAATGGTCTATCTTTTAAAAAGATAAATGGAATTTCGCGAAATTAATGGTCACAAAATTTTGTGACAATCGCTTGAGAATTGACTGACAGGATACCGAAAAGCTAACTTTCATTTTGGACCATCCTCCACCCTCGGACAGACTATAACAAAGTTCAACAAATTAAGCCGCAAAGCGCTAAGGTACCTTATTTACGTTTCCATACACCTGAATTCGCGTCTCGTTGGGAAGTGAAATGAGTGTTTAAACATGAAGAATTGCAAATGTTTGGTCTCGAGTTAAACACATATGAGTAATTTTACACACTTGAAGTTGTGGCTCGCGGTAGCGAGACACAACTTCAAGTGGGTGGAAATTTAAATGATTTCATTTAACGCTTTAACGGATGAGAAAGATTAAAGATGTCAACAAATTACAAGTTTGAACTAATAAACGTTGTTGTCATTGTTGTAAAATTGCAATAACACCTTTTTTGAAAATTATTGTGGATTATTCACAGAAAATCTTGTAGCTCAATCATATTAGTCACTAGATGGCAGCTGAAGCAGTCTATAACTTGTACGTCCACCAGATGGCAGTATCTGTATAATCACCAGCATAATCTCGATTGTGAACCCGAACGACGAGACAAAATGAAATGAAATGAATCGGGCTTTAGGCCACCTTTGTGCACATATAGGCTAAACTGGGCCAGGAGAACCTCCTGAGGATGGTGAGATGAATGAGATGACACTGTCCTCCAGACACAGGATTTGAAATTCGAGCCCTGGCGGTCTGAGGCCGAGCACGCTACCTCTCGGTCACGGAGGCTCCCCACAATACTGACTTTCACACGTGGATGGGGAAGAAACATTTTTGTTTCTTTGAAACCGAACGACGAGACATTTCAATGCGTCAGCATCTGTACAATAAGTTCATTCATTCATTCATTCATTCATTCATTCATTCATTCATTCATTCATTCATTCATTCATTCATTCACTCATTCATTCACTCATTCTCTCATTCATGCATTCATTCACTCATTCATTCATTATTTCGTTGATTCATTCATTCATTCATTCATTCATTCATTCATTCATTCATTCATTCATTCATTCTGAAATCATTCATTCATTCATTCATTTATTTATTCATTTATTCATTCATTCATTCATTCATTCATTCATTCATTCATTCATTCATTCATTCATTCATTCATTCATTCATTCATTCATTTAATCATTTATTTATATATTTATATATCCTTAGTCATTCATTCAGTCATGTATTCATTCATTCATTCATTCATTTATGCTCCATTCATGCATTCACCCATTCATTCACTCATTCATTCATTCATTATTTCGTTGATTCATCTATTCATTCATTCATTTATTCATTCATTCATTCATTTATTCATTCATTTATTCATTCATTCATTCATTCATTTATTTATTTATTCATTCATTCATTCATTCATTCGTTCATTCATTTAGTCATTTATTCATTCGTTCATTCTTTCATTCATTTATTCATTTATTCATTCCTTCATTTATTCAATCGCTCATTCATTCATGATTCGTGTATTTATTTATCTATTTATTTATTTATTTATTTATTCATTTATTCATTCATTCTTTAATTCGTTCATACTTTTATTCATTCATTCGTTCGCTCGCTCATTAATTCATTCATTCATTCATTCATTCATTCATTCATTCATTCATTCATTCATTCATTCATTCATTTATTATTCATTTAGTAATAATTATGTAATGTGTTATTTCTACAGCTGGAAGATGAATCACACCGCACCCGATGGCAGTCGTCAAGTGGCGCCCTCTATAAACCAGGTGTGCAGAACAGTGGCTCCATGCAGCGATCAACGGCAGAACTAACCAACAGGTACGGATATGATGTTGGTTTGGTGGTGGCTCAATATTGCAGACGGTGGGCCAGCATTAGCTCAACCTCTCGTGTTTCATGAAAATCAATTTCACGTTTGTTCAACAGCTAATTTTAAATATTGTGACTGTGTTATCATCATCTTAACCAATGTTGAAAAATACTTTTTCACCCACTTTAAGTTGTGTCTCGCTACCGCGACCGACAACTTCAAGTGGGTGAAAATTACATTCATATTCACGGTTTGCATAAAAACAACTGATGATGTAGCAAGTTTAATCATGTTAACTGTTAATGCCCATGTTATTGTCATAGCAGTGATTAGCACTTTAGGGTACTTCTTTTCATTTTCGTTTACTTTGAGATGTTGGTTTGGCGTTGGGTCAACGTTGTAGACGATGGGCCAACAATGAGCCAACATTGGCTCAAACTCTCCTAACCTATCACATTAGCTAAATAGCTAAGCATTTAGAAATGCAGCCTGTTTTGATTCTCTTAACACCAGCGTATTTTATTTTTTTTCCATTCATTCCATTATTTCTGCCTTATTTTTATTCACTTTGTCTCTATTCTCAACAATCCTCAAATAATATATTAAATTAAATATAAGAACGTCTTTAACCTTGTTAATCTTTACAACGCGGAAATATTTTTGTATAAACCATGGAGACCAAATTCTTTTCTTTCAATTTTAAACATCATAAATGTCTTAGTTAGCTCTTTTCACTTCATTTGAATATATTCTGGTTGCAACGTAGGCCATTATAAATATGTTGCTCTTGCAGTGCGGAGATCGACTTTAGACGTCATAATCTGATGTCTATGGACGTCATATTCTGACGTCTAAATACGGTTCCCGCACTGAAAGTAAAATAAGTAATAAGATGCGGTCAATGTGTATTGAGATTCGGGATATTTGACCTACATTTCACACACTTGACAGGCCCAAATCCCTCTTCATCAGTTGTACAACATTCACGTAAATTTGGAAAATTAAATTATTTTAAATTTCAAATCATGTATTCCGCACTATCGCTCTTGTCATAATAGCTTAGTTTATACATTATGCAGACAGAGAAACGTAGCAATTGCTTTGTAGCATTTAATCGTTTCAGAGCGGGGAACGACATTAGACTTCAGAATTTGCCGTTTAAAGTCCATCCCCGCACTGAGTAAAATATTTATAATGGCCGTAAACCCTTAACATTACACTGCCCACCCTAGACACTGCTCCTTCGCATGTTAGAATTTGCAGATGCCGTCATATGTCCCCTGCTCTCAATTTCAAGTGTTGTAGTAAGCTTGTGATTGGCCGGCTGTCTTGGTAAAAGTACCCTGATCGGCAGGTGAGAATATTATGGTGGGAGAGAAAAATGAAATGAATCGGGCTTTAGGCCACCTTTGCGCACATATAGGTTAAACTGGGCCAGGAGAACCTCCTGAGGATGGTGTGATGATTGAGATGACACTGTCCTCCAGACACAGGATTCGAAATTCGAGCCCTGGCGGTCTGAGGCCGAGCACGCTACCTCTCGGTCACGGAGGCTCCCCACAATACTGACTATCAAATGTGGATGGGGAAGAAACATTTTTTGTTTCTTTCAAACCGCCGAGACCGGGAACCGAACCCCGGACTCTGGCGTGAAAGGCAGCGGTGCTAACCACTACCCTAGGGCCCCCGCCCATTATGGTGGGGGAGGGGTGGGTGTAGACAGACACCTGTGTGGAGCCCAGCAAACTCGAGGATTTGACCCAATACTGTTTCAATATTTGCCCACCGCCAACGGCGCTGGACCAACATTGAAACAACATTGGGTCAAGTCTTCGTGTTTGCTGAGAGAGCTGTCTGCACTTTGATACACGCGTGCCGTCTGTGTCTGGCTGGAACAGGCTGCACAGTGCTCTGTGTACCATAACATAGGCACTTTCGCTCTTGCCACTATGGTTTAGTTTATATACTACGCAGATAGACTCAGACCGAGAAGCCTAACATTTCCTCTGGAGACTATAGACGTCAGATATTTGCAATGGTTGTAGATTCATAACATAGGTAACAAAAGGAAGCGGAAAGACCTTACTAAGATATTTATGATGATTTCAAATTGAAAAAAAGGTTGTTTTCCATGTTTTATATGGACATATTTCAGCGCTTTACGTGTTAACCCTCTTCACACTAGGATCTCTACCCTGTTTCAGTAGTGCACACACTCTGGGAGCCAGATTTGGCTTAGATAGACTGCTGCATCAACAAGGTAGTCACGACACTGTCACATGTGTGCTTAAAGGGACTGGCCCAGGCTAAAATCATCAAAAAATCAGTGATTTTATTTCGGGTTCTTAATATGACCATATGATGTAAACATGTACATAGACTAGAACTGCAAATGTTTATAATTTTTGTGCTGCGCATTCACCAGTTAGGCTAGATATAGAGACGAAATTCCCGCATTTCCTATTTTTGACATGGTTGTCAATAATTAGAAGTCAGGAATTTCGTCTCTATATCTAGCCTAACTGGTGAATGAGCAGCACAAAAAAAAATTGCAGTTCTAGTATTTAATAGGGTCATATTAAGAACCCAAAATAAAATCACCGATTTTTAAAAGATTTTAGCCTGGGCCAGTCCCTTTAACTCCCGCGTTATTCTTACTAACATCACCCATAATGTCTTAATTTATTCAATCACTGACTCCGCTAACTAGCAAACATTGGCCCAACGTTGGTTTACTCTTGGGCCAACGTCTGCGACGCTGGCCCAACAGTAAACCAACGTCGGGTCAGCGCCTCATGGTAACCAGCTAACCAGGTGGATAAGGGGGTTGTATGTGTGTTCCAGTCAACTATACAACTATATAATTAGGTATGGGAATATATGTATTTATGTATGTATGTATTTAAGTATGTATGTAAGTATGCACAACGTTTTACTCGCCTTTCATAACTTTTATCTCTTATTACTATGTTTTTATGTATGTCTTGAATATTTTAGTATGTGTCTCTCGCAACTCAAACTCTGAGTGATCTTTGTGAAATAAGAGTGAGACTTTAATAAATGATTTACTACTATAACCCTTTTGACGCTAAGGGCGACTATTGTCGTGTTGTTTTAATCCGTTTTACTAGCTGATCAAATCACAGTTATTAGCAATGAAGTGTACGTTTAAACATCAAAATTTGAAAATATTTGGTCTCAAATTAAACAAAAATCAGTATTTTTGCAGCCATTTGAAGCTGTGGGTCGCGGTCTTTTCCACAGCTAAGAATGTAGAGCCCCGAGGGGTTTATCCCATACGGAAAGTTATGCTTTGACATCTATCGCATACATATAATTTACTGGGCTCCAATTTGCAAGGACGTAAATGAGTATGTACGCCCTGCTGCTGGCCATTTATGTGGATATGCAACATTGCGCTACATGCTTCTGGATATGAATAATTATTCACTTAAGACATATAAGGGGGTGTTTAAATATTTTTTTTAAATAAACAATTTGAGAGAATCGACAAACATTTGTGTTTTATTAATATGCATAGCACTTTCATTAATCAGTTTCTGTGAATTTAACATATATTGTTTAAACACTTTTATGACAAATTTTCTTCGAGAAACATGTAGGTGTAGGGTAAATTAAAAAAAAAAAATTCGGGAAAGAAAAAACAATGTTTTGACGCACCATGAGGTTTAACTTTTCAAACGCTACATTGACTAAATACATTTTCAACCACTTCAAGATGTGTCTCGCTACAGCGATCCACAACTTCAAGTGGTTGAAAATTACCCATATTTGTTTAATTTGGGACGTTTTATGTAGATATGCTACAGTGCTCTATATCCTTATGCATTTTATTGTATAATAAGAATCATACATTTAATACTTATCTAATGTTTTAAATAATAAGTGATTTGGAACAGCCGACAGCAACCATTTTGTGTTTCTCTAAAATGTACAGCACGTTAATTATTATGTTTTTGTGATCACTCTTGAAGTCTAATGTGTTTTTGAGAGTGTAGTGAAACAATCTAAAACGTTTGTTTTAATTTACATGTATGATTATATTGAACCCGTGGTAATGATCAACTGTCACGTATGTCAAAGTTACATAATTACAACTGAATGACGTGTAAGGTGGGGATTAACTGATATGTTATCACAGGCAGACATCGGCACATGGGTCACTAACCACATATGTGATCATAAATAATGTGCAATCAGTAATTATCACAATTTAAAGGGACTATAGCCCACCAGCTAGTTTTAGCCATGGTTGTCAACGAGTATTAACCTTGTATGATGCATTAACAGACTCATAATTTTGCGTTTTATTGTTATTATATTATTATACTGAAGTATTTGAGCAATGAAAGTACAAATTGTATAACTATTCATGCTTCTAGCAAGGCTGACTAACATTAGTTGGCGGGCTAATGCCTTTAACATACTGTCTCACTGTATTGTATGCATATTTAAATTAAATTACTGAGCATTGTTTATTTACCCTTTTAAATCTGTGACTTTTGTAGCACTATAATAATGAAACAAAACCGTTTCGACCTTCTTAAGAGTGACAAAAATACAATCAAAAATATATGATCCCAACAAATTTATAGTAAAATCATCCACATAAAAACAAAATAGGGTGTCTTAACACATAAAGCGCGAAGCTATATAATTAATTTTTCACCCACTTGAAGTTGTGTCTCGCTACCGCGACCCACAACTTCAGGTGGCTGAAAATTATTCATATTTGTGTAATTTGAGCACAAATATTTGCAAATCTTGATGTTTAGACACACATTTCATTTCCAATAACAGCGATTTGGTTGACTAATTAAACAGATTAAAAACAACAACAGTCGTGATCAGCATGATAAGGCAAAATGATGAAAGAACAAATACAGCTGATAAGCACGACTAAAGCCGTTGTTAGCTCTCTGCTGGCTAAGGGGCCCACAACTTAAAAAGAAAATGATCTATTTTAAGAGTACATAAAAAATGTATGATTATAACAAATATGATTACAGACAGACAGACAGATATTTTATTGACAGAAAGAAAGTCAATCCAGACTTATTTGTCATAGAACTAGAGATATGTACATGTATATACAACATTGTTAATTTGTTAAAATCATATGACAATATACATAGTATGACATACACAGCTAAAATCATGTTAACTGGCATTGCCATAAGAAACACTGGGTATGTACTTTAAATAAGATTGAAAGGCATTGCCAGGGTAACATAAGGTCTATCATTTTGTTTCCCGCACCAAAACCAGAGATAAAATAGCTACTATGTATGACATGCTAATTATATATATAGTAGCAAAAAAGACACTCTGGACAGCGTAGAAACCTAGAATATATACAAGTGCATAATTATGCTACAGTAATTTGAGAATGTATTAGGACAATGTTAAAAATTACACGATATTTTTAAAAATCAAATATTATATCATGCAAGTACAATCAATGTGACAATCTGCGACACAGGTAGCTCCGAGCCATGTGACCATGCAAGCACAGTCGCTATGAGCTCGGCGATTCCCTGATATAGACTAGTGATGTAAATTTAACAACGTAATAACAGTAATACCACCGAAACACAATATATACATACTAATAAAAGTCGGACATGGTGGTTCGTCGACTGCCAACAAAGTATAGCATCAGAACCATCCATATTATCGAGTGTTGGAGACTTAGTGATAATATAATAATTATGCGTGCCATTCACGCAGGACATGGCACTCACACAATAGCAATAAAGTTTGTTTAATTAACTAGTGATTTATTATCTTTATGGCCCTCGCACAAAAACATTCACTATATTGTTTAGTTCATACCATTTCACTCACGACCTAGTTAGTACCACATACTTAGGAGTTACAATCGAAGAAAAACATTCCCGACCTCATAGAGAAAATCAGTTGACTTAGCAACAAATGATAATAGTCATAGCATACAAAAAAAAGTAGGGTGTGCTAAGATATGCAAACGGTGTTCATTTGATTGCGATATGGGAAAATACAGCACTCGTCCAATGCATAAGGTGTGAGCCTTTAGGCGAACACCTTATTCATTGGACATGTGCTGTTTTTCCCATATCGCACGAAAAAGAACAACGTTTGTATTTTCTCACACGATCAAGTCACACATAACATAACTGCCATACAATGCGATTCAAAGTACAGCTAGAGTGCGATAAGGGCTGATACCGGCATACGTCTCATAGTGAAAATCACTGCCCAGAGGATGAGAATAATTAAATAAAAACATTTTTTGTTTGTTTAACAGGTCCCCGAGACGTCAAAAAACTGGGTCATGCTCAAGCTCAGACATGCGCACTCAACAGCTCAGCGTCACGCGATGCGCGCGCAGGCAAACAGCACGGTAACCTAGCAACCGGATAACCTCTTGAGCATTATCATGAAGTAAAGGTGAAAAATAACTACCATAGTAAACACGATACGTTGGCCCAATGTAATTTAAATGCTGGGCCGATAAAACCAGTGCCACCTCCCCTTATCTAGATTTTGCCATTAATTGCAATTTAAAGATTACGATTAACCCTCACAGCGAGGGGATCGACTTTAGACGTCAGAATCTGACGTCTGTGGACGTCAGATTCTAACCATCTAAAGTCGATCCCCGCGCTGTAAGAATTAAAATATTCATAATGTTCGTAGATCCATAACATAGGTATTCAAATGAAGCAGAATGAGCTAACTAAGACATTTATGATGATTTCAAATTGAAAATACCCTTGAAAATACTCTCCATGGTTTGTACACAAATATTTCAGCGCTGTAAGGGTTAATCGAATTATCACGTGTTTACATGGCTGTAAAACAATACTATTTAGGGCCTACTATCTGCGATGTGTTTGTAAGGTAAAATTCAAAAAATCATTTTTAATCAATCCATATGAGACTTGTTTAAATACATATATACCAGGCTCTAGCAGGACAAGGGTTAAAGTAGCATTTAACCCTTTAAGCCCTAACGATGCATTAAAGCATCATTTTACATCCCTGAAAACAAACTTAATTTTCCTACAACCAAGGGTCTTAGAACAAAAAAAATCCATGAAACTGGTTTACTAATACATTCCAATTTTCTTTAATTTTTAAACCACATCAAATCATCTTCATCCACTACAAGTCGAGAATTGCGACAGCAATTCGCGGCTTGTAATGGATGAAGATGGCAATGGTAAATTCAGGCTTGAAAGGATTAAAGTTGGTTGTTTTTCCAGTGAACAATAAATGTGCGTTTTGTGTCACGTACATACAATGTAGGTTGTCGTTATTTATTGACGAATATTGTATATCGGTGTTTTGTGTGATGGTTGCCAATAGATGGAAATGTGACAACTGGGATAGTAGGCTCTACGTACCTGTACATGATTGATTGTATCTGTATTTGTACTCCACAAAGCTAGTTAACCTATAAAGCTCCAAAGGGTTTCTCAATTTTATATCATCATACATAGTTAATGTAGTTAGCTCTTCCTGCTTCATTTGAATAGCTATGTTATGGGTCTATGGCCATTATAAATAGTTTACTCTTACAGCTCCGGGTCCGACTTTAGACGTCAGAATCTGATATCTACAGATGTCAGATTCTTACGACTAAATTAAAAGTCGATCCCTGCGCTGAAAGGGTAAAAGCCTTTCAAAATATAGAGCTTATTTTGGTAAAAATCGCTTCGAACAAAATTGTATAATTAATCAAAATACTGATTTAATTTGCGATTATTACAATTGGGACTTGTTCGAAAAAAGTGTTATTTCTACTTTCAGATAACCATGATTATAGCTGGGAATTTCAGAAATGTTTTTCTCTGTATGCTCACAATAAAAGTATTTGTTTTATTTTCAGACTATGCACTTTCTCAATCAATATGTGATATACTACATTGTTCTCTCCATTAATATATTGATCACTATTTGTAGGTCTCTCGAATACATAGGTCACATGGATGACTGGTACTCTGAACATCGTCTGGATGACTAGACTGGATGTAACATGAATGTCAGCTTGTTTTAAATCCCACAACAGTTCTGATTCTGGATTGGTTGTAACATTAAATTATTAATATGGACCTGAATTGTAGGATAAATACACGTCAGATCAAATGTTGGACCTTTTAAAATGATCTCGTTTCCAAGATGCTATACGCATACGTATTTTAAGATGCTATACGCAAACGTCTCACACAATATGTTAAAAATAATACATCACATAATGTATACCTATCATTCAGAAAGTAGGCCTTTGTCTCAATATCAATTTTTATTTTCCTTGCGTACAAGAATATCATATTAGCCCTTTCAGTCCCTGGTTGATAATTACATTCCAACTAGATCATTTTAACCCTTTCAGTACGGAGCCCCGGGTTGATATCATATGCATTACCAGTACGGAGGTTCTGGTCTGGGATGATCTTTTTAGATATTTTGTTTAACCCTTAGCGTTCTAAGGTATGAAATTTAAAGTTTCATCCATTTGAAGTCGTGTCTTGCTACCGCGATCCCAAACTTCAAGTGACTGAAAATGACCAGGATTTGTAAAGTTTAAGTCACAGCTTAATGCTTAATACGTCTCAATGTCATATAGACTTACATTTTGATTTTAGAATCTTGTTACACAAATTAAAGTAAAATACAGAAAGAAAATTGTGATCGACATCAGTGCTTTAGGGGTTAACATTAGATAATACAGCCAACTAGACAAAAAATATACAACGTCATACACCCCCCCCCCCCCGAGACTCTCCGATTGTTCTCTTTAAAAAAAACACGTTCTGGAGGGAAAATGGTTATCAAGAATAGTCACTGATATATCAACAACCGCTATAGATTGGCCCAATGCTGGGTCAATGTTGGGCCACCGTCTGCGACGCTGGCCCAACATTGACCCAGCATTGGACTGTGAATTTGAATGTTGCCATTTTGGTTGTGAAATGCTGTAATTATAAAATTGTTGTCTCATCCATTGCGATCTTGTTACCATGCATGGTAGTCGTCATTAAGATAATGGTTATACTGCTCATTATCATATTTTTGCGGTATGTGACATATATTTATTTATTGTATAATAAAATAAGTCTAATATAATATATTATGCGTTATGTTTTATGTTAATATCCAAAATTAAGCGATTTAAAAATATTGCAAACCATATCATAGTTATGCTTTCCACTACACTCCGAATGAAGCAATATTTTTCCAACATCAAGGATACAGACACAATAATTTTAGTTGGATCAACAGGTGTGTCAGCATTTGGTGAATTAACACTTGAATTCCCTTAATTTTATAATATGAAAACTTGAGATTTAACTTGAGATTTAAATATTGCTGCTGAACCCTGTTCATCTGGGCAGCCATATTATGTGTATATGTATATGTATATATATTATGTGTATATGTACAGCTATTATAGTATATGCTTTTTTCATATGGACGGGCTACAATGCTACATGGTCGGTCTTTGTGTAGTAATAATAATAATATCCACACAAAAATAACTGATGCTTCATTTTTCAACGGTGTTTTTTTTTCAATCAAAGCTAAGAGGTTCAGCGCTTTCATTTGTTATACTTGGGTGTTTTAACCCTGTCAGGCCTGGATTCACCATCTTCATCCACTACAAGTCGTGAATTGCTGTCGCAATTCTTGACTTGAAGAGGATGAAGATGATTTGAAATGGGTGAACAATGAAGAAAATTACCATGTATTGGTAAATGAGCTTCATGGAAATTTTCATTCTCAAACCCCTTGTTGTAGGAAAATTAAGTCTGTTTACAGTGATGTAAAATGATGCTTTAATGCATCGTAAGGGCTTAAAGGGTTAACCCTCTCAATACTGAAATATTTGGATAAATATGTAAAGATTTAGGGGTTTTCAATTTGATATCATCATAATGTGATAATGTCTTAGTTAGTTCTTTCCGCTTCATTTGAATACCTGTGTTATGGGTCTACGGCCATTATAAATATTCAATTCTTTCAATGTGGCGATTGACTTTGATTCTGGCCGAAGTCGAGTTGGACAATTTATTTCCCAAACATGTACATGCTTACATGTCAAGTTTGGCTTTGCAAGACAGTATGGTAATTTGACATGATTTTGAATACATTTAAACAATACAAAGTCACAGTATTTTTTATTATGCAATATAACTACAAAGTATGTAATATCTGTAGAGTATATATAGAATCATTGAACCGATGCCGGCCCAATGGCAGGAGAAAAATTAGCAATATCGGCCCAATACATTGAATAGGCGTTCACAGGAAAAACCCGGGGGAATACAGAAACTGACCCAATACTAAATCAAAGCTTCGTCAGCGTCACAAACGCTGGCCCAACACCAAAACAACACTGTGCCTGTGTCTCTCTGGGTATGATTTTAGCACAACTTTCTTCACCACATACAGTGCAGTGGTTAAAGCTGTCTGCTTGGAAAGTCGGAAATCGCGAGTTCGAAGAGACAAAATGCTCTCTCCGCTCATTCGTGAAGATTCAATATTGTGGGGAACCTACGTGACCGAGAGGTAGGGTGCTCGGCATCAGACCGCCAGGGCTCGAATTTCGAATTCTGCGTCTGGAGGACAGTGTCATCTCATTCATCTCACCATCCTCAGGAGGTTCTCCTTGCCCAGTTTAGCCTATATGTGCACAAAGGTGGCCTAAAGCCTGATTCATTTCATTTTATTTCTCCAGATTAGCCTATATATGCACAACGGTGGCCTAATACCCAATTCATTTAATTAATTTCATTACTCACCACACACCAGATCGAGGACAAACCCATGACAAACAAGCTGCTGGGTCATGAGAAGACTCTGTTACACTTTGGTGAAGAACTTGTTACCCATTCCATTGCTATCATTAGATTTGCGTTACACACACATTCACAGAAAAAACTGCAACGAAACTTACATTACCCGTCATGCTGCAGCATAGGATCATACAATTGTTATATTTATCAACACATTGTTACAAGGATCATCAATCCTTCAAACTCGCTGTTACAGACCCTATTGAGAGTCAATAAAAAGAAATTCTCTTCGTGGCGACAAGATAAATTATTGGTAGTGTGGTTTACCCGGGGTACCGGGTTCGAGTCCCGCTGAGGCCGATATATTTCCTTGGTGCACACATATGCAGTGACCCAAACTGTTCAAATTATGAGAAACATATAAAAACATATATAAATATAAATAACCAATATGTTAAAGTTGGCATCTAAACGGCCGATAATACCTTTTATATTAACCCTTACAGCGCGGGGATCGACTTGAGACGTCATAATCTGACGTCTGTACGCGTCAGATCTCCGCACTGAAAGAGTAAAAATATTTATAATGGTCGTAGACACATAGCATAGGTATTCAAAGGAATCGGAAAGAGCAAACTAAGACATTTATGATGATTTCAAATTTAAATAAAACATTGGTCTCCATTTTTCATACAAAAATATATGAGCGCTTTAAAGGTAAACCCTCTTGGCAGACGACTCTGTGTCAACGCTGGTTCAATATGACGTTGAACCAACATAGATGCTATGCTGCGTGCCACGTGGGAAATGTTCAGCATTTTATATGGAATTAGCCCTTTAAGCCCTCACGATGCATTAAGGCATCATTTTACATCCCCGAAAACAGGCTGATTTTCCTACAACTAGGGGTTTTTGAATGAAAATGTCCACAAAACTGCTTTACCAATACATGGAAATTTTCTTTAATTTTTGAATCACATCAAATCATCTTTATCCACTATCAGTCGAGAATTGCGATAGCAATTCGCGGCTTGTAGTGGATGAAGATGACAATGGTAAATTCAGGCTCGAAAGGGTTAATTAACTTGAATCAATTACGTTGTTTGATCCAGTCTAAGCAGTTAACTTGTGCATAATAAATAGCAACTATAATGTAATGCGAAACAAATAGTAGATTCTAGATGGCAAAATATTCCTTTATGACATCCATTTGATTAACAATTATATCAGAAGCATGGCAAACTAATAATACTCTATTAAATACAGACACAACACCATATACAGCTAGTAGCACAATTCATCTGTGACACCACAGCTAATTAATTATAATTTAGCTATTTCGCTTGAACATTTTCCATTGTTTGTTTTCTGATTCGTTGACAAAAATCCATTAAGAATTTACCCAACATATTTTTACCACTCCAATGTGTATTCATGTTCCTGAGTAGAGACAACATAGGACTATATATACACAGCTTGTATTACATTTTCTTCATTTCCATAATAGACCTACAATCAAAATATCCATGCCAATGACATTTAACGAGTATGGGTCTAACTTCTGTATTCATCGTTGGCCCTTTCCTGTGGCCTATCATTACTTTTATATCATTAAAATCGTCAAAATCTAGGTCTGAACATGCGGCGTGGTTTTCTTCCACACTGGCAGTCGCACCTTAAATCATTGATTCCAGCAGTCTCACCTTTCTTCTATCACTCCGTAAAATGATTTTTTTTCACGTTTTCAATACGATTCTGGCACAATATTTTACGCCTTGGTCCAAATGGGTGGTGTATCATCAGGCTTAAAATACACCTGTAATGCTATGATAGTCTATTGTTAAAACAGCAGATTCAGATCCACTCTACGAATCTACACTTGTTCTAGTTATTGCTGACCATGAAATAGGAGTTGTCTACCACATCTCAGAGCCTGATAGATTCCTAGATCTGATATAATAAAAATGTAACCGGCCAGAACTGGTGAGTGCATACGAGGGAGACGGACAGACAGACAGACATCCAAATATTGTATTGACAGAAAAAAAAGTCATTACAGACATATTTGTCATAGTAATAAGAGAGATATATGTACATGTATATACAAGATTGTTAATTTTTTAAAATCATATGACAATATACATGGTATGACAAACATAACTAAAATCATGTTAAGTTGCATTGTCATAATAAGAACTGGGTATTTCGATAATACAAATGGCTACTACTTAAAATAAAATTGAAAGGCATTGCCAAGGTAATTGGTGTGCATATGAGGGAATGTCATCCAGTCTGTGTTCAGGTCCGTTGTTGTCCGTTATGATCAATAAAATTATGTCCATCAGATGTTGATTATATATTCATAAATGTAATCAGTTAATTACAACTTGTATATCACTTATAAATATCCATTTTTTAATCCAATGAGAGCTGTAATTCAGATATAGAAAACTCTACTTTTCTCCGTCATATTGAATACGAGTGACAGAAGAAACTCATATATATATATATATATATATACAGGACAGTGCGAACATATGTGCTCGTTAGACTACTGTTCGTTTCAAAATGTTTAATTACTGGAATGCCATCAGATCGTTGTCCGTCGGGCGTGTCCGGCAAAATCTGACAGGGTTTTACCATCCAAACAGACTTCTGAGAAACTCCACAATATGGGTCAACTCATCAGAATTCCTATCCAGGGATTCTGCTATTGAGCTTAAAACACGAGTGGAACATTCGCCGATAATGCCAATAAAACGACAGAGTCTAGGTGTGATCACTGTCAACACATCTCCTGCGGCGTCCAACAACCTGACAGTGCTTTCGCCGACAATTCCTATCAAATTACAAAGGATTTGTGTCAATACGTCTCTAATGAGTACGACCCCTAAATTTGTCGTCAGTTCGACTGTTGCGACCACCAACGGATGAGTGTATTCTCCGATCGTATTCAGCATTCGACCAAACCATGCCATTTCCTGTAAAATCATGTGAATATTAGACGTGATCCACAACATATCAGACATGATCAAGGGGTGGTAACTCAACTTTTTAACCCTTTAAACCCCACGATGCATTAACCCTTTCACCACTGAAGCTCGTTTTTATGTGCTGAATGCCATGGCATTCAGCACAGAAAAACGGGCTTCAGTGGTGAAAGGGTTAAAGCATCATTTTACGTCCACGAAAATAGACCAAATTTTCCTGAAACTGAGGAGTTTTAGAAGAAAAAAATCCTATAAACTTTTGCCAATACAAGGCAATTTTCTACAATTTTTCACTCATTTCAAGTCATCTTTATCCATTACAAATCGGGAATAGCGACAGCAATTCGCGGCTTGTATGATATAATGAATATAAAAATGATAACTAAATACATAACCAAGAAACATCAATTACACCAAGCACGTTTCAATAAAATATGTTTTGATCAGTACAGTAAACGTGGTCCAAGTCTTGTATTCTACCCCGTCCAATGAAATAGTGTTTCAGCCTCTCACATGACAAGATCGACCAATCACCACCTTCATTCAGTTGTTATTTAAATTAGGGGGTAAAATACGAGACTTGGGCCGAGAACGTTATGGATTGTAATTATAAAAAAATTCTGTGGTTTTATTCGCTCAGTATATTTATTAATGTACGATAATTTCTAAGCATATAAGGAAAATGTGTGCCCCCAATGCGTATCATAATACCGTATGCATAATTATTCTGGTATATTCGCGTTCTATGCTGCATCAGTCAGTATTAAGGTACTTTCTATGATAATATACGGTTTATCATGGTAGGTCTTTATGTTTGCATGAATTTCTATGATGTAGTTTTCAATATAAATATGGAAGAGGCTATGCAGCGGCCAGCCGCTGTGCTGTGTTGAAAATACTTTCTTCTCGGTGCCACCCCTTTAGTCAGACGCCACATTAGTCAGAAGCACAGCTTCTGTCAGAATGGAGCTTGTATAATGTGTATTAATGCACGTAAATTATGAGATTTCAGTTTGAAAATTCATCAATAATTTGCTACAAGAACTAGATATGACATGGTAGCATTTGTTTGGTAGAAACCAAAAGTCTACATAGTCCATTTCTCATTTTAAAATGACGAGGACTTGATAGTTTCCTTCCCTCAGAAGAAGTATAGACATGGCAGTGACTGTCACCGCATAGACACATCCCAATTTCCCGTGGTCACATGGCCCATTAGTCTGAACTTTTTTCTTTGCACAGTGGACAATGCGGTAATCCATTGATCTGAATATTAGTCTTACAAAGGGAAGTGAAAATATGTAACTTATGATAAATATACATTTTAAAACTTGAGAATCAACAATACTTTTTATATAAACAACACAAATTAGATGTCATGGTCGGGTCTTGAATCTCACTAAAACACAATTAATAAATTAAGTTCTATTTGTGTCACGGAAAGTTTGGGCAGTTGCCACGTGGAGTGAAAATTTCACCAGTTGACTGACAAAATAACCGCGTCAAATTTCGTGACACGTAAAAAATTAATGAATAATTTTTAAAAGTTTTTTTATATCGTTTCCGGTATCATGGGTATGGGGACCATATCCATTGAGATTCTCATAATTTCATGTCAAATAAATAATTGATTTTAGATTATAATAGGTGTATGTTTTGTCAGCAATCCTATAAATAAAAAAATGCCAATGAGTAACACAGCATTTAAAGTGTTAATAAGCCTAACACTTAACAAATGTAGGTAAAAATAAACTAATAAAAAACACATACAGTGTAGTAAGTCATACGCACGATGTTGTCCCTAAAAAAGAAAGATTTTTTTCAAAAATGTAAACTGATTTTCTGACTAAAGAGTCTTCTGACTAACGGGCCTTATACATAAGGGGCCTAACTGATTTGTTTAATCAACAATATCAATCAATAAAACATCTATAGCGCCTATCGCCTAAGCGAACCGCTCCCAGAGGCGCACAAATCCTTGGAATGTTCATGTGTCATAATCCAGGCCGAAGCAGGTTCGTCTACAGGGAGCCGAGTTACCGATGAGCTATGGTGGGAAAGCCAGATCAAATAGGTGAGATTTTCTGACTAGAAAACCTTTTTTATTTTCTGACTAGCGGGCCTGCTGAATATCAGGCCTAACTATTTTTCTGACCAACGGTTTCTGAGAAACGGGCCTTCTGACTAACGGGCCTTCTGGGTGATTAACGGGCCTTCCGAGTGACTAACGGGCCTTCTGACTAAAAGACGGACTCCTTTTTTTCTAACCCTACCGTATTTTGCATTCACATTTAAAGAGTGTATCACCAAGCGACAGGCACATTCTTTTAATTCAAAGGGGTCTATGCATTTAGAGGTTTTCAAAACCAGAGGTTTTCAAAATAACACATTTTCCACAATTCCTGTTTTAAACATTGAGTATACTATAGTATTTTTTTACGTCTCTGCGCTTAGTACCTTACAGTGTCATGTCTGCTACATGTGCACTAATATCTACATCCTGCGCTGCACAACGTACTGCTGCCGGTACGCGCTGTGTAGAATATAATACGTATAATAATGAATAAAAAGTATACATTACCAAGTTGCCTTATTGCTGTCTCAAAGCAAAATATTGTAGATCGAGTGGCTCTTTCGCTAAACCAGCTCTAGTATACACCACCATGCAGTATTACTCGTCAATATACACAAACTATTTCCTTATACAAAGAGGTGCAAATATTGGTGCAAATCAAGGTCAAGATAGAGTGTGTAAGCAGGCCACTATATAGTTTTCTCTGATTTCGATATCAATTCCAGCAATCAATCATATGTTGGACCAATTTTCTTTTAACCGCTAAATTAAATAATTAAATGTTTTACCCATCTGACATTATTCTGTGTCTGTGGTTGGTCAATTCCCACCATCCCCGTCTCGTGACTTTTATTTGCAAATTAAAGCAAAAATATCGGTGTGTAAACCCCATCAGTGAAATGTCCTTCCCTCTAACATTAATTTGATCGGCTAATAATGCTGACACATATTTAATCAAACACCGCTTACAAAAAATAATTATTGAGAAAGCAAACAAGACGCTTAGACTCAAAGTTGTTCTAATTCCGGCCCATCGTCTTTGACTCTGGGCCGGCATTAAACCAACATTGGTCCGGATTAATGTTTTTTATCTCCTGAAATAAACTCGTTTTTTCGGAAATTGCGAGCCATCCGATTTAGTAGTAATGCTAGGCCTTAATGTAAATCTAATGCGCGCGCTCATTTAAAACAGAAAAAAATATATAGCGGCCTAAATCTCTAAAATGGGAAGCATTCATGTAGCGACGCTATAACCACAGTGATTATACGAGCAAAAAAACTGAGGTTGTTCATGCTGAACAACAGCAGTTTTTCGAGTGAGTCACAGTTGTGAGTAACGTTGCCAGCAGGGGGCGGGGGGGGGGGGTAGGCAGGAGTTTTTGTCGCGGACAAATTATTTACTTCTAAATTTCAAATTTTATCACATGTTTATATAGAATAGTTCTTGAAATAAATTATTTATTTCAGGGATACCCTTAAACAAGTTCCCAAGTTCCGAAGTTCCCAAGTTCCGGGAACTTCAAGTGCCTAATTTTCAAGTTCCGGGAACTTCAAGTTCCGAAATAAAAAAGTTAACAAAAGACTGTTTTTTCCTATTTCAACAAAAGTACATTTTAGATACTGCCTTTAGACTTCCCACGCATTATAGTATTGCCAAGCTGCGCGCAGGAATGGAATTAAATATGGTTTTCTAGACCGCGCACACTCATTGGTATGGTCAAATGACAAATTAGGCCTTTATGTGTAGGCCCGACGTTGACCCAAAGTTGAGGTAAGGTTTGCCCAACGTCTGCGAACTTACAGCAGCTTTAATCCAAGATCGGGTCAATGTCTGGTTGATGGGAGATTTACAGCTGTTATTAAGCAGCCATCCACAGAAGAGTTGATCTGAGTAGGCCCAGTTGTTTTTCAATTTCAAAGACTATTTTAACATGTCGCTATAGGCATAGAAAATATATAATGATATATTGGCCTACAAATCACACCTCGCAGATGACAACCCAGCAAGCACCATGCATTGACCCAATGCTGGTTTTACGTTGGGTCAGCGTCGCAGACATAAAACCAGCATTGGGTCAATGCGTCGTGTTTGTTGGGAAGGAATCCATGTGTCTCAACGTTGGTCCTTAAAATATCATCGATACTGTTTTCACTGTTATTAATTAGACTACTGTCACATGTCATAATTTTCTCACGGGTCGAGATGCTTGTTGATTGCCGGGGGGGGGGGGGGGGGCGGTGCAAACAGCGTCGCGCGTGGAGGAATAATTATAATAATGATGATTGTTGTTTATTCGACTAAAAAGACATGGCAGCCAAAAGGCTGGAGAATTGTCATTTTACATAAAAAATTAAATACAATATATACATGATGCGATATTAAAATTGAATGAGTTAAAGAAGTTAAATAAGTTAGATCGGTAAAGTAAGTTAAAAGGCATTTTCCGGAAACACATGATCTGCAGGCACAATGACTAGGTAGAATATATCAAACATTATTCAATAATTTAATAAACAACATAATTGGGCTGGAGCTGAAACGACCAGACTTGGTAGGCATAGTGGATAATTTGTTCTTATTACGGAGGTTGTGGTGATGACACTTGCCCCTGCGGGGTGGTAACCAGCTGCTAAAATCAGTGCTTTCGGCACTGGCAAAGTTCAAACATAGTTTTGTGCGTCTCTCAGACAGGGTTGGTAGTCCTGAGATATGTCTGGCTTCGCTGTAACTGGAGTCAGGTAATAACACTCTGAAGACCTGCCTCTGTAACTGCTCCAGGACATCAGACTGCTGTATGGTGAGTCCTGGGTGCCAAACCGGGGCAGCATACTCCAGCAAAGGTCGCACAAAAGTACAGTAGCACCTCACTAAGTCACCTAACTGAACACCAGAGCGCTTAAGAATAGTGATAACATATTTGCGTGTGTTCGCTTTGGCCACCATACTGTCTATTTGCTGGTCCCACTTCAAATTATACTGGATCACTACACCAAGCAATTTAATGGCTGTCACATGGGGTATGATCTCCGTACCCCTCGCAGTAATGTTGGTAAAGTCTTGGTCTTTGTTGCAAGCAGTGATATGCATTGTGCTGCATTTGGCGCCATTGATGAGCATGTGGTCGTTGCTGGCAGTGTCGCATATTTCATTCATTGCCTGTTGCAGAGCCGGATTGTTATTGGCTGTGGGCTTACTACGGGATGCAACTGTGATGTCGTCCACAAATTTCAAGCGATTAGGTTGAAATTCGGCTACGTTGTTTACCATGGCTAAGAATACAACTGAGCCAACCTTAGTACCCTGAGGTATTCCACATGTGACGTCATACCAGTCCGACGTGGCCCCGTTGACCTTAACACGTTGTTTCCGATCAGACAGGAAGCTGCCGATCCATGGTAGTATCTCTTTCCGCACATTCATATTCAATAGTTTATTTAGGGCCACAGTAATGTCAACTCGATCAAATGCTTTGCTGTAGTCAATTGCGAGAAAGTCTGCACTTTGACCATTCTGTAACGCCTGGTGAGCGTACTGTACCAGCTGCACAAGGTGATGGTTGGTGGATCTGCCTTTACGCACATTCATATTTAATAGTTTATTTAGGGCCACAGTAATGTCAACTCGATCAAATGCTTTGCTGTAGTCAATTGCGAGAAAGTCTGCACTTTGACCATTCTGTAACGCCTGGTGAGCGTACTGTACCAGCTGCACAAGGTGATGGTTGGTGGATCTGCCTTTACGGTTACCAAACTGGCTGTGGTCAAGGCTCGACTCCATGTCACTCATCATCCACCTGGTGATGAAGCTTTCAGCAACCTTGGCTAGTGTAGGTGTGAGGGACACAGGACGCAGTTTATCCATGGATGGTGTGGGTGTAACTTTAGGTACAGGAACCACTGTGGCCTGTTTCCATTCCACAGGGACCACTCCCTCACGCAGCGACGCATTCATGATGTCACAGAACGGTTCACTGATCTCAAAAGCGAACCGTTTAAGCACTTGATTAGGCAGGTTGTCTGGGCCTGGCGCCTTATGGGCCTTCACTTTCGACAGTTCTTTCCACGCCTGTGATCTTGTGATGGCTGGTGGAGGTGTAGCACTGGGTAGGTATGCAGGCAGCTGGGCGGTGTTTAGAGAGGGCAATGTGGAACAAATGGCACCAAAGTGGTTATTTATTCCACTTGCCAATTCGTCTGCGGTGTTTTTCTCGTGCCCAGGTATGGATATACTGCCTTTCTTTTTATCCATGCCTGCTATATGTTTGATGGTTGTGAACCATAAATCTCGGATTTGTAGTGTCCATCTGGGAGAGCTTAGATTTTGTAAAAGTGAGCTTAGCGTGGATGATTGTACGGTTGATTGTGTTGCGTAGACTCTTCCACAAAGCCTCATCTCTGCTCTTAAATGCTCTTTGCCTTCTGCGAAAGACCCCAATAGCTCCACAGGATATTAAATAATATATGTCATCAAACACGACAAAGACCCAATACTAGTAATGGTTGAATAATGCTGTTCTATCGTCTGCCACCACCACTCGAACTCGAATAATTTATACTATATCTGGGAAAATATCATATTGTAATAGGCCTACTTTTCATTTTAGATTTTGTATAATTATTTCGCGGCTCTATTGTAAATTTTATTTCATACTTGTAGGCCCTAGGCCTGGGCCCCTGTAGTCTATATTTAATTTCACATCGTGAAATGTTTGCCAAGATCGCCTATAAACAAAATATAAATATGTGAAAAACTAACTTTAGTCTACAGCACTTACAATTAATAATGGGTACTAAACTGTTATTCCGATCAAAAACGATTTTTGCAAATATTGTTTTGATATATATTTTTAATTTTTTTGGCATTTCGAAACTTGAAGTTCCTGGAACTTGAAAATTGGGAACTTGAAGTTCCCGGAACTTGGAAACTTCGGAACTTGGGAACTTGTTAAAGGGTATCCCTTTATTTCATGCGCCCGCAATTATTTATTTCAAAAAAAACTCCAGACCACCCCCACCCACCCCCCTGGAGCTTGAATGGTGCCCCCTAATGCTCTCGCGTATGTTCTGTAGGCGGTTAGTTCTTGAACCCCCACGACCCACAACCCACACCCTCGACCTGAGAATCCGAGGGGGTTTAAGTCATTACTTAAACCCCCTCGACCTTAGAATCCGAGGGGGTTTAAGTAAGTAATTACTTAAACCCCATCGGATTCTCAGGGTCGAGGGTGTGGGTTGTGGGTCGTGGGGGTTTAAGAACTAACCTATGTAGGCAGCATAGTGAAAGCTTTCCAAGAAAATCAGAAGCAGCCATGTTGATACCCATTGAAATGATCGATATATCCGTGGTATATATACTTTTCGCATCGATGTTGACAAAGGAGTGGTTGTGTGTTATTGCAAAGAAATTAGCAATGTTAGTGACTTGCTCATTAAAATAGATATATTTTGAGCCCCCATGATCCAATTTATTTAAAGTTCACCACTATACAAAATGAAATATATGTTATAAAATATATTGATTTCCTTAGCTTTTCTGAAAAAATATCCGATGTGAAGAGTTAGATGAAATTACCTTATATACACTTACACAGATGGTTAGTTAATGTGATGAATGCAGCTTTTCCAATAAAAGTATGCTTTAAATTAATATACTTGAAGTAAGCAGGTTATGACGCTGTAGGGCTAAGGGGTTTTGTCAAGTTAAAAACAATCCGAGACAAACTCGGAAGTGGGTGGGTGGGTCAAGTCCTAACTCGGATTTTAATTTTTTTTTGGAAATTTTGTTTTTTTGTGTTGTTTTCATGTTTCCAATTGTTTCAAAAAAAAATAATAAAATTGGCTAGGCGGGTGGGTGGGTGTTGTCTGACCAATCCGAGTTTTGCTCGGATTTTTTGATTTTTTTCAACTTGACAAGACCCCTAAGACACATCACACTTTCAAATACTAAAAAATAAAGCAAGTTTGTTCAAACACCCACACAATTGTGGATATAGCTCATATCCATTTTTGGTGTTGTATGTGTAATCGTAAGATGGCCCATGTCAAAACTTCCCTCGTGTCACCAGTGTCTCTCTCTCTACTTCAGAGTGTGACACTCACTGATAACTCAGTGAATGTCAAAACGTGCATCAAAAATATTGAATCTGAATTAACAATTAACATGTTAAATAGTCACAAGGGTTAAAAAATTGTCACTGAACTATTAACGCTGGTGATGATACCTTGAGCTCTACCTCATATTCCGACAACTCAAAATTCTGACAACCTGATTTTCCGACAACTCTATATTCTGATTACCGACAACCCTATATTCTGAAAACCCTATATTCTGACAACCTTATATTCCGACAACCCCATATTCTGACAACCCTATATTCTGAAGGCGCTATATTTTGGCAACCCTATATTATTCTGGCAACCCTATATTCTGGCAACCCTATATTCTGGCAACCCTATATTCCGACAACCCTATATTCTGACAACCCTATATTCTGGTAAACCTATATTCTGGCAACCCTATATTCTGGCAACCCTATATTATTCTGGCAACCCTATATTCTGGCAACCCTATATTCCGACAACCCTATCTTCTGACAACCCTATATTCTGGCAACCCTATATTCTGGCAACCCTATATTCCGACAACCCTATATTCTGGCAACCAAATATTCTGACAACCCTATATTCCAACAACCCTATATTTCGACAACGTTATATTCCGACAACCCCATATACTGACAACCCCATATTCTGACAACCCTATATTCCGACAACCCTATATTCCGACAACCCTATTTTCCGACAACGCTATTTCAGACAACGCTATATTCCGACAACGCTATTTCGGACAACCCTATATTCCGACAACCCTATATTCCCGTACTTATAGTAAACCTATAACAAGTAAATAAGTCAGACAATTGACCTTTACAAATCATCTAGGCCTACCACACCATATTTTATCAACATTAGTTTTATTGTATTTTGTTACATATTTGGGCTGAAGTATAGTCTTTTACTCATTGATTAAACCCATTAACCGCCAAGATATAGTCACTTTAAGTCGACAAATGGAGGTAAACTATTTTCAAATCTTGCTAATTGATGTCACGATTTATCTTTAACATGTTAAAATCTGACATTTAAAGCGATATTAAAAAAATAAAATATAATATAATCGAGACCGGCGGTTAAAGTATAAACCCTTTCAGCGCATAGACCGTCTTTATACGTCAGAATCTGACGTCTGTAGACGTCACATTCTGACTTACAAAGTCGGTCCCCGCACTGAAATATTTTTTGGATTTAAAAAGGTCGTATAATAATAATAATAATAATAATAATAATAATAATAATAATAATAATAATAATAATAATAATAATAATAATAATAATAATAATAATAATAATAATAATAATAATAATAATAATAATAATAATAATAATAATAATAATAATAATAATAATAATAATAATAATAATAATAATAATAATAATAATAATAATAATAATAATAATAATAATAATAATAATAATAATAATAATAATAATAATAATGGCCGTAGACCAATAACATAGCTATTCAAATAAATCGCTGAGAGCTAACTATAAGACATTGATAATGATTTCAAATTGAAAGAACACTTTCATTTCCATAGTTTATACAGAAATATTTCAGCGCCTAAAGGGTTAAATAAGAACTGAGCATGTGACGATTTTGATCACGTCACGTGATAGATTGGACCGAACTTATATATGAGCTTACGTTTGCAAAGGAGGATTCCGTGGCGTCAGTGACCCTATGTTGAGCCAGATCCACATCCGGAGGTTTGGTATAAACATATCTATCAGGCTTTCCAAGTAGCACTAAGGATCTCCGGAGGTTTGTAGTCTCTGACTGACTGGACGGCCCCGATGGCTCATTCGATCCGGTTGTGGCTTGAAACTCGGAGGTACTGAGCTGGAATCCCGGCCGGGTCGGATATTTGTCATCGAGTGTGTGCATATACAGTGCTCTAAACTGTTCTCATGCATGGAATTGCAGTGCTGTCTATGGTATTGTGCACAATAAAGAACCATTGAAGTCATTTGATAGGAATAGGGCATATTCCCGGCTTCGGGCTTCCTTCTGTGACGATATTGCCATGCTTGTGCAGACAGCGACGTAAACCAATATTAACTCACTCTCTGACTGACTTTCTAACTTACATTTGTATTATATTGATTATCACAATTATATGGCCCAGCAGAACAATTTGACTGTTGACCCTAAAGCGCTGAATTAATTTGTAAAAAACATTGCAACCAAAATGTGTTTTTTCGATTTGAAATCATCATAAATGTTTTGGTTAGCTCTTTCTGATTCATTTGAATACCTATGTCATGGGTCTACGACCATTATAAATATTTTTACTCTTACAGTGCGGGGATAGACTTTAGTCGTCAGAATCTGACGTCTACAGACGTCAGATTCTGACGACTAAATTCGCCGCCTGCACTGTAAGGGCTAAAGGGCAATATTGGGAATTGTTCAAGTTAACAAGATTAAGACATGAAATGAGTCGGGTTTTAGGCCATCTTTGTGCACAAGGCTAAAACGGGCTAGTAGAACCTCCTGATGCTGGTTAGATGACACTGCCCTCCAGACAGGATTCGAAATTCGCGCCCTGGCGGTCTAAGGCCGGTCTAAGGCCGGTCACGGAGGTATCCTACAATATTGAATCATAACGAGTGGACGGAAAAAACTTTTATTTTGTTTCTTTGAAAATTTAGGGTCAGAGTTGGGTTCGAAACCACAATCTCCTACTTTCCATGTGCAAGCAGGCAGCTTTAACCACTGCACCACGGCCCCCTTCCCAGTGAACAAGATGAGTGCATTTTGTCTCGTATCCCGTAGATATGTCAACATTATTTATTAATGAGTATCTTATATCGATGTTTTGTGTGGTGGCGGCGAACGTGTGCAAATGTAACAATAACAGGGAACAATAGCTAAAAAACAACGCACCGGTCGTAGATTATACATTATTGATTTTATAGGTATTTTTTATACTCCATCAATGCAGGTGATTCAAGTCAATAACCCTTCAAGCTCTAAGATACAAAATTTACATTTTCATCCACTTGAAGTAGTGTCTCGCTACCGCGAGCCACAACTTCAAGTGGTTGAAAATACCTCATAATTTTTCAATTTCAGATCAAATTTTCCTCATTCAGATGTTTAAAAACACATTTTGTTTCCGATAATGGTGAAATAAACGGCTAATAAACCGGATGAAAAACGATTTTATTCGTGATTTACGATGAAAAGGTTAAGCCACATTATAACACATTTTTTTGAGAAATTATTTTGAAACTAAAGGCCAAAAGCCGTCCAAATAATGACCTTCTTGAGTTTGCATTTAATATGTTAACCATCAAAGGGTTAAGCGCGACAATAGTTGTTTTTAATTTGTTTTTAACCTATGAAATCACTGTTATTGTGAATGAAATAAGTGTTTAGACATTAAAATTGGCAAATATTTGATCCAAAATTAAACAAACACGTATAATTTTCACCCACGTGAAGTTGTAGGTCGCAGTGGTGAGGCATACCTTCAAGAGGGCTAATATTCAGATTATTTAATATACCGCTTTGAAGCAGCCCCTTGGGATGACATCAATTTTCGTTTTTAGTTTAGTAATGAAGTAGTGTATCCCCAAGATCATGATTTTATTATTTTCAGGATTTTTAGATTTTAAAAAATATTTTTTTATCAACATTTCTATGAAACCGCTTAAAACCCAAACAAACTTGTTGTACACCTAAACACTTGCTAAAGGACGGTTAAATGTTCCTACAGCATTGGGCCACATGGTGATGCCGTCGGCCCAGTGTTGGTCAGACAACCAGTGTTGCAGGTGTATCACCTCATGTCCTGGCTATAAGACACCAATCAGACACCAATTAGCGGCGATTGCTTTGATCTCCTCGTCCAAGACGTGGGAATATGTGGTGTAAAGTTCTGTATATTGCTGACTTGTTTTGTTTACATGGCAATATACGACCTGGAAATTTAACTATTTCACTCTTTTTCGGTGCTTTTAAATTGTTTTTTGACTTTTTTGTATTTTTAGTTCAGATCAGTAGGCTATATAGCTTCATATTAGTTAAATTTTCCAAATTGAAAATGTCTCATCCCAAGGGGTCCCTTTAATTGTTAACATGATTGATTATACTTGGGCATTTCAAAAAAATCTTAATGAAATGTGTTGTATTGTTTTCCTGATTAATAAATGGATAACTATTTGTAAGTCACACGCATATAATCTCCACCAGTGCTCTACACATATTATCTAAATACCTACAATGACTGTAACAAGGAAACCTCCTTGTTTTGAATCCATCAACGTCGGGATTTAGGGATTAGTTGCAACATGCATTTTCTATGTTGCTCTCTTCATTAATATATGGATCACTATTTGTAGATCACAAAAATATAATTAGGTCTACTGACGATCTAAACATCATCTATATACTTACACTGACTGGAACAAGGATATTTCTTTGTATTTAATTTATTAACGTCAGAATTTAAGGATTGGTTGTAGCATAAATGTCTTTTGTAGATTTTAGCCACCGCGTGAGTTTTCAGATGTGTTGTAAGATAACAACGACGTCAGACTGGCCTACGTCCCTGGGTACTCAAGGCAGTGCGAGTTCCCAGACTGCTACCACATGTGCAGGGCGGGGGCCCTAGGGTAGTGGTTAGCACCGCTGCCTTTCACGCCAGAGTTCGGGGTTCGGTTCCCGGTCTCGGCGGTTTGAAAGAAACAAAAAAATGTTTCTTTCCCATCCACGTGTGAAAGTCAGTATTGTGGGGAGCCTCCGTGACCGAGAGGTAGCGTGCTCGACCTCAGACCGCCAGGGCTCGAATTTCGAATGCTGTGTCTGGAGGACAGTGTCACCTCAATCATCTCACAATCCTCAGGAGGTTCTCCTGGCCCAGTTTAGCCTATATGTGCACAAAGGTGGCCTAAAGCCCGATTCATTTCCTTTACCACATGTGCATTTCTCACACTTAACATATTTCTCACACGTTCCCACAATATATCAATATGTGAGGAAACGATACATCATACCTCACACAATATATATCATTCAGAAAGTATGCTTTTAATATCAAGATTTAATTCCCCATGTGTGGATGAACATCTTTCTACCCTTATCGGATGCTGCCGTTATGAATATAGTTCCAAGGTGTAGGGGGGAGGGGGGTAGGCATGCGGCAGATATTTAGTTTAATGCCTGAACGAACAGCCAATACAACTAAACAGATACATTATAGAACCAGGAGCGGATCAAAAATTTTGAAACAGGGGGGGGGGGCGTCCGATTGAAACGTTTCGGCCACACGGAGAAGAAAAAAATAATAAAAATCGCGTGGTGACAAAAGTTTGGTCTTCTCAGCTAATATATATGGAGGCTTGGCATTCAAGTTGAGGCACTACCCTAGTAAATTTAAAATGTTAAATACCGATATTTAGGCGATTTTGATTGATGCTTAGGCAATTCATTTTTGGAAAAGGCGGTTTAAATATCCTACTGACCCCCCCCCCTCCTTTTGACACGATTTCCCTAATGCTCCGACGCCCTATTTCTTTAGTTGCTTTTGACAAAAATAACTGAAAACAGACTTTATTTTCCTACAACAAAGGGTTTTAAAACTAAAAATCTCGTGAACTGGTTCACCAATACATGGCAATTCCCTTTAGGTTTTAACCCACATCAAGTCATCTTCATCCACTACAAGTCGAGAATTGCGACAGCAATTCGCGGCTTGTAGTGGACGAAGATGACTATGATAAATTCAGGCCTGAAAGGGTTAAAGAGTTTAACTACCGTAATATACTGCTCAGTACAAATATACAGCCTCAATCAATCATGTATAATCTACACCTAGTGTGTTGTTTGTAGTTGTTGCTCCTTGTTATTGGTACTTTTCACATCTGTTCGCAACTATCACACAAAACACACATTAAAGGTGATCTATCACCCTTATATGGTATGAATAATTATGTCCTTATATGGGGTGATTGGCTATCATGTGACCCTCTCAGAGGGTCACATGATAGCCAATCACCCCATATATGGGGTGATTGGCTATCATGTGACCGTCACATGATAGCCAATCACCCCATATAAGGAAACACTTGTGCCCCATCTTGTGGCAACTTTGATTTATTTGTCACAAAATTATTCATACTATATGAGGGGTGATAGATCACCTTTAATAGAATAATAGTTAAGCCTTCCAGCGCGCGCGGAAACCGTCTTTAGCCGTCAGCATCTATAGACGTAGTCCGAGATTGACGTGAGCAGCATGGTTCAACGTCAGAGATTGACAGCATAGCAAAAGCTGTGGTTTTCTATGCTGCTGGTCAGTGTACGCTGAGACTAAAAATTTCATGAAAAATGTGAGGGTAGCCCTATTTGGATGATAAATTCACCTATAGAGACAGGGCTTTAAGTCCCCACGTTAAGGCATTATTCTAATGAGATGTACATCTGCCATTACAGACTAAATTTAAAAAAAAGATTGATCAAACAATGACGCAGTAATTTATTGCGCAATCGATCGGATGCGCACCGTATTTTTGGTGCACAACTTTACGAATGGCAGACTCTGTATAGCACACAGAGTCTGTTATTACGGACTACTATAGACGCCTAAATTTGATCGTCACACTGAAAGAATAAAACATATAATGGTCGTAGACCTACAGACCTAATGTAATTTTTCATATAAAGATGAAAGAGTAAACTCAGATTTTTATATTGTCAGCGCTGTAAGGGTTAATACCTAACAATAAAATAAATATATAACTCAGCGTTTTAACCCTTTCAAGCCTGAATTAACCATTGTCATCTTCATCCACTACAAGTCGAGAATTGCTGTCGCAATTCTCGACTTGTAGTGGATGAAAATGACTTGAAGTGGGTGACAAATTAAAAAATATACTGTTATTTTCAAAACAGCTCCATGCTAATTTTCGTTCGAAAACCACTGGGTTTCAGGAAATTAGGTCATTCTTTCGAGATGCTAAGTGATGTTTTAATGCATCGTGAGGGCTTACAGGGTTAAGGGGTGTTGTCAAGTTAAAAAGAGCGGGGGCCCTAGGGTAGTGGTTAGCACCGCTGCTTTTCACGCCAGAGTTCGGGGTTCGGTTCCCGGTCTCGGTGGTTTGAAAGAAACAAAAATGTTTCTTGCCCATCCACGTGTGAAAGTCAGTATTGTGTGGAGCCTCCGTGACCGAGAAGTAGCGTGCTCGGCCTCAGACCGTCAGGGCTCGAATTTCGAATCCTGTGTCTGGAGGACAGTGCCATCTCAATCATCTCACCATTCTCAGGAGGTTTTCCTGGCCTAGTTTAGCCTGTATGTGCACAAAGGTGGCCTAAAGCCAGATTAATTTCATTTCATTTTAATTTCATTTTTGTAAAGTTAAAAAAATTCCAAAAATCCGACAAAAACTGTCCAGACCCCACACACCCGCCCGCCTATCCAATTTTTTATATTTTTTTTTGGAAACATGTGCAACGAAAAAGACAACACAGAAAAACACAATATTTCCAAAAAAAAGAAATCCGAATTGGGGCTTGACCCACCCACCCACTTCCGAGTTTTTCTTGGATTTTTAGATTTTTTTTAACTTGACAAAACCCCTACCGGTAAGTGTTAACAACGGTAGCTACAAAAGTAAAGATTATGTTTCAAAATATATATAAAATGGTTGGTTGGAGTTCAATAGACCTACTGCTAGATAAGCCCCGCTCTGAAACAGGTTTCAGCCAAAGTTCAGTAGCATTTCCGTTCCATGCCCGCATGCTCAACTCACAGGTCGCAGCACAGTCATTAAAAAGTTTTGGACATATTTTTTGAACCTTGTGGTCGAGATCGCTCTCAGTCACCGCAATGTTGAATTTTTCGAATGTAGCAAATACATCAATCCACGGCCTCGGAGAGGACGGCACGGCTACTGCTGAATAACCTGTCTCTCACAAAATGTTCGCTCTAGAGCTTTTCATATTATGGCCTACATTACAATAATCTCGTCGTCCCGTATAGTACTGTACTTTCACAGTGAAGAAGCTGTATTGGCTCTAATCAAGGCAATTGACCCTTACAGCGCTGAAATATGATTGTATAAACCATGGAGACAAAAATATTTTATTCAATTTGAAATCATCGTATATGTCTCATAGTAAACTCTTTTCGCTTTATGTAAATACTTGATTTGAATACATTTGCTATGGGTCTGCAGTCATTATATTTTTAATCCTTTCAGTGAGTCAGAACCTGACGTCTATCGACGTCAGATTCTGGCCTACATACATGTTCAGTCATTATATTATATTAGATATTTAGGCCGATGTGGCTTTGTATACCTTGTAATCGCATAACAGTTTTGACATTTACTCAGGACCACTACTGCTTCTCTGCTTATGACAATCATATAATTGTCTTATGATTTATAAATAAGCACATACAGACAGACACCACTTGGCCAGTCTCCTGTTACATCGCTGAATAAGTCATCTGGTTGATGACAATAACAGGCTATTGGTGGGCGTACAATAGAAATAGATGATGCGTATTGCAGCAGAATCAGCCAATTATTGTCATTTGCCTGCACAGGAACCAACGATGTTGAAGTGATACATATCATTCTTATGGATCTAAGCATCATGTGTGTTGTGACTTGATATATGCCGAAAATCAGGAATATGTTGACTTTTATCAAACAAATTTAATAGTGTTTTTTGTGCTGTGACATGGATATGTTGAGCTTTATCAAAACAACGGTAAGGAAGGGAAACTAATCATCCTTATAAATTTACACATTGTGTGACAAGATAGATGCCGAAAATCTGGAATATGTTTTTTTCAGGCAATTTTTTTTTCCATAGCCAATTTTTGGAGGTATATGTACATTTTTTGAAATTGAAAATGATGCATACTGACTGTGATTGTCGCTGGAATCCTATACAATAATGTATCAACCGGGAACTTGATATGGCAAATCTGGAATGACAAATATTCTACTATTTACAAAAAAAAACAAATGTCTAAAATGCCAATTGAAAATCATAAGGAATAATGGACATACATGGCATTGATCAGTTCAAAACATTGCATACCACACCTTACTCACTACTAAGGCAGCCTACAATATGGAGAAGCTGGTAATACAAAGTGGGAACATAAGTTGGTAATATAATTCTGACGAGCATACAGACAATATGTTAGAAAAGCTGATTTCGTGATAAGCTACATGTAGTTTCGCGAACAAGACATTCTACTGCACCAAAGTGATCACTCTGGTGCTGACTGGAACCACGTTCGAGTCCTGGTTGTAGAAGTATCACACATTTCTCGTCAACTCCCTCAGGAGGTACCAGGAGTCATGGGGAACTTGATGCCGGCATCTCTAGCATACATCTTGGAGAAAAGGCCAGAGGTCAAGATAATAACACCACCACCCCCCCGGAAAAATAAGAATTATGAACCTTACGCTCCTTGGCGGGTGAGTTAACTTTTAAAACGTTGAAACTCTGAAATATTTTTTATATAAACTATGCAGACGAACGTTTTGTTTAATTTGATATCATCATAGATGTCTTAGTTAGCTCTTTCTGTCATTTGAATACCTATGTTATGGGTCTGGGGGCTTAAATATTTTACTCTTCCAGTGGGGGGGGGGGGGGATATCATCTATAGACGTCACATTCTGACATCTAAAGTTGATTACCACGCTGTAAGTGTTACAACGTTACGTTATTATTGCGGGGAACGACTTTAGACGTCTAAAGTCGATCCCCGCACAGTACGAGTATACGTATTTATAGTGGCTGTAGACCCACCACATATATATTCAATTGAAGCAGAAAGAGCTAACTAACACATTTAGGATGATTTCAAACTAAAAAACAAAACCTTTTGTCTCCATTATTTGTACAAAAATATTTCAGGGTTCTAAGAGTTAATCAAAATGTACTGGATAACGAAGGAGTTCAATAACACACATTACAACCAGATATAAATCTTCTCTTCAGCTGTGTGTTTATCAAATGTGTCTTTGATGTTTGAGCTTGCGGTTCTATACAAAATCAATTACAAACATTCATCGCACCGGTAACATTTATTTTAGCTGTTGTTGAATCGTGTTGGCGTACAAAATAGTCGCAGATCTTTGAATCCATATCACTTGATTACTAAGCATAAATCATGCGAGATATCCTTTCCATGAATTGTTTGGCTATTCACAATGGTTTAAACCATGTTATAATTCTCTTGACTTAAGCATTAATTGAACATAACCATCAGTGACAGAGACACGCTATTTCAGACAATTACAACATTCATGATGTCTTAACTCTATGACTTCGTGAGCAATATTGCGTATTAAAATTGTTGTTTTAATAAACGCTGTGCCGAAATGGTAACGAAATTTACATGTCTTTACTATTGAAAGCACAGCACCTTTCATTAAAACACACACCAAATTTGAATTCAACACACTCAAAATGTGTAGAAAAAATGGGTTGCACACTTTCCCACAACAAAGGATCTAGAACTTTGATAAATCACCATTATAAAATTTCTGACATGTCTATCAGTGTTGTATTAACAAATCTCCACCATGCCTTACAAAGAATTCACTCATCTGACAACATAGTATCGATTATGTGAATAATATCTGCATGCGCTCTGTTCATCCGAAGTTCGTAAGATGTGCTACTTCACATTGAGATAATCTCGGGCAAGGATATAACTTATATATAATTCATGTTTTATGATATCACCGTTCACACGAATAACAGGGGTTTCCTGATGGACAGAAACCAATCCTGACAATTTGTGTTCAACTTTGACAATGCTCAAAATCAGAAGTCTCAACTCTTTGATAGCACGCGAAATCAGAATTTTTCGTCACATTATCATGCAGCACGCGCTTGGAATATTTCACTTTATATGAAAATTGCTTCTTTGTTGGATTAAAATAATTGCGTATATAAACACGAACATATTTTAATATCAATAAAAAATATATTTGCCACGGACTGAAAAAAACGGTTAAATAACCTAAATTTCCATCCACTTGAAGTTGCGCTTCGCTACCGCGACCCACAATTTCAAGTGGCTGAAAATTACTCATATTTGTATAATTTGAGATCCAGCCTTTGCAGTTGATGTTTTAACACTCATTTCATTCCCAATGACAGTGATTTAACCTGCTAATAAGGGTGTTCATTTCACACCGCAGAGCTCGGCCCTCTTACGATTTAAGCCATGGAAATGTTGTTATTATCGATTGATATTAATAACCGTGTATGACATAATGACCAGCATAAGTAACATCGCTGAAAAAGTCATTTAGGTTGATGACTATAACTGGCTATTGGTGGGCGTACAATAGGAATAGATGATGCGTATACAATTGTGTATAGAATAAAGCCCGAGCTACGAGCTCTACATTCTTGGCTGTGAAAAGGGTCGAGGCGGAAGGCCGAGGCCTTTTTTACAGCTAAGAATGTAGAGCTCCGAGGGTTTTAACTGACTTAAAACACATTCGACCATAATGAGGATCCCTCATAAACAGCTCGGTCACATATATAATACCATAGGCCTACAATGATAATTGGTCTGTACTTGGTCAACAATAACTCTCCATTCCCGGCTTAGAATGTAGTGGTCGGACAAAGAAAATAATGTTGTGGTGTTTTTAAATATCACCATGTATCCTCTTGGGGTCCGGCAGTGTGTCCGGCAGAAGGAATACTATGGATACTAGATACTGAAATATTAACTTAATATGTTATGTGATACTATGCCGGATATATAAAGTTCGGGATATATTGTTTTTTAATTGAACAAATTTAGTAATACTTTTTTTTGTGTCACCATCTCTAAATCTTTTCACCGCGGAACTGGATGTGTTAGAAACAATGAGCTCATTATCATCTCATTGCTTATATGGGCGGAAACACGGTGGACACGGATGGATGGCTAATGATAACAGTAGTATGATGGTGGTCAAGGTCAACAAAGCGTAACTCACAGGATTATTGCCCCTCTCCTATGGAGGCTGGTACATTAAAGGCTGATCTCATCCCATGTTAGGGAGATCAAACGCTTCACAAATACAATGTAAAAAGTGTCTGCCAAATTGGGGGTGTTTTGTTTAAAAAGATCAATTTTCGGTTTTCCAAAAAAAAAGACTTTTTACAATCACATTTTTCTTTATAACTAAAAAAAGAAAATATTATTAATTCAGATTTGTTTTTCGCACAATGTCTGCTAATTTGCTAGAAAAATGATGTTTTTTTCAGCCGATAGATAAAATTGACCACCCGATCCCTGGTCATAATTGTCTCGCTGACTTGCGTTGAGGTATATCGCTTTGTGCTAATCAATGAGGTTATAAAACCTCCTTGGGCCAATACACCTACCTCGCCAGGTTACAAAAAGGGATGCACTATAAGGTTGATAGCAGAACGCGTGCATAATAATGCGTCAGCCGTCGCGCTGCGCGCTCTCAGTCATTCGTTTTTAATGGTTTATTAGTCGAGCAAATAACTAGTATTGTGAATAAAATGTGTGTATGAAGATCAAGATTTGGTCTCAAATTAAATAAACATAGCGGTAGCGAGACACAACTTCAAGTGGGTGAAAATGTAAATTCAATCATATAGCTCTTTAACCGTTAAACATGTTAAAGCGCGAAAGATTTTTATAAAAAAAACAAGAAACCGAAGTTGTTGTTTTTTAATTTGAAATCGCCATAAATGAAATGCCTTAGTCAGCTCTCTCCGTTTTATTTGAATACATATGGGTCTACAGCCTTTACAAATAGTTTACTCTTTCCGTGCGGATATCGACTTTAGAATCCGACGTCTACAGACGTCAGATTCTAACGTCTAAAGTCGATCCCCGCGCTGTAAGGGTCAAGGGTCAATAAATAGCCTAGTTTGTAGCACATTATTTCGCTGGTTACTAAATCGACTGTCACGATATTTTGTAACGCATATTTCTAGTGCTCTGGCTAAAACCCTGAACATTTTAAATTTTAAAGTTAGTCTCTTTAGCATGTAGGCAATTGATAATTATGACGCCACTGTATTATAAAAACTGGTAAATAGCTTCATCCAGTTTAAATCTCAGAATTACATTACTAGTGTAGGGTCTTATGTAATCCCGTGGCAATTTCATGTTAATTCTTGCCACTTACGTTTTTCTTGTTCAGAATTTTATGCTGATTCCAAAAAAAGGGTGTCATTTTTTTTAGATCAGTTTGAGGTCATTTTTCAACCCATAGAGGTTATGAACCCTAGATCTCATTTATTTATTTATTTATTTATTTAAACACATGTCTTACTAGTCGCGTAAGACATCAAAAGGACCAAAATTGTTTAGGAAATATCATCATATTTAAAAAAAAAATTAAAATATCATCTCTGCCCACTAGAGGTCATTTTATGGTCAACAATTGCAGATATACTATTAGTCCATGGGACAAAATCGGTCACCATGCACCCCCGTCCCCCTCCCGCTACTCACCCACACCAATTTTTTTAAGCTTTGAGATGTCCAAAACATGAAATGAGATGTTACCAGTAAAACAATAAGGACGAACTTTATATTTTGACCGCTTTTATGGGGGTACCCCCAAACCTGGAATAAGTGGGTAGGGTTACGTAAACGTCTGTCGTTGGTGTTTTGATTAAACAATCTGCATATGCAATATATCATATAACAGATAATTAAATTCTCGTTCTATCGATACATCATCTATTGCAGTAGAGTAAATATACGCTCAAATATGTTTTTTTCGGTATAGAATACTCAGAATGAACAGCAAAACAAACTAGTTAACATGGTCATTAGAAACAACAAAATAAATGATAGTTATTGGACATATCCATATGTGGACTATGTTTCCTGAACTCAGATATATGTATGCTTAAAAATGTGCGCTAGTTATATTTATAAATGTCATACCTATTTCTTATTGAAAGAATATTGCAGCCTTTCATGAAAATAAGTCTACTTACCCTGGGTTGAAATCTAACACATGAAACTTTGCTCGGGATTTTAGTGTATACTTTTGTATTCACTTGTTTTTTCATAATTTGCGTGTGCTGAATGCGAATCTGTCGGATAACGTCCTGTATTTGGAAACCTTCACAAACAAATTAGCAAAACACAAAAAGTCAACCAAAATGTTAAGAAAACTCCATATTTTCAATAGTTTGTCGCACATAAACGCTCAAGTTATGGTTTCTGCAAGATTTTTGAATGGTAATTTTTTTCTTGTGTCTTTGCAAAGAAATTACCTTTATTTGACCTCTAGATCCAAGACATACGCCGTTTTTTATGTATTTAGTGTTACTATAAGTATCATGCTAAACATGCTGATGATAATATGACGTATATGTGGTAACACATTGACATAGAACTAAACGTTAATGACGAGTACATTTTAAAGAAAAATTCAAAATGGCCGCGAAATTTACCTATAAACAATAAACAAAATAGCTATCAAAATTTTATTTGTGGCTCGGAATTGCTCAATTTATTGATTTTGTGTGACTTGATGGCCGAAACAAGCATTTTTGGTGTTTATTGTTCATCTGACCTATAGTTTATCGTAAAATCCAAGATGGACGTCATTTTGCATATATACTATACAAATAATGATGTCAATCTAAATACTAAGCACATCAAAGCATGTTAGAATATTCTGTACTTAAGCACAGTTTCGAATGCCTTGCAACCTAATGTGCCGTATTACGTAGTAAATTTTTTGGATTTCCATTAGACAAATTTTGTTCATGATATTATAGTTCAGATGCATAAGAAACGCTTTTATTTCTATGTTGGCGGTAACCATTTTGAATTTGAAGGTCAAATAAAGGTCATTTTGGTCGAAAAATATGGGACATAAATTTATCAACCCCAAATCATGCAGGAACCAGAAATCGTGCAATAATTTGTAACAAAAATATAGAAAAGATGTGGTTTTGGCGTCCATTTTTTGTTTTGCTTATTTAAAGGTGAAGGACAACAAATATAGAATTTTATCCGACCGATTCGAATTCAGGTCTCACAAATTATGTAAAAACAAGCGGGAGAAAAATATTGACTTATATACAGAGCAAAGTTCAATGTTTCATATTTCAACTCAGGATAATTACACACATTTTCAAAAAGGTCTGCAATATTATTTCATTTATAAAAATATATGAAATGTACAAATGTAAATACCACTCAGTCTTAAGGATATACACATCTGGGTTTAGAAAACATGGGTCAAATATATATATGGCCAATAATTATGTGTTATTGGGTCGTTTCCATTCATCATGTTTACTAGTTTGTTTTCTTGTCGATTATTTGTAATAAAACAAATGTTTAAACGTATGTGTAGAGATGACTGTTTAATTCACTGCACTATAAAATACATCACTAGAATGGAAATTTAGTTATCTTTTATATGGTATATTGCATGTGTAGATTGATAAGCTAGAACTACGCCGACAGACGTTTGCGTGACCCTACCCCCTAATTTTAGACAGGTTTGGGTACCCCCACATAAGCGATCAAAATATATATTTAGTCCCTATTTTTTTACTGGTAACATCTCATTTGATGTTTTGGACATATCAAAGCTTAAAAAAGTTGGTGTGGGTAAGTAGTGGGGGGGGGGGCGTGCGCGGTGACTAATTCTGGCCTATGGACTATATGTGTGTTTATGGTTATGACCTTCAAGAGACCGGACATGACATTTAAAGCTTCAGAATATTTGTTAATTATGAATTTTTATGTTTCTTGCCAATTTCCTTTAATTTGCTATATTACACGACTATTGTACCTTGAAATACAAACGTTTTCAAAAATCCCCGTGTGTTTTAGGGTCATGACATTAAAGACCACGGAAATGACCTTTAGAGCTTCAGAAAAAAATGACACCCTATTTTATTTTGTTCAGTAGTAATTTTTCTTCAAATTGAACACAGGTGCTAAGAATTAACAAGCAACTCCCACGGGATCACATTTACTGACATATGACTCTACACTATACGTTTCCTGTACTAACTTCTGAACTACTCACACATTCCCACATTCCGTACTGTGTTTTTCATTATGAGACGTATCTGTGTCATTCGAATGATAATCTATAACAGTTCTGCCAATATCTATTTGCTCGTGTGGAAAAAAATAGCAACGATTTTCATTTCACTGGAGGTGTACACAATGCATGCAACACTCCAAAGAATAAAGTATTCCGTTATTCATTGAACGAGGGTTGTATTTCTTTATATCCCACTCAATTAAACACCGTTTGTACATCATGTCAACTTACCGTCCATAGTCAAGTCTTGTTGTAGTTTTAAACTATATCCATGTATATTTTATTTATAGATTTTTTCAGAACGAGATATTGAGATGGACATGCAGATAGAGAGATTCAGAGAGATTCAGAGCGATGAGTTGTGAATGTATTAAGATAGTAATATGAATAAAGTGAACCATCAGTCTACCATGTGTTGAGTTGTGGACACCGAACGATAATGTGCACTATTGTTGTAGAATACTTGCCAGAATTAAAGTAAAATCGTGTTTATAATTACGGTAATATAACAGATACGCCTGTCTGTAGCCATGTCATATATTATATTCTTATCATTCAATCAAACGATTGACGAGTTTATGTCTGTATGAGCTCATTTATGTAAATAATATACATCACCTGAAAAGCGGTCCGTCCTCAACTGATTATATTTCTATTGAGAACATTTACTTAATTAGAACGTCAACTCGTAGACATTCAGTATTGTGATGAGCCTCCGTGACCGAGAGCTAGCATGCTCTTATTCAAATCAACAGGGTTAATGTGTCGAGTCATTTTTTTCTCAGAATCCTGAAGAGGTGGAATTGGTTATCAACAATGGTTTCACCACCGCATGGTAGCTTGATGTGTGCTGAACAAAATCATCACATGTGAACAAACGATTCAAATAAATTACCAGGACGGTCACCAAATCTTTTGGTGCGCAGCGAATTTTTTTTTGTTAAATGTGTTATTTTTACGATGTAGGCCTACATACAGTGTCTGAGATATAAATTACCAGCACGATCATACACTAGCGTCACCTGGTGAACATTGTTAATTCTTGCTTCTTAATGCTGGATTGTTCCATCTGGTGAGAGATGACGCTAAATAGGGCGACCCTTCTCTTGGTGATATATTAAATACATGTACCTTAGACTGAACCAATTTTATTTTTATTTTTTGCTCATAAATCCGCATGTCATGTAAATTCAATTTCAACTAAATTCTAAATGTATCTTCGCAGTAATTTAAATTCCATTCAAAATATATTGTTTACATCATTTAAAAAAAAATAGAGCATCCTGTGGGAATGACAAGGCAAAGGCCCTCACGTTGCAGCAGATTCACATCACATATTTAAGCATATTAATATTTTTAGCTGTTTTACTTCCATACTGGCAAATAAAATCTTAAAAGAACGTCGATAGCGATCTATTTTCAAATAGAATATATTTTTTTTCAATCAAGAGGTGCAACCAATAAATAAAATACTGAAAGACACAAGAAGTACATTCAGGGCCTGATCCAAGGGGGGGGGGCGTGGGGGGGGCCTCCCACCAATTTGCGGCTGGGGCATTGTTTAATCTGTCTAGCTGCCCTGCAAACACGAGACACTGACCTAATGTTTGCTTAATGTTGGGCCGGCGTGCAGACGGTGGACCAAGAATAAACTTACATTGGCTTAACGTCTCTCATCAGGTTGTGTGAATGTAGCCCGGTTCACGCATGAACAAACACGGCTCATTAGGAGGGGTGTATAAAAGGGGATTAGTTATGTTGTCAAAAATAAGACAACAATAATACAAAACAATAAATAGGGCTTTATGTTTTCCACTCAGATATTTATATCTGACAGGGATCTCAAGGTCTTAAAATCACTATCAGCGCCTTCGGCTCTAGGGTTCCCTATCTGTCATGTCACCTAATAAGAGAAGGGCACGTATCGACGTTAATTTCGCGTAGGGCCCCGCGCTGCGCGCTCCTCATATTGTGATTTGAAAAAATCTGTGTTTGGAGCACGGATAGAAAACTGCAAGTTTGAATCGTTTGCGTATGCAGATGATATTACATTATTTTCTCCTACTGTTGCTGGTCTACAAGGCCTAATATATATATGTACTGAATATGCTGTGAAGTGGAGATTTAAATTTGGTATATCTAAATCAAAATGCATGGTAGCTGGTCATAGTTTACTTAAGGCTGAACCACATTGGCAACTTTATAATAATATGAGCATGGAAAACGTTGATGTCTTGGAAACACTTGGTGTTGTAATGAGTAATGATGGCACTGCCGATATAAATGTACAGAAAAGAATAAATAAGTGTAGACAAGCATATTACAGCTTAGATAACACAGGGATGCCATATCCAGGTCTACCAATCGATATAAAAATGTACTTGTATAAATCTGTTTGTTTACCTACTTTACTTTTTGGAATGGAAATTATGTGTTTGTCAGACAAATTAATCAAGAAACTAGAATCTTTTCAGGACTCCCTAATGAAGCGCTCATTAGGCTTGAGTAAATTTAGTCACCACTCGAAAGCTCTTAATATACCAAAAGTGTCTGATTCAATAAATAACATGACGATTTTTCTATGGAAATGAATTTTTAATGTGGACTCTCCTGTACGTGATCTATGTATCTGTTTCCTTTCTGAATATGTTTTGAATGGAAAATGTATCCCAGATACACTGATGGGTAGAGTGGTCAAATTAGGCTTCTCCCCAACGCGAGAGGGCGCTATCCTACAATAAACCCACTTTACACTCGAAACCGCTGGACGGTATTGTGGACTCCCTAAGAAGTGTTATTTTTAGTCCAAATATTCTTAGTAGAGGCTCAAGTAGTCACACATTGTTAAAATTATAAACAAAAGCATAATTATATATTTTATTGTTTTGATGTACTTTTTTATGAATCATACTAGTATTGACTTTTACAATGTTATGGCATGTTCAATTTTATATGTATTTCCTCATGTATTGAGGGTTGCATAAATAAATAAAAATAAATAAATATATCCCTTAATGCATCCTTTGACTCAGCATTGTCAAGCTAAACGGACCGAAACGGCAATCACAGGTACATAGGGCCAATTAATCAATGTTACCCCACCATCTACAACGCTGGCCCAACATTAAAACAGCATTGGGTCATTGTATTGTGTTCGCCTGGGAAACTCAATGTCATTGAAACAGATATACTGCGTGAGTTGGATTTCAGTGGCATTATCAGTGACTTTGCAATATTAAAATAAAAAAAAAGTGTCTATATTGTAATTGTCCACCTCTGTTATCATGCTAGTACCATAGTTTTTCATGAGAAATGAATGAATCGGGCTTTAGACCACTTTTGTGCACAAACAGGCTATATTGGGCCAGGAGAACCTCCTGAGGATGGTGAGATGACACTGCCCTCCAGACACAGGATTCATGAGAAAAAGTTTAACCACTTTTCTCTGTGTATATATATACATGTTTAAGATTTACAGCTCAATTGTGCTTCTTTTATTTTCTTTTTGTATTTATTTATGCATAGTATAATATTCCAAGAAAATAATCTGTTCATTTTTTCCTATTTATTTTCGGTATTATGGTTTAGCCTAGGCTACTAATGTGTGGTATTTTATGCAATAGGGATAATTCTAAAGGAGGCCTCTCTCTCAAGTGGGCCCCGGGCCTCCCACATGCTTGATCCGGCCCTGAATACATTTATAATAGAATCCGGCAAGTATATGGAAAACAAGTGCCCACATTTATTTTCAGACGCCTACTATTTATTGCAAAGAAATAGTTCAATAGCGTGACTAAGATATACAACTGACACACTTCTGCCGTGACCTCTGTGCCTAAGTGTACTTATCGACACCCATCCAACGAAAAGACAGTATTTTATGTCACGTGAGTTTAAATTGTCAATCAGCACCCGTCGTAATTTCTGTCATTTTTGTTCAAACTATAGGGGATTGTTATGTTGCCGAGGCATGTGTTTACTTATGTTAAAGCAGCCCCTTGGGATGACATCAATTTTCGTTTGTAGTTTAGTAGTGAAGTAGTGTATCCCCAGGATCATGATTTTATTTTTTTCAGGATTTTTAGATTTAAAAAAATATTTTTTATCAACATTTCTATGAAACCGCTTAAAACCCAAACAAACTTGTTGTACACCTAAACACTTGCTAAAGGACGGTTAAATGTTCCTACAGCATTGGGCCACATGGTGATGCCGTCGGCCCAGTGTTGGGCAGGCAACCAGTGTTGCAGGTGTATCACCTCATGTCCTGACTATAAGAAACCAATCAGACACCACTTAGCGGCGATTGCTTTGATCTCCTCGTCCAAGACGTGGGAATATGTGATGTAAAGTTCTGTATATTGCTGACTTGTTTTGTTTACATGGCAATATACGACCTGGAAATGTAACTATTTCACTCTTTTTCGGTGCTTTTAAATTGTTTTTTGACTTTTTTGTATTTTTAGTTCAGATCAGTAGGCTATATAGCTTCATATAAGTTAAATTTTCAAAATTGAAAATGTCTCATCCCAAGGGGTCCCTTTAAACATATAGATCATCCTGGAAAAGCTGATATTCCCCATCTTGCCCAGCCAGGCCAGACGCGTGCAGACCGGTGGCATACAGCTTGATAGCTGAAGGTGACATTCTCCAACTGAATAATTATACAGAGTACATACTTACAACTTCTGAAATAACGATCAGCAGATACATGTAGGAGGGACCACAGGCGTGGAGGTCCAAGGGGTGTGACGGGTGGATGTATAATACATCCACCCGTCACACCCCTTGGACCTCCGCGCCTGTACGAGGGACGTGTGACGTCAAACACAAGCAAATAGATGAAAACCGAAACTATTATCTTCTTTTGTTTATCTAACTGTACTATATTTCAAATAAAAAACCTTTTGGTCTCTTGATTTAAATATTTCAGCGCTTTAAGGATCAAAGGGTTAAAATATGTCCTCGGCTCATATACGATCTATATATACATGACATACATGACATGATCGCAGTTCAAAGTACAGCTAGAGTGCGATGTGGGCTGATACATTTTTTTAATTTCAGACAGCAGATTGTCGAATCTCAATGTTCAAACATACATTTAGTTCCGAAAACTTGTTAATGAAACAGATTGAAAACTACTTTGGTAAAACGTTTAATATAATTCCCCAGCATTACACGAAACATTCACACAATTTCGGTTTAATGGTGGGCCAGCGTCGTAGACGTTGGTCCAGCATTGACCCAACTTTCGGTGTATTGTGCTTGCTAGTTAGTATACTAGCAGAGTGACGAGATCACTTCCATTTGATGAACATTTCAAATTAAAAGTAAAAACACGATAAAATGATATAATTATAGATGTTACAAATATAATACAGGGGGCGGGTGCAGCAGGGTGTAAATAGATAATATCCCCACCACCACTCCATCCTACAGTCGCTCATGGAGAAAACAAAACAACATTAAATATGAAACATAATCGATGGAAAACACAACGTCATTAGATGATATATTTGCTCACACCATATTCATTGGTCTTCGTGAATAAAAGATACATTTCTGTCAGCTAGATAGTTGTAATATCGCGATAATAAATTCAGTTTTGGAATCATTTGTGACTCAATCATTACCTGTTAGCCCTTACAGCGCGGGGATTGACTTTAGACGTCATAATCTGACGTCTGTAGACGTCTGTAGACGTCATCTTATGACGCCTAAAGTCGATCGCCGCACCGAAAGGGAAAAACATTCAGAATGACCGTAGACCCATAACATAGGTATTCAAATGAATCAGAAAGAGCTGACTAAGACATTTATGATGATTTCAAACTGAAAAACCCTTAAGTCTTCATGGTTTGAATAGAAATATTTCAGCGATATAATTGTTAATCAGTACTATATACAAACCACATCCACTGCGTTACTTAGTGACGAAATGACGCCTGTGAGTGTTGGAGGAGATAGACGTTGGCCCAATGCTGGTTTGATGTAGGGCCAGCGTCGAAGACAAAAATTATATAAACCATAGAGACCAAAGAGTTTTGTTCAATTTAAATCATCATAAATGTCTTTGTTAACTCTTTCCGCTTCATTTGAATACCTAGTTATGGATTTACGGCAATTATAAATAGTTTTACTCTTACAGTGCGGGGATCGACATTGGACGTCAGAATTTGACGTCTACAGACGTCAGATTTTGACGTCTAAATTTGATCCCGGACTGTAAGGGTTATACTAGCATTTGGTTAACATACTATATTTCGACCAATTGTTAAAGAACCATTATAATTGTTTGAATTAAAACACGTTAAATTTAAAGTGTATTTAACAGATAGAAGTAATATACCCTCCGCTTCCTACTTTTCCACTCCTTCACAGAGAAAAAAAAAAAAAATATTGAGTCTAATTAACAAATTATAGTTCAACACTGTACTATATTATCTCAAAATAAAACGTATACAATTTAATGGACATAGTTTTCCAACTGTGTATCAAAATTTGTTTAATACAATATATTGTATTAAACAAATGAATTGAATTTTTCACCCACTTGAAGTTGTGGGTCGCGGTAACGAGACACCCTAAAGTGTTGGGTGTTGTTTCGAGGGTTGTTATATGTCGTTCCCTTGGTTATGAAAGAGTGTATCTGTCACTTTAGATTACGACCTAACAACGCTGATTTTTTTTTCTTCTGTTGTAAGCGCTGGTAACACATTCGGAACGTTCAGATTCTGACCTCCATAGTCGTTAGAAGTAATGCCACCCAACCAACACCCCCCACCCCCTGTCACCTACCTCGTACACAAGAGGTGACCACCCAGTGTTGTTTTAATGTTGATCCACCGTCTACGACGTTGGCACAACATTGGAACAACACTGGGTGAAGGTTTCATGTTTGCTGGGATAATCTACCAGTCGCTCCTGGAGAAAAACAAAAACATATTAAATATTAAGTATGATCAATAGAGAAATAGACGGCGCTGTATATTATATTACCTCACACCAAATGTACGAAAGTTAGCGTTTGCATAAACACCTGAATATGATGTGGATAAACACAATCATAAATATTGTCAGTATGCTCGATAAAATTTGCAAATTATAAGGGATGAATTTACGTAATACTCGTTATTCTTTTCCAACTGTAAACTGTAAAGTTTTTCAAACGTCAGCAAAATTAGAAAAAAAAAATTTTGGAAAATGTTTTTCTAAATCCCTTCACTTATTTATTATCATTTGCACTCTATGTTGTTTTGAACGAGTCAAGTACACCAGAAAATATTGTAGTTCTTTATTCTTTACTCTCTTATCTCTTTCCTGACCTTGACTACGGCCCTGTGTCAAAGTATTGATTGACTTGTAGATTGATCCAAGATCATTACAGCAAACTTAGACCACGGAAATATATGATCTATTTGTGCCATCCAATCTATAATGTGTAAATAAGAAGACGTTTAGAATGTATCAGTTACAATCATTTCTTTCAGCATCAAAACCAGCCCCTTTAAGCGCTAATCAAAACAAAAGTCGTTTTTAATCTGTTTTATTAGCCGATTGTCATTTGAAATGAAATGAGTCTTTGAACATTTCGATTTGCAAATATTTGGTCTGAAATTTAACAAATATCAGTAATTTTTACCCACTTGAAGTTGTGGTTCGCGGTAGCGAGACACAACTTCAGTTGGGTAAAATTTAAATACGAAAGTGTTAACCCTACTAGTACCCCAGCTATTTACTCTGATTTCAAATCACATTGAGGTGAATTGGTGTCACAATGATTCTCACCTCACAATGAATAAAAATAAATTGATTCACCCAAGTATAATGTCTCAAGTTAAAGCTCCATACAGCCATATTTTGATGGATTAATTAATGTTATTGAAATTATATCATGTAATGCATATATGGGGCTTAAAGGGTGGACCACGTGTGCCTCAGATGAATTACATCCAGTCAATTATCACGATAACAGCCCCTGTGGCACGGTTTTTATAATTATCACATAGTTAGGATCATTACTGCCATCCATTCAGCGCGTGTACCGACATTAAACGTCAGAATGTGACGTCTAAAGTCGGTTCCCGCGCTAAAAGATTTAAATGCTGTATAAAAACCGTAAACCTACAAAATAGGTATTCAAATAAAGCGTAACATCTAACTAATTAGCTACATTTGTTCTCATGTACCCCGGTACATTTCTTAAGTCAAATATTTCTATACTTATTAATATATATTTGTTTTCGGTGGCTTCTACGCTAGCGACCCAAAGTCTATGTAGAAGTCTCCTGGTTTTCTGCAATTGTTTCTTTGTATGATGTAGAAAATCGAATAAATTTGTCTAAGTATGATTCTAACCAAGACATTTATGATGATTTCAAATTAAAAAAAAAAATCTTCGGTTTCAATGGTTTATACAAAAATATATCAGCGTTTTAAGGGTTAATTGACAATAAGCACTCAAAGTGTTGTACGTGTCCCTCATTCGAGTAGTTTATACAACCCTTTACCTGCTAGGGGACGATGTGTTATGGTGCGGGTGCGGGAAACAAAATGATAGACCCCCATGTTATCTTAGCTATGCCTTTTAATTTTATTTTAAGAAGTAGTCATTTATATTACCGAAATACCCAGTTTTTATTATGGCAATGCCACCTAACATGATTTTAGTTGTTTATCATACCATGTATATTGTCATTTATGATTTTAACAAACTAACACGTCAGAGTCTGACGTCTATGGACGTCAGACTCTGACGTGTAAAGTCGATCCCCGCACTGGAAGGGGTAATGTGTTAATCACGTCTATGACCGTGTTCAGCATTTGTATTTAACCTATTTGTATTTAACCTATTTGTATTTAACCTATCCAATGAAACTTGCAAGATAAATGAGCATTACATTTGTTAGATTAGCAAATGTTCTGATTATAATTCTAAATATCGAAGTAATTATAACCCACAGTCGCGGTAGCGAAACACATCTTCAGGTGGGTGAAAATGTAACTTGTTTAAATTGTGTAACTTGCAAATGAAATGAAATGAATCGGGCTTTAGGCCACCTTTGTGCACATATAGGCTAAACTGGGCCAGGAGAACCTCCTGAGGATGGTGGGATGCTTGAGATGACACTGTCCTCCAGACAAAGGATTCGAAATTCGAGCCCTGTCGGTCTGAGGCCGAGCACGCTACTTCTCGGTCACGGAGGCTTCCCACAATACTGACTTTCACACGTCGATGGGGAAGAAACATTTTTGATTCTTTTAAACACGCCCTGTGTAACTTTCAACATTATAGGTCATTATGGCTGCTAGAACATGTAGTGCGATGTGCTACACTGCACACAAGAGAAGAGATAGCTTAAAGAAAAACACCTGATTGACCATCGTATTGACCCAGGATCATTATACCACACCCTGACTTCGCATATATTTGATCTATTGTGCCATCCAATCCATAATGTGTAGGGCTCGCGGTCACCTGCGATGCAGTATCCGTAACTGAGAGATAGCGCGCTGAACCCGAGAACGCCGGGATGGAATTTCTAACCCTGTGTCTTGAGGGCATTGTGACCTCACCATCCTCAGGAAATATTATTGTATAATTCATGGAGACCAACGGGGTTTTTTCAATTTGAAATCATCTTAAATATCTTAGTTAGCTGTTTCCGCTTTATTTGAATACCTTGTCATGGGTCCACGGCCATTCGGAATATTTTAATTCTTTCAGTGCGGGGACCGACTTCAGACGTCAGAATCTGACGTCTATAGACGACAGATTCTGGCGTCTAAAGACGGTCCCAGCACTGAAAGGGTTAAGCTCAGAATATCATTTTTATGATAAAATATTTTTTATTCAAATAATTATATTGATATATATCAAGTGTTGTATTTGTGACCGTGGAGGTAACTTATACGTATCTCTGATCTACTAACGTTACACCCAGTCAATAGTCAGGACAATATATGTGCCACCTTCGCTAATTATGTGCCACCATAGCTGGGTATTTACATAGTATTACCTGCTTAGGCTCATTAGCGGGATCCAAGGTTAGCCACGCATGTCAACGATCCAGTGTGATCTGGTGATGTGTGGGTGTCTGGTTGAATGAATAATTCTAAACAGAAATATCACGTGCTCCTGTCACACTTCTGTGAAGTGATCATAATGTATATGTAATACACAAACGAAATTTAAAACACACCACTACATTCTTTTCTTTGTCTAACCACTACATTCTAAGCCGGAAATGGAGAGTTATTGTTGATCAAGTACAGACCAATTATCATGGTGGACCTATGGTGCTATAATCAGTCATGCGTGACTGGGCTAGCTTTATTATGAGGGATCCTCATTATGGTTGGATGGGTTTTAAGTCAGTTGAAACCCTCGGAGCTCTACATTCTTAGCTGTGGAAAGTCACAGCTTAGAATGTAGAGCTCCTCGGGCTTTGTCCTATACATACAGTTTCAATCCGACCGTGTCACTTACAATTTTATCATTATTTGCTTGGGCTATTTTAGTTTTCACATTTGACAAAGTGTTATTAACCCTTATAGCACTGATGTCGACTGCCGTAGACATTCTGTGTTTTTTAACAGCTGTAGCACCCCTGATAACCAGTTGTTAAAAGTAAAATATGCTTTCAATAGTGAGAACGAATATATATTGGGACTTACATTTCACAAATCACATACATTTTCAGTGACTTGAAGTTGTGGGTCGCGGTAGCGAGACACAACTACAAGTGGCTGAAAATTTACAATGAATAACTCAGTGCTCTAAGGGTTAATTCTCAAGAGCTACAAATAATCAGCTCTAATGATCGAATCTGTCTTCAAGTCTTCAAGCGAATATTCGTCTAATAATAATATAAAAATAACATGATTAGGGAAGCCGCTGCTTAGAAGGGCATTTTGCCAACATGACAACAACACAAATCTTCAACACATCTTTATTTATTGTCAACACAAGCTAGTATTATTTGCAGCTGTATTTGTCGCCTATGTACGAACTTGAACGTAGTCAAGTAGCCGGCGTACAAGGCTAGCCGCTCCACAAGAGACTGCTAGATTGGGTAGACCTATATACAAGTTATGAACACTAAGAAAAGAGAGTGAATATTGATTTACGTGACTTTCTGCACAATCATGGCAATATCGCGACAGTAGCATAGACAGAGCTGCACATTCCAGGCCTTTGGACAGTTTGGATCACTGTACATACTGTATATACAACCTCTATGACAAACATCCGACCCGACCGGGAAGCGAACTCAATGCCTCGAGTTTCGAGCCACAACCGGATCGAGTGAGTCACCGTGGCCGGCCACACCAACTAGCTGATAAGTCAAGGAGGAAGAACGAAATTCGATAGATTTGTAGATCCGAAGGTATAAGGCACGAAGCGCCGAATATACTCGAATCTACGAGTCTATTGTAATTGAATTGAGCTCCTTCTTTGCCTTAAAGTACACAAGCTGGGTACATATTTTCAAAGATTTGATATAGAAAACCTCAATTTAATTGTTAGTATGGCTAAACCATGGAATATTAGACATGCAGTTTCATGGTTAAACAAGTATATTGTGCCCGACCTGACCAGTACAAAATAACAGTAGATTCGTAGATCCGAATCTATTGTTTTATTAATAGACTGGCGTCGCGGGTGTATTTTAAAAAATAACTACACCCACACAAAGTAGCTATATTATCCAGGTAGCAACTTAACCGACATTATACGTCAGAATCTGACGTCTATTGACGTCAGATTCTGACGTCTAAAGTCTAAAGTCGTTGCCGCACTCATATTTATAATGGCCGTAGACCCATAACATAGGTATTCAAATGAATCGGAAAGAGCTAACTAAGACAATTATGATGCCGCCAAATTGAAAAAAATGTTCTTAATGGTTTTTGTAAAATACTTCAGCGTTGTGAAGGCTGAGCGATAATAATTCATCCTAGTGTTAAATATAGGACAAAGGTGCTTGCGTATTGCTCCTATTGATTTCTTGAGAGACTCCACATCCAAATGTAGACAAAGTAAATGACATTCATAGATTACATTGACTCCGGACACGCTTTCCGGATTACCATTATAGATCTGACAGGAGTAATATAAGAGGCGGATTTAATCCTAGGAACCAATAAATCACCATCACGAGTGCAGAACGCAATGTGCTCTGTGTTGGACTATACAGATATAAGTATAGCTTAGCCCAATGCTGATTCAATATTGGCCTTACGTACCCGACACTAATCCAATATTAGGCCAACAGGTTGAGATGAACAGCTGTTTATTCACAACAGTTTGTTGTTAGGCTTCCTTAACAATTCAGTAGAAATCGTTTATTTTTCTTTTATTAATAGACATACTTATAATTGCTTTGCTGCTGTTCCTTCAAACATATCAATGCAACGTAGCAATGCCAATTGACCTTTTCAGTGCGGAGACTGACGTTCGCCGTTGGAATCTGACGTCTCTATACGTCAGATTCTGACGTTTAAAGTCGATCCCCGTACTGGAATAATAAAAAATATATACATATATAGTCGTCCTAGAACCATAACATGTATTCAAATGAAGCAGGTATACAGTACTGATTTCACAAAATGGGACAGATTTTTCATCAGTGGCTGGCCTGCGTTAACGCAGGCCAGCCCGTTATTAGCCCGGGCGCAAGCCCGGCGAGACAGGCGCAGAATTGGTTGCGCCCAGCGCATGAAATGGGCTCGAGCCCCAACACGGTTCGGGCCAGGAAAATATACCCGCCCAAATCCTACTTGGGCTTGCACCCAGTATACTGTGTGGCGGCTAGCATGGATGCTGTGAACCATGTGTCATCTCGCCGGGCTGGCCAGGCTCGCTCCGGGCAAGACAGGGCGCGCTCAGCTTGACCACATTCAGCATCATCTAAACAGCTCTGAGTTGATCTAAACGTGCAATAATTGAGTGTCCGTACGCGTATACATCTAGACCTGTTGCAGTCCTCATTTATTTCTGCTTAGCCATTTAGCATTTAGCCTTTAGCATTTAGACATTATCTTTAGTATCGGAAAAGCAGTTCAGTGTATAAGTTCAGAAAATGGGTGGTTTTATGAAGCTACGGTCACTGGAATAGACCTAACTGAAGATGAAAAAGCAGGCACCTGGAAAGTCAGGCTCGCCCGGCGCACCGGTCGAGCTTGAAACTGGACCAGACGAGAAGCGCGCCTGACTAACACATACAGGCGTTGACTCAATTCGCCGAGACTCTAGATTGGCTTGAGCCCCGGCGATATGAGCGCGGCTCCAGTTATATGAACTTATACCAAAACGCACATTGCGGCCCGGCTAAAGGATTTTATAACTTTGGGCGCATACATGCGAGCCCCAAATGGGGTGGGGAGAGAACATGGGGCTAGCCCAGGGCTAGCCTGCGTTAGCCGGGGCTAGCCCCACTGAAAAAGCTTGTCCCATTTTGCTAAATCAGTACTGTATCTAACTAAGCCATTTATAATGATTTCAGATTGAAAAAAATACGATATGCAAACGGTGTGCATTTCAGTGCGATATAGGAAAATACAGCACTGGTCCAATGAATAAGGTGTGAGCCTTAAGGCGAGCACCTTATTCATTGGACGAGTGCTGTATTTTCCCATATCGCACGAAAAATGAACAACGTTTGTATTTTCTCACACGATAAAGTAACACATGCATTAACTGCTATATATTGTAGTTCAAACTACAGCTAGAGTGCGATATGGGCTGATATCAAAATACATCTCATAGTGAAAATCACTGCGCGGAGTGTGAGAATTTGGTCTCCTCGGTTTATATAAACATATTTCAACCCTGTAAGGGTCAAAGTATGATTATGTTTACCATAGTTTTTGTTTTCTACGCTTTCCAGAGTGTCTTTTTTGCTACTATATATAATTAGTATGTTATACATAGTAGCTATTTCATCTCTGGTTTCGGTGCGGGAAACAAAATGATAGACCCCCATGTTATCTTGGCTATGCCTTTTAATTTTATTTTAAGAAGTAGTCATTTATATTACCGAAATACCCAGTTTTTATTATGCCAATGCCACCTAACATGATTTTAGTTGTTTATCATACCATGTATATTGTCATTTATGATTTTAACAAACTTACATTCTTGTATATACATGTACATATATCTCTCTTATTACTATGACAAATAAGTCTGTAATGACTTTTATTTCTGTCAATAAAATATCTGTCTGTCTGTCTGTCTGCCATACAGAACATTTGTTTTCATTGTGCAGATAAACATCAAGGTTTATGTTGCTTTTGTTCCTGGTCAAAATCAATAATTTATCACTTGTCGTGGTTTTACACAGAACAACAAGTGTTGACAATTCCTTATCCACCATTATGCTGTTGCTACTGCTGCTGTTGTTTCTGCTGCTGCTGCTGTTGTTGCAACTGCTGCTTCTACTGCTGCTGTTGCTGTTGCTGCTGCTGCTGCTGCTGCTGCTGCTGCTGCTGCTGCTGCTGTTGCTGCTGCTGCTGCTGCTGCTGCTGCTGCTGCTGCTGCTGCTGCTGCTGCTGCTGCTGCTGCTGCTGCTGCTGCTGCTGCTACTCATGTTGTTGCTATTGCCACTGTATTGGCATTCAATACTACTTTCTCTACCTGAACATACTTTTACTACCTTTCTGTGGGAAATCATTACATGTTTTGTTCACATCAACCCGACATGTTAGTGGAATTCAATAAAAGACAATGCACCTCTCAACTCCAACGTCACATGACACGTTTGTGCGAGAAGCTCTCCGATACTGCAGTGCACAAAATAGTAGTTACTTTGCATAATTATACTGTACATCTGGTAATATTAGCGAGGTATTAATTTTCGCGAGCAGGACAAATTAAAGAATTCAAGAATCTCGCGAAAAATATTATCATAAAAGCGCTACTAAAAAATAGAAATTTCGCCAATTCTAAACTTCGTGAAAAGTAACAAAATCAGAAATTCGCGAAAATTCAAACACGCGAAAATTACCAGATCTACAGTAATCAGTTTTTGTTAGGTGTATCTACATTGTACATGGCAATGTAGCTGGATATCAATGCAAAGGCAAACACCAGTAACTCTGTTATTTGCTGATTTCTAAGCCTTGTGCTACTGGAACCGTATATATATATATTGAAATAACTGTTCTGTTATCATTTTTTACAACTTCAAAGGTGTGTCTATTTCCCATAAATAGTAATATTTTTCGTGATTTTAAGCTGGAAATTACGTCAGCAATTCCAGATTCAAATGATGAAAAATAGAAACAAGCAGTTCATCAGCACTTCAAGTGGTGAAAATTACAAATATTTGTTAAATTTGCGATCAAACATTTGTAAATGTTGATGTTTAAACACTTGTTTCATTCTAAATAGCTGCGTTGTCTGCTTCTGCAGTGTATAGGGCAAACGCTGGAAAAGGCCGGCCATAGATACACAAAGGCGAGCAGCAGTCGGTGCTTGATTTTCACGAAAGACAGACAGTGATAACTTTTTACTTTTCAAGTTTTCAACCCTCTAATTTAAATAACAACTGAATGACGGCGGTGATTGGCCGATCTCGTCATGTGACAGGCTGAACCACTCTTCGATTAGTCAGGGGTAGAATACTAGACTTGGACCGCAGTTGCGGCGTTTTGCCAGCAACACTGACTTATCATGAAAGTATTTACTGCTGTAAGCCAACATCAGCATGTTTTACAAGTGTGAAAACAGTAACGTCTAACTATTCAAGTGAGCAGCTGATTTTATTTGTCAACTGTTTTTTTTTTGCAAACAGCAATAACAGCTGGTGGTATTGGCCGGCAAGTAACTGCTTGCAATTCAAGTAAGCAGTTACTGCTGCTGCCAAACAGCAGTAACTGCTCACTTGAAACGTTAGAAGGCACACTGCTTGAATATCATGTAAGTATTTACTGTTTACTTGAAAAGTTAAAAGTTACTGCTTGATTTTTAAGCAAGCTGTCAGAAAGCAGTAGTATAACTTTTTATTTTTTAAATTTCAGGCCAGGCGAGTAGTTGCTTTTCCGACGCAATGACGTCACCGGAAAAATTTTGAATGGCTGCTCGGGGAAAATATTGTTATATAGGACCCCCTCCCAATATTTCATTGTATTAAGCAGCTCGGTGAAAACATAGGAGGTCAAGGCTTTTGAGTTTCACAGAATTGTCTTCCAGTGACCGCTTGCTTTTCAAGTTGGGCAGCAGTAATTCTAGATTCCAAGCAAGTCGAGCAGTGTCCTTCCCAGTTACTTCTGTCTGCAAATTGTCCTGCAGTAGGCCTACTCCCTGGAGAGTGGTGCCATGCTGTGACGTGCGGTGACGGCTCAATAATAAATCAATCATACCGTGGAGACTGTCACAGAACTACCAACAGTGGCCGCATACACCTCACCTGCTCGGATATATTTCACAGTGTCAATTCTAGGATATACAATGCCATACTGAGTTTATACTACAATCCCTTGTGGTGTTTAATGTGTTATACCTTATCGTTAGACATAACTCCAAGATAAAATGGATGCACTGGCCAAAGGAGAAGAGTCTGACTTATTGGAGGATGCGTTCACAAGGCGTAAAATAGGACGCCTACCAGATCCAGTGAAGGTGAGATTATCAAGAGGTGACATGCGCCAGTCCTGGCGCCTGTGTCACAAATTGCTCAGCTAGAGCCACCTAGGTCATAGTAATAACAGACTCTGTGTGCGATCATTGCCATTCGTAAAGTTGTGCCCCCAAAATCCGGTGTGCGGACGATCGATTGCGCAATGAATTACTGCGTCATTGCTTGATCAATGATTTTTATTTTAAAATGACAGATTTACATCTCGTTTGAATAATGCCTTAGCGTGGGGATTTATCTCCCGGCGTTTATAGGTGAATTTGACATTTGAATAGGGCTACCCTTACATTTTTCATGACATTGTTGATCTCAGCGTACACTGACTACCAGCATACAAATTTATTTAGCTTTTGCTGTGCTGTCAATCTCTGACACTAAGCCATGTATTTGCCTCTAACTCGGTCAGTCTTAAGCTCACTGATTGGTTCAGACATCACATGTTGATATTTATAAGACAACATTTCGACTTGTTGAAAGCGGGTCTGACCCAGATTCACCAACCGAATTTAAGTGACAATGTTGTCTCAATTATTAACACGTGATGAAATGTCAATCAATCATTACTTAAGTTAAGTTAAATCCAGTGTGATTTAACTGATTCGGGGCCAGGAAGATTCTGGTTCTTGTCGAACTCGTTACCAGAAGTAAAATACATCTGTGACGTCATTCTATCCTTAAAACAATATTTTAGGATCTTTGAATCTACATTCTAGTTCTTGCTGACCATGAAATAGGGATTGTCTTTAAAATATCAGAGCCCATTCCAAAAACATTCGACCAGCGTCGCAGACAGTGGAGAACATTCGGATGTACAAATCTAGCGTAATTTTGTTCTTTCTCCTCGACCTGAATGATATTTTAGCACCACCTGACATTAAAATACCATCTGTGATCGGTATGGTGTGGGGATCTACACTTGAGTCATTCATATGTATTTATCGTGATTTGTTGTGGTAAAAAGACGTTTACTGCATGAGCTTGAGTCAAAATGGAGCCAATATAATACAAGAGTTGAAGAACAGAAAACCTGACATTGAAGCGATCTACACCTAAATGTCCAGTTAATGCCAATAACATTTTTTATAGATGTTGCAACAAATAAACAAATATATATGACCGTGCAAAGGAAAGTCTCATGTTTTCGAGTTGGCCCAATCTGGGGCTGAAACAGTTTATGTAAGACTCGTCAAATTGTCCTCTTTCTGTTTAGCCGAACCGAACCAGTATGCGTTTTTTTAGCATATTGTCTTATTTTGTTTCACAGACAGATTTCTGCGCAACCTGAGTGAGCTGGCAGACCAAGAGACAGAAAGCGTGCTCACACAATTCTTCAGACTTGATATCATACTATACACATGCACCGTTACCTTTATTTTATGTATATTTTTTCTGTGTGTTTCACAGACGGATTTTCTGCGTAACCTGACAGAGCTCGCAGACCAGGAGACGGACAGTATGCTGACGTTTATAGAACAGAGCCGACGTGAGCTCAAAATGACTGGCTTAGAAATACAGGACGAGCAAATTGCCCTGAAGAGAACCTCTCAACTCATGGGTGAGTTTCCTTTCACAAATATATATAGATAGATACATTAAAGGAGTAGTCCACTGTGTACGAACAGCAGGACACACATGTACCCAGAAAGCACCACGCTGATTACAGAGACAGTGACACATGGGGTGCAACTAAAACAAGAAACGTACATATAGTGGTCAATAACTTTAAACCTCACACATCTGCGCACGACTAAAGTCGTTTTTAATCCGTTTTATTCAAATCATTTTTATTGGGAATAAAGTGTGTTTAAACATCATTTTGCAAATATTTGGTATCATATCAAACAAACGTTCCCTACTTGAAGTTGTGAGTCGCGGCAACGAGACACAGCGAGGTTAAAAAAAATATTGAGGGTTGATACCATATAATCACGTCTACGCCGTTTTCAGTTTTTCCGTTTGTCTTCAACAAGACAATTCGAAGGAGAAATGAACATCAACCTTTGAAGCACTGAATATTTTCTTTTAAAAACATGGAGACCAAAGGGTTTTTTTCCATTTGAAATCATCATAAATGTCTAAGTTAGCTCTTTCCGAATCATTTGAATACCTATGTTATGGGTCTGCGACCATTACTAATATGCTTACTCTTACAGTGCGTGGATCGACTTTAGACGTCAGAATCTGACGTCTACAGATTAAGGGTTAATTTACTAGATCATCTCATGTCTTAAGTCAAATTTTCCGCATTTACGTAATTTTTACCAACTTAAATTTGTGGCTCCCGGTTGCGAGTGTAAATTCAAATTATATGACTTGGTTTAATAAGTTCAACGTCACGTGTTAAGCTTCGTCCTGTGACGTCAGCTGCAAACCTTGAATCTTCAAAAGATGAAGTCTATATTAAGTACTGTATAAAGTACTGTGCTAAGTAATGTATTACGTACTGTATAAAGTAGTGCAAATTTTGCAACAAATCTTATCTGGTCATTTGGCAACAGTCCTGAATTTCCAGCTAGTATTTCAAAAGTTAGACCATTTGACATATAACAAAATTCTGAGAAAAAACCAAAATGAAGTTATTAGGTTTACAGAGGGCCGAAATTTTCAGGATATATGCCAAATAACTCATGAAAATCGAAATGCTAACTTTCATTTTGGACAATCCTCCACCGTTGGACAGACTATAGTCCCTTCAAGCAAAGTAAAAATAAAATGCATGTCTACTCCAATTAGTCCTAAAAGAGCTAAGCCTAAGCATGACTATAGTCGTTTGAAAATATGCTTTATTAGCATGATTATGAGTTTGAATCACCGTCATTTGAAATAGAATGAGAGTTTAAACATCAATAATTGAAAATGACAGTGTGTTCTCAAATTAAGCAAATGTGAGTAATTTTTACCCCTTTGAAGTTGTGGGTCGCGTTAGCGAGACACAACTTCAAGGGGGTGAAAATATTTGTTCAATGTAGCGCTTTGACCCTTTCAGCACGGGGGATACGTTTGCCGTGTCTTCCTCTCCGAGGCCGTGGATTGATGTATTTGCTTTACCCGACAAATCCAACATGGCGGTGACTGAGAGCGATTCCGACCCCAAGGTCCGAAAAATATCCATAACTTTTTAACGACCATGCCACCTCTGAGCTGAGCATGCGGGCATGGAACTGAAATGTTTCTGATTCTAACAAAACTATTTTTGACCTGGTTACTCCCCGATATTTTCATATATGACAGTCCAAAGAAATGTCCCACGATTTTGAGCGCGGTCAATCTGTGTTTGAAACCTGTTTCAGCCACTGGGTCCAGGGATACGTCAGATACTGATGTTTAAAGTCGATTCCCTCACTGAAAGAGTAAAATAAGTAAAATATTTCTAATGGCCGTAGATCCACAACATAGTAGCTATTTTATCTCTGGTTCTGGTGCGGGAAACAAAATGATAGACCTCATGTTACCCTGGTAATGCCTTTCAATTTTATTTTAAGTATATACCCAGTGTTTCTTATGGCAATGCCAGTTAATATGATTTTAGTTATGTATGTCATACTAGTATGTATATTGTCATATGATTTTAACAAATTAACAATGTTGTATATACATGTACATTTCTCTATTTCTATGACAAATAAGTCTGGATTGACTTTCTTTCTGTCAATAAAATATCTGTCTGTCTGTATCTGTCTGGTATTCAAATGAAGCCGAAAAAGGTAACTAAGACATTTATGATGACTTTAAATATTAAAAAAACCTTGATTTATGTTAAAAAAAACATTTTAGCTTTGTAAGGGTATATCTCAGGGATAATTCCTGCAAACACAACACTTTCAACCAATGTTGTTTCATTGCCGGATCAACGTCTCCGACGTCGACCCAACAATAAATCAACATCAAGTCAACGTTTCGTGTTTGCAAGGTCTGGTTGGAGTACACCACCCAATGCTGTTTTAATGTTGGCCAGTGTCGTAGATGATGGGCCAACATTGCAACAGCATTGGGTCGACGTCTAGAACTGAGATAACTCATGCCGCCTATAAGTGCGGCTATCCCAGCAAACACGAGACGTTGAGCCAATGGTGGTTTAATGCTGGGCCAACGTCCCATATGGTGGTCCAACATTAAACCACCATTGGTTCAGCGTCTCGTGTTTGCTTGGATACTACAGTCTTGGATACTACTTTTTACAGATTCTGTATCTAGAGACCCCTGGGAACATTTCTAGACATGTGGACAAATGTTGAACCGCCGGTTTAGGTAACTCCTTAAATATGGCTCTTTTTTGGTGTCTGCTGCTGCACTAAACAGCAATCAGTGTTTTAAACCAGTCACCCATTGCACCAGGAACCGCACAGCGATTATCTTGATTCAGATAATGCCGCGAAAAATACAATTTTGAAAAACGAAAAGCCTTGATAAATAATACAATTTAGTTCTTCTCAAAATGTATGATAACCTTTATTAACCCTTTAGCCCTGTCAGCGCGGGGACCGTCTTTATACGTCAGAATCTTACGTCTGTAGACGTATAATATTCTGACGTATAAATAAGGTCCCCGTAATGAAAGAACTAAAATATTTATAATCGCCGCAGACCCATAACTTAGGTATTTAAACAGAAAATATTTAGCCTTGTAAGGCTAAGCTATCTATGTTTCTCTTGCTTCACCACCTTAATTGCCTCGCAATGTGGAACAAACAAGTAAATGTAAATATGACAATAACCCTTACAACTATGAAGTGTTTTTTGTATAAACCATGGAGACCAAAGGGTTTTTCCCAATTTGAATTCATCATAAATACCTTATTTATTTTCGATTCATTTGAATACCCATGTTATGGGTCTACAGCCATTATAATTTTATATAGATAGACTTTAGACGTGATAATCTAACGTCTACAGACGTCATATTCCGGCGTCTAAAGTCGATCCCCATACCATACTGAAAGGGTTAATTGTCCCGTGTTTTCCGCGATGTATATTCAATGCCTTATTTGTTTATTGTATTGTTTTGACATTCGAGTATTTCACAACATATGGGTACGTCACGTCAGTATCTGCCCTTTGAAGTATATATGTGTCCACCAAAACCTGATCGATAGTGTCGAGTTTTTTTATGGTTACCTCAGTACATTTAAAACACGCTAAATATTACAAAACAGCGCATAGCCAGTGTATAACCTACATATCGCCTTGCTCTTATGCCCCTCCCAAATCAATACAATGATGGGCCAGCGTCGTAAACAGTGGACCAACATTGAACCAACAATTGGTCAATGATAATAGAAAAGAAAACAAGCTGTTCAGAATGCTTGAAATATTGGTTTTTAATATCATCACTACCAACTGAAAAGTGTTTCCATTTTTCATTAAGTTATAGAAGCAGCTCTTGTTTACACACCTGATTATAATCTATCAAATTCTAGATTCTTCAAATGGTCTTATATAAAATAATCGATAATAACTCGGACATTTCTGGGTAGCGGAGGTCCAACTGGAATTTATAAAATTGGAGACTAAAACACACAATTTGGCATTCCGCGCCAACTTGCCGCCCTGTTTTGTAGGTGGCGTCGCAAAACAAACGTACAAGGAGCCTAGTATTTCTAGTTACAGTTAAGCCATATTTTGGGGACGCAGCCGATCAGGTGGTTGGGTGGGTGATATCAGTCCCACTAAAAAAATTCCTAATTGTTGATAGTTCAACTAGTTTAATTTTATTTTAAAACTTTTGGGCGTACTAACCAGCAATTCTCAGGTGCAAGGTCAAGTAAAATGTCAAAACAACTTTTTTTATAAAATAGCATTTCCTCTTGATCCCGGTGAAATTAATTGAAAGAGTTAATTAATTGACAGAAACATCATGCAGATCATGCAGACACGTATACGGTAAACCTGGACGTATAGTAGGTATACATTTATGGGTACTGGAACCTGGAATTGCCAGGGCAGTATTCTGTGAAACTCAATAGCCTTGACCTCTAATATTTTCAGCCAGCTTGGCGAATACAATAAAGTATGGGTGAAGGTGTTATATAACTTTGTTTTCACCGAGTAGCCATTCAAAACGGTTTCCGGTGACGTCGCTAGCGTTTCTCACAGAATTTGGTTTCAAATGAAGACAACATATTTCTATTCAAATTATATCCTCAACTGAGAATATGTCTATATCGAAAACTTGATTCAATGTTGGCCCACCGTCTTCGACGTTTACCAAACATCAAGCCAGCATTGGGTTAACGTCTCGTGTCTGATGAACTGTCTTTTATTTCAGCTCGTGATGCCGAGTTGAAAATGAACCAGTTCGTAGTAAACTCCGGGCTGTCATGCCTTTATTTACTTTTTATTCCAGCTGGTGATATAAATAATGACCCTCTGCGCGTAATAAATTCTATGCTTTCATGACATGTGTTCTTTATTATATCAGCTCGTGATATGAATAATGCCCCGCTGCGTAATGACCTTCAGGCTTTTACGACTTTATTTATGTTTCATTCCAGCTAGTGATAAAAATAATAACCCCACTCGTAATGAACTCCAGGCTTCCATGACATTATTTCTGTATTATTCTAGTTGGTGATATGTATGCCCCTGTGCGTAATGACATTATGTATAGGATAAAGCGCGAGGTCGAAGGACGAGGCCTTTTTAACAGCTAAGAATGGAGAACTGACTTAAAACACATCCGATCAAAATGAGGATCCCTCATAACCAACAGCTCAGTCATACCTGGCGCTATAAAAATGATGTATTATTATTATTATTATTATTATTATTATTATTAAAATACCGTTAGGCCTACCATGATTATTGGTCTGTACTTGATTAACAATAATTCTCCATTGTCTGTTTAGAATGTCGTGGTTGAACAAAGAAAATAATGTAGTGGTGTGTTTTATTTATAAGTTTTCTATGTTATTTCAGCTCGTGATATTATTAATGACCCCGCGCGTAATGAGCTCCAGGCTTTCATGACATTATTCTGTGTTTCAGCTCGTGACATGGATAATGATCCCGCGCGTAATGAACTCCAGGCTTTCATGACATTATTCTGTGTTTCAGCTCGTGACATGGATAACAACCCCGCGCGTAATGCGCTCCAGGCTTTCATGACATTACTCTGTGTTTCAGCTCGTGACATGGATAATGACCCCGCGCGTAATGAACTCCAGGCTTTCATGACATTATTCTGTGTTTCAGCAAGTGACATGGATAATGACCCCGCGCGTAATGAACTCCAGGCTTTCATAACATTATTTCTATGTTCCATCTCATGATATGGATAATGACCCCGCGAGTAATGAGCTACGGGTTTTCATGACATTATTTCTGTATTACTTTAGCTCGAGATATTGACAATGACCCCGCACATAATAAATTCCAGGCTTTAACGACTTTATCTATTTTTTTATCCCAGCTAGTGATAAAAATAATGATCCCACGCGATTGAGCTCCACGCTTTCATGCCATTATTCTATGTTTCAGCTCGTGATATGTATAATGACCCTAACCCTTGATTTATTTTTTATTCTAGCTAGTGATATAAATAATGACCCCACGCGTCGTGAACTTCAGGCTTTCACGACATTATTTTTTTTACTTCAGCTCGTGATATGGACAATGACCCCGAGCATAATGAGCTCCAGGCTTTCATGACATTATTCTGTGTTTCAGCTCGTGACATGGATAATGACCCCGAGCATAATGAGCTCCAGGCTTTCATGACATTATTCTGTGTTTTAGCTCGTGACATGGATAATGACCCTGAGCATAATGAGCTCCAGGCTTTCATGACATTATTCTGTGTTTCAGCTCGTGACATGGACAATGACCTCTTGCGTAATGAGCTCCAGGCTTTCATGACATTACTCTGTGTTTCAGCTCGTGATATGGACAATGACCCCGAGCATAGTGAACTCCAGGCTTTCCTGACATTATTCTGTGTTTCAGCTCGTGATATGGACAATGACCCCGAGCATAGTGAGCTCCAGGCTTTCATGACATTATTCTGTGTTTCAGCTCGTGATATGGATAATGACCCCGAGCATAGTGAGCTCCAGGCTTTCATGACATTATTCTGTGTTTCAGCTCGTGATATAGATAATGACCCCGAGCATGATGAGCTCCAGGCTTTCATGACATTATTCTGTGTTTCAGCGCTCGTGACATGGATAATGACCCCGAGCATGATGAGCTCCAGGCTTCCATGACATTATTCTGTGTTTCAGCTCGTGATATGGATAATGACCCCGAGCATGATGAGCTCCAGGCTTTCATGACATTATTCTGTGTTTCAGCGCTCGTGACATGGATAATGACCCCGAGGATGATGAGCTCCAGGCTTTCATGACATTATTCTGTGTTTCAGCTCGTGATATGGATAATTACCCCGAGCATGATGAGCTCCAGGCTTTCATGACATTATTCTGTGTTTCAGCGCTCGTGACATGGATAATGACCCCGAGGATGATGAGCTCCAGGCTTTCATGACATTATTCTGTGTTTCAGCTCGTGACATGGATAATGACCCCGAGCATGATGAGCTCCAGGCTTTCATGACATTATTCTCTGTTTCAGCTCGTGATATGGATGATGACCCCGAGCATGATGAGCTCCAGGCTTTCATGACATTATTCTCTGTTTCAGCTCGTGATATGGATGATGACCCCGAGCATGATGAGCTCCAGGCTTTCATGACATTATTCTGTGTTTCAGCTCGTGACATGGATAATGACCCCGAGCATGATGAGCTCCAGGCTTTCCTCAGCCGTCGACCACGTGACGTACAATCTGCGAAGAGGAAGAACTCCATTTATGAAGTGCAGCAGAAGCTGGCTGTGGAGCGGTACATACGGAAGAGAGACAAAAAGAAAGGAAAGGACGACAAGCTGGCCAGAGAAAGTACTATGGACGTGGTAAGTAGACTTTATGAAGCATTCGGAAAGGTAGACTTCAAGCAATGAAATGAATGGGGTATTAGGCCACCTTTGTGCACATGTAGGCTAAACTGGGCCAGGAAAACCTGGTGAGATGACACTGCCCTCCAGACACAGAATTGAAAATTTGAGTCCTGGCGGTCTGAGGAAGAGCACGCTATATCTCGATCACGGAGGCTCAAAATATTGAATCTTCACGAGTGAGCGGCAAAGAGACACTTTGTTTCTTTGAAACTTCAATGTAATGCCAGAGCGGGGTTCGAACCTGCGATCTAGAAGACGTCATGACGTATTTTGCAAGTCGAACAAATCGCTGTCATCAGGAATGAAACAATGTTTAAGCATCAAAATTAGAAAATGTTTGGCCTGAAATTGAACAAATATGAGTAATATTAACTCACTTGAAGTTGTGTGTCGCGGTAGCAAGACACAACTTCAAGTGGGTGAAAATTCAAACTATTTTATATAGCGCTTTAGCGCTAATTTCCCGCGCCAATATTAATCTTTAGGCGCTTAAGAGGCATTCAGGCGTCCCTTTTTTCTGTCACTCAAATTCGCTTTTTACGAAAAAAGTCTGTGTTTACACACCTCCCCCTACCCACACACTTTCTCATCTCATTACAAATCGCTAAAGGACCGACTGTAACGGGAGCGGACAACTGGTGTGAATAAAGAATCCGTAAACACAGGGATTTTCTGGAATTTTAACCCTATAAATGCCAATCGCTATTTTTTCCTAACTCAGCAAAAATGGCAGGCTGTTAGTTTTTTAGCTAATTTAAATCGCATAGTTCATCTTTTAGCATTTCAATTTGTCCAGTTGTTATCAGGTTATGTTTGATAGAAAAGGAAATAAGCCATTGCAAAAACATTTTTCTATTAGCATACATGCAAGGGCTTCTTTCACTTTCAAAATACCAACTGGATAAGTCGCTGTGACCCCACTGCTACTTCTCAGCAAACATGACATAATCATCATAATCATCCAATATCAGTTTCATATTACAACATTGAATTGCCATTTTATAGTTTGCTGACAGGGCTTTTTTATGTACCTGTGATCGGAAGAACATAATATAGATATTTAGTTTTACTGTAACTTAACCTATTTTTGGTGCAGAGCTGTTGCGTTGTTGTGTTTTTGTCTCATTTGCCGGTGCAATGCTTTAAATTATTATTTCTATGTCAGGTTATTGTGCGTTTCATATATGCTCTACATAATACAATAAACTCGCCGTCAAATTAACCAGGATCGCATGATTTTCGGCGATTTCTCCGTCAATTCTAAACCGATTTTCTTAAAATTTTCCAAAGGCCATTTTCTATTCAAATCGTAACAGCCCTAAAAAATTTCGTAAAATTATATAGCGTATTTCAAAAGTTAGACCATTTGACATGTAATGAATTGAAATTACGACGTTCCTCTTTAAACCCATAAAGCTAATTTTGGAATTTTATCACATGGCAAATGGTCTAACTTTTGAAATATTAAACATTATTTTGCGAAATTTTTACCCCTGTTAGGATTTTAATAGAATTAGAATTGAGGGAGAAATCGCCGAAAATCATGCGATCCTGGTTGATCATTTTTAATTTGACGGCGAGTATATACTAATTTAACCCTTACAGTGCAAGGGTTAAGGGATCGGCTTTAGTAGTCAGAATCTGACGTCTGTGTACGTCAGATTCTGACTACTAAAGTCGATCCCTGCACTGTAAGAATCAAAATAATTCTAATGGACTTAGACCCGTAACATAGGTATTCAAATGAATCGGAAAGAGCTAACTAAGACATTTGGGACAATTTCTAATTGAAAAATACCTTTTGGTCTCCATGGTTTAGGCCTATACAAAAATTGTCAGCGCTTTAAGGTCCCGTTTTATGCTGACAGGAAGTTCTAAGCTGGACAGATGGGAGAAGGGGGGCACATTAACCTCTGGATCCGCTCTTTCGTCGACCTGTTATAACTTTATTTGAATGTAACTTTGTTATGTTTTCCAGGAAGTGAAGGAGGCTATCGCTGGATTACGCGTGACATCAGCACGGGTTGAGAACGAACGAGCGAGACAGGCGGAGATAGCGAGGCAGCGGAAAGAGAAGAAGAAGAGAGAGAAGGCGGGCAAGGAAGGAAAGGCTATAGAACTGCTGGAGCAGGCAGACGAAACGGAGAAAATGTAAGTGCTTAACCTGAGATCAAGGGCCCGTGCCGTCCCACTAAAAATATTAACCATTACAGCGCAGGGATTGACTTTAGACCCCTCCCCCCCCCCACTGAAAGTGTCAATTATTTATTTTATGTGTTCAAATGAAGCGAAAAAAGCTAACTAAGCTATTTATGATGATTTTAAATTAATAGAACTCTTTGGTAACCGTGGATTATATCAAAGTATTTTACTTAATGGTTTAATGGTTAAAAAAAACCCTTAAAGTGCTAATTGCGTCTATAGCCGTTTTAGTCGTTATGTCTTTCCGTCCAAAAAATGGTATTAAAATGCACATTTCTTGGCCTAGATTATGACACATGGTCATGCTAAAGATGTGTGCGCCTCTGAGCTCAGTCCGCTGAGGACTTAGGTACTATGGAAGTTTTGTGGATCGATTAAATGTGAAATGCTATCGATTTTTCCCACGATGTTATGAAATACCTTAGTGTTTTATCTCAGCAAACACGATACGTTGAAGCAATGCTTGTCTGATGTTGGGCCAGTGTCGTAGACGCTGTCCCAACATCAGACAAGCATTGCTTCAACGTCTCCTATTTGCTGGGATATGGCTGCATGCGTCCTGATTTGGACTGGTGGCTTAAAATATTTCACAAAAGTCGAAATATGTTGCGCAAATACGCGCCTTATGTGGAGAGCTGCGGTATATTTACATGCGGTCTAAACAGAAAAAGTGTGTGCCGAAATTAAAACTAAATACAAATAAAATACTATAATTCGCTACAGTGGCCCAAAATAACTGCCTGCCATGCTTTAAATTGAACTCCAGACACCATATTATAGATTATAGTTCTAGGTGTAGGTCAAGTACACTATGTCTTAGACGGGATGCGTTTTCAGACAAAGACCTGGATGTTGGTCAAACAGTACATAAATTCAGACAAAATGGCTGTCGTTTATCAGTTTATACTTATTATATCTGCTCGATTTGAATGTTGAATTGTTTATACTTTCTTAACGTGACCCTAAGAACTTATCAGAAGTGGCGCTCAGACGTTTTTTCAGCGTCACAAAGTGATTGTACATCACGAATCAGTCCGATGCCGATGCAAACAAACAGGTGCATCTAGGGTTTTTTCTATAGAAAGCTGGTCAGCCATGTCTGTGACCTGCGACAACGTAACGTAGCTAGAGTATGTCAAGGTCACGGAGACCTAGTGAGAACGTGAAAACTGAATAAAGGAATAGACGAACGAGCTCCATACGATAATCACAATAGCAATGGCAATGTTCACCAAATACCAGAGGCACAGTGCTACAGGTCTCTGGTCAATACAATGAGACGTAAACACTGGTGAATAGTTGAATAGATGAACAGATAGATAATCTACTGTCGTCAGGAAGTATGCATACATTTATATACCAGTTCAATGGACATTGTCAATCATTTCAGATTATTATTGATTATTGTATCACTGTCTGGGGCTCTGCTGCACAAAAATATTTATGTAAAATACAAACAATACAAAATAGAGCAGCACGACTTCTTGCACAAAACGTTGACTGGGACATTCGCGGTATAGATATTGTGAGAGGCCTAGGGTGGCAGAATGTTAAAGAAAGATATTGTTTTTATCATGTTGTCTCACTTATCAATCTCTAAATAATCTAGCTCCTTATTACTTATCTGATATTTTTTCCTCCGTTTCTGAATATCATACTGTTTCAACACGTAATGCAACAAGTAATACTCTACAGCAGCCCAGGTGTAATAATTCTTTATATAAATCATCTTTAAGTGTGAATGGTTCTAGACTTTGGAATAAGCTACCTTTAGAAATTAGAAATAAGAAGACATTTTCTGCTTTTAAATATAACCTTAAATTCTATATGGCTAATAATCAAACCCTTACTCAATTATAGTTAGGTCTGCAATGATGATATGGCTGTACATGTCTTATTGCTTTCTCCAATTTTAGTGCGGGGACATTTGTGTTTTCTTTTCTTTTCACTTTGCTATAAATATACATGTATATACATTTGTAAACCTATTCAATTAACGCAAATGCATATATCATCGGATTATGATCTAAATAGTCTAATGTACCTTCTATTTTAGTTATTGTATCTATTGTACATATGATAATTATTGTTTAAATATGTGTTTTCACTTTTTATGCATAAAACAGGGCACATATGCAAAATGGCCAAGGGGTAATAATGTTTTTACCCTGTATGTTTGAATAAATAAATAAATAAATTCATAATAAGTCTATGCTTTAGAAAATGATGCAAACTATTTATGCAAGTACAAAAATTGTCAGCTGTTTGCGTTAAAGTATTCAGGATATCCCTTAACCCTCAAAACTCCGAATTGTTTTTATATAAATAAATTTGAAATTTGAAATCATCATAATTGGCTTAGTTAGCTCATTCTGCTTCATTTAAATACCTATATTATGGGTCTACGGACTTAAGAAATATTTAAATTCTTTCAGTGCGCGGGGATCGTCTTTATACGTCAGAATCTGACGTATAAAGACGGCCCTCGCACTGAAAGGGTTAATCCAACAGGATCGGAAAGGTCATCATATTTTTATTCCCAGTGAATACCCACCGCACAAAAGTACAATGTAATATAGGCATATCAAATAAAAGTTTCAAATCAATGTATTTTAACGGGTAGCGTGATGTTTTAGCTGTTTAGTGAGCTGATTTTTGTAAGATGTTGAACAAATATTACACATTTATGCTCCATGTGCAAGCAAACAAGGGAAAGATTTAAATCAGTAGGTATTAATATTTGGCTACTATTCAGCTGTCATTTTGTGCCATGTATATTCTCCTCTTAATGCCCGCATCCCCTGACTTATGGCGCATTAACAGACAGAAAGTTTGTTTACTGTTGTTATTCGAATGAACAAAATGCTGCTATTATGTCAAATATGTCAAATATGTTAGAACACGTGTAATTTCCCCCTTTTTCACCTATTATACACCCGAACATTTATAAGGTCAGATTTAAATAGTACATCATTATTTGGCAAAATCCTCAGGAATGTTATATTCTTTTTTTCACAGAAAGTACCTTGCATTGTGCAAATTTTAAGCACATCATTGCAGCAGAAAACAATGATATTCTACTACGCTCGTTTGTCCAAATATCCGCCCAATCAGCTCCATACTATATGACATACATCATCTCGTGAATATGGCCCAGTTTAGCCTATATGTGCACAAAGGTGGCCTAATATCCATTCATTCATCTTAAGAATACACACCATGTTTATTTAACAAGAGAACCCACGGATTGTAGTATTTCGTGTGACAGTTAGCAACTACTTTTACTCCTAAGAGATTGACAAATTAAACTTTACGACGCGAAAATATCTTTGTATAACTATGAAGACCAAAGGGTTTTCTATTTTAAAATCATCATAAGGCATCTTAAAGTTTTTTCTCGCTACCGCGAGCCACGACTTCAAGTGAGTGAAAATTACTCATATTTCTTTAAAGGGACCCCTTGAAATGAGACATTTTCAATGTTGTCAATTTTGAAAATTTATTTTATATGAAGCTATATAACCTACTGATCTTAACTAAACATACGAAAAAGTCAAAAAACAATTTTATAGCACCGAAAAAGAGTGAAATAGTTGTATTTCCATGTCGTATATTGCCATGTAAACAAAACAAGTCAGCAGTATTCAGCACTTTACATCACATACTCCCACGTATCAGACGGTGAGATCAAACCAGTCGCCGCTAATTGGTGTCTTATAGTCAGGACACGGGGGGACACATCTGCAGCACTGATTGTCTACCCAACGCTGGGCGGATGCCATCAGCATGTGGCCCAATGCTGTAAGAACATTTAATCGTCCTTCAGGTATACAAATAATTCGTTTGGGTTACTCCTGGATTCATAGAAATATTTGTAAAAATATGAAAATTCTGAAAAAAAATAAAAACATGATCCGTGGGATACACTAACGTTACTTCAGTACGGAATTCAAAACGAAAATTGATGACATCCCAAGGGGCTGCTTTAATTTGACACCAAACAATTCAATATTGTAATGGTTAACCCTTCTACTACTGGCAGTTATGTTCCCCCGGTACTGGGCCCAAATTAGTCCAGGCAATGAAGTGATCGTGGACCATTGGAAATGGACAAAAATGTTAAGTATTAAATATTTTTCAACATAATTTGACTCGTCGGTGGGGCTATATAAAAACACACATAAAACCCCACCCAAATCCACCTTGCGGAAAGCCTCGTTCTCGGGTAAAATCAAAATGGCCGCCATTAAACCAGTAATCAGGTAATTGATGTATTTTTTTTAAATAAATCGGTATAACTTGGGAACTAAACATCGTAGAGCCACATATAATATATCTTTTCGCACTAATTTTTTAAGAGCTTCTATTTGTTCACAATTAAAATTCATAAGAGGTGAAAGTGAGGTCATTTTCGGGGGCAAGGTTAAATTATACATAAAAAATGTTAAAAATGTTAACAAATGTTAAAAAATGTTTTTTAACATAATTTGACTCGGTCGAACTATTTATAACTACACATAAAACCCCACCCGAATCCTCCATGGGAAAAGCCTCGTTTTCGGGTAAAATCCAAAATGGCCGCCAATAAACCAGTAATTTATATATATTTTTAAAATCGCTATCATTTCAGAACTAAACATCGTAGAGCCACATATAATATGTCTTTTCGCACTATTTTTTTCCGGGGATTCTATTTTTTCACATCTTAAATTTCTCAGAGGTCAAGCTGAGTTCATTTTTAAGGTCAAGGTTAAATTAAACCTAAAATATAAAAAATTCGCATGAGTAAAATTATGTTGAAAAACATTTGTTTACATTTTTGTAAATTAAATATTTTGGCATTTGTGCACTTAAAAATGCTAATTGTTCACATTTTTAGGACTAATTTGACTTTGACTTTGAAAATGGCCTCAGTTTGACATCTTAGAAATTTGAAATGTAAACAAATAGAATCCCTTAAAAAAATAGTGTGAAAAAAACATAGTATATGTGGTTCTACGATGCTTAGTTCTGAAATGATAGCGATTTATTAAAAATATATATATAAATTATTCACATTTTTAGGCTTAATTTGAACTTGACCTTGAAAATGACCTCAGTTTGACCTTTCATCAATTTTAAATGTGAACAAATAGAATACCTTAAAAATAGTGTGAAAAAAATATAATATATGTGGTTCTACGATGCTTAGTTCTGAAATGATAGCGATTTAAAAAAAATATATAAAAATTACTGGTTAAATAATGGCGGCCATTTTGGATTTACTCGAAAACGAGGCTTTTGCCAAAGAGGATTTGGATGGGGTTTTATGTGCTGTTTTAAATACTTCAACCGAGTCAAATTATGTTGAGAAACATTTGTTACATGTTTGTCAATTAATATTTTGGCATTTGTGCATCTAAAAAATGCAAATTTTAAACATTTATAAGACCTTGACTTTGAAAATGACCTCAGTTTGACCTCTTACAAATTCAAAATGTAATCAAATAGAATCCATTAAAAATATTGCAAAAAAACATATTGTATGTGGCTCTACGATGTTTAGTTCTGAAACGATAGCGATTTAATAAAAAAAATATAAATTATTTACATTTTTAGGCTTAATTTGACCTTGACCTTGAAAATAACCTCAGTTTGACCCTTAAGTGTTTTAATTGTAAACAAATAAAATCCTTTAAAAAAATTAGTGCGAAAAGACATATTATATGTGGCTGTCCGTTGTTTAGTTCTCAAATTATAGCGATTTATTAAAAAAAATACACCAATTGCTGGTTTATTGGCGGCCATTTTGGATTTTACCTAAAAACGAGGCTTTCCCCAAGGAGGATTTGGGTGGGGTTTTATGGGTGTTTTAACATGGCCCCACCGAGTCAAATTCCGTTGAAAAACCTTTGTTAACATTTTTGTCCATTAAAAAATATTTATTTCCTGGACTAAATGTATGACGTCATATAATTTGGCCGTTCGACGTTGGTCCAGCATTGTATGAATGTTATACAAATGTTTTGCGTTTACTGGGATGATCTTATGGTTTATATATAAATATTTTAATGCTTCAAGGTTTAAAGTGTTAATATAAAAAACGCTTGCTAAATGGTAAATATTTTATTTTGTGATGTTGCAGACGTCAGAAAGATAAGGAGCGACAGGAGCAGAAAGTCAAGGAGCTGCTGGAGGAGCGAAAAAACAGGCGGATAGAGAACAGCATGCTGAGGACGGGAGGGGAAGCGCCGAGTACCGTGGTACCTGTGCAAGATGACGAAGGCAAGGATAGGCCAAGCAGCGGTACTGTTATACAGGTATGTATATCGTCTGTACGTCCGTCCATCCGAGGAGAGACCCCCCCCCCCCCCCCCAGTAAACACATTTGTATAATATTTATACAATGTTGGACCAACGTCCAAGACGTTGGGCCGACGTTGTATAATTGTTATACAAAAGTTTTTATGTTTACCGGCCTAGTACAGTGGTACCTGTGCAGGATGAAGAGGGCGAGGAGAGGCCGAGCAGTGGTACTGTTGTACATGTATGTATGTCAGTGTGTACGTCCGTCCGTCCGTCAGTCCGTCCGTCCGTCAGTCCGTCCGTCCGTCCGTCCGTCCGTCCGTCCGTCCGTCCGAGGGGAGACGCCTAGTACCGTGGTTCCTGTACAGGATGAAGAAGGCGAGGAGAGGGCCAGCAGTGGTACAACAGGTATGTATGTCCGTCCGTCAGTTCGTCCGTCCGTCAGTCCGTCCGTCCGTCCGTCCGTCCGTCCGTCCGTCCGAGGGGAGACGCCTAGTACCGTGGTTCCTGTACAGGATGAAGAAGGCGAGGAGAGGGCCAGCAGTGGTACAACAGGTATGTATGTCCGTCCGTCAGCTCGTCCGCTCTTTCCGACTCATTTGAATACCTATGTTATGGGTCTGCGGCAATTAGAAATATTTTCACTCTTTTAGTGCGGCGATCGACTTCAGACGTCAGAAATTGACGTCTACTGACGTCAGATTCTGACGTCTAAAGTCGATCCCCGCTGCAAGGGTTAAAATCAAACACTTATATCACATATACCATTTGGATCATCGTTATAAAAAAACAATATTTGTACAGTATCTTAGCAGATAACTGACGATGTAATATCCTTTCTGAAATCAATTTCAGTCGAAATTTCTCGGACCAACCGGTTTTTCACAGTGTCGCAATTTTATATACAGACGAACTGCTAGAGTAAACTTGAGTAAACTTGAGATAGTTATTAAATGTTTGATGTGATACCTGAACGTTTTTATTTGGTTCCTTTCGAAATTAAATTTAATCCAGTGGGTTACCTGCAGGTATCACATCATACATTTAATACCTCTCTCAGGCTGATGTTGGCTATGACAGGCTGTTAACCCTTTGACTTCCAGGCCGGGGTGCATGCCAGGATCCAGATATACTGGTGTAGGAGTTCTATTTTTCGTCATTTGAAGCTGGAATTGCTAACGCAATATCCAGCTTCAAATGACGAAAAATACATAAATGTAGTTTATATTTGACGAAAATTTGTGTCATTTTATGGTTACGTTCATTGACGAATGACGACGGAAATTTCCGTCATGTATGGTAGTGAAAAGGTTAAGCATTGATGGCGAGCGACGAAAAAAGCACAGCGCTCTCCTAAGCCATGTTATTGTTATATGATTGTAATCCATGGTGGTTTTGCAGGTGGAAGCAGCCGTACACGAGGACGAAAAAAAGAAGAAAAAGAAGAAGAAAAAGAAGGATAAAGCGGATAAAAATGACGAGTTTATGGCGTGATGCTTGTCCACAGCGTAATGACAATCAATAAATACGTAAATATCACACTGCGGGACTTATATAGAACTGGTACTCAACGTAGTACGCATGCTAAATGCTCCAATTATCACGTGGTACACATTCTGAATGCTCCGATGACAACGTGATATGCATTCGGAATGCTTCAATGACAACGTGGAACGCATTCTGAATGATCCAGTGCCAACGTGGAACGCATTCAAAATGATCCAATGACAACATGGAACACATTTTGAATGATGCAATATCACACAATGACGTTATGTTATCACCTTGACTTATCATAACTTAAGGTAAAGTTACTTAAGATTTCTTTGACGTTGGCCCAATTTTGGCTGGAGATATAACCATAAGATTGATCCAATGCTAGACTGTCGTATCCAAGTCAGTGTAATACATGTATATGCCATATATTCAACATGTTAGAATACGAGTTGAAACGTGGAGGCTATGTACGTTAAGAAACATATCACAAGAAAGTGGAAACATTTTCCAGGTTTTGGACTATGGACAGATACTAGTTAGTGGTGGAAGACGTTGGACTGTTTATAAAGTAAGATAATTCCAGGGAATGAAGGGTTGAACCCCGAAATAAAGAAAGTGGGGTCAGCGTTGGTTTGCCCCGGGTGGTATAATTTAATTCCCAAAGGAATGGCATCGGTGGGTGGGTCATGTACCGCAGCTTGACATGCGTCATTGTTGTACACGAGACGTCGACACAAAACTGGATCAATGCCAGCGTCGTAGACGATTGCCCAACATTACTCCGTATTGATTGGACGTCTCGTGTTTACTGGGTAGTTAACGTATTGCTCAACAATAGCATATATACATAGGAATACAACGAGGAATTGTGAATGAATTCGATAATGGTCCTTAATGATGACATCCCATATGAAATGACTGCAGATATTAAATAAGTTATATGCTGTACATTTGCTAAAAATATATAATTTTACATAACTGGCATCATTGATTATTATCAAGCATTCCGGTTTTATCGGGCTGCTTGTAGTGTTTATCATTTACCGCCGCCGCCGCTTTTGACTCTCCATCAAAAGTTAATTAAAAATGTATTTTGTTTTTTTAACATGAGCTAGACATTTGTTCACATATATTTTATTTTTATAATACTGTAATTTCGAAGCTTGTGAATGTGATATTGTTTGTTGGTCGTGTGTTGGTCTACACGGAATTTTACGTGATAGTTCTCTAAGTATGTCTTGTCTCACGACCCGATTACCTTTTGAGAATAATTTCTTGAAAAAAGTGGCTAGCGGCAACCATCATATTAAGGGGGTACCTAGCCGATAGGGGGCGGGGGCCCTAGGGTAGTGGTTAGCACCGCTGCCTTTCACGCTAGAGTTCGGGGTTCGGTTCCCGGTCTCGGCGGTTTGAAAGAAACAAAAAATGTTTCTTCCCTATCCACGTGTGAAAGTCAGTATTGTGGGGAGCCTCCGTGACCGAGAGGTAGCGTGCTCGGCCTCAGACCACCAGGGCTCGAATTTTGAAACCTGTGTCTGGAGGACAGTGTCATCTCAATCATCTCACCATCCTCAGGAGGTTCTCCTGGCCCAGTTTAGCCTATATGTGCACAAAGGTGGCCTAAAGCCCGATTCATTTTATTTTTATCTAGCCTATAGGCTCATTCAGAGGACGGTTTGAACGTTTCCGTGTCGACAATAGTCGCATCTAGTGGGTATTTTATGTTATCAGGATTTACAAAGGATGGTGATCGGAATATTGTACCATACTCAAATATATTTCAAATTTATTATTCCATTGGATTTTCAGTAATCTACCGCGTCTGAATTGTGAAAACGGATGTTTTTACTGTAGGCCTACTTACACTGTATTATTTAGCCTCCGGTGCATCCGTCAGGTGTTTTTGTAGCCGGATGTTTTCCTTGGTTGTGTCATGGATGTTCTGTGTGTCAGGGGCCGTATTCTCGTACAAGTTACGATATATCGTAGGCTTCTGATTGGTCGACAGCGTGGGTGTAACAGGATGTTGTTGAATTGTGTATGCTATTAATCTGACGTGTGTCCGGTCAAGTTTGAGCCGCAGGAAGTGTGTTTTTTCTGGGTCAATAATCTGTTATGTTTTGTACTTGCGGCCAGAGCGTGGGTGTAGGACTATACCCAAAGTCACATTAAAAGTGATCAATCAGGATCGTATGTTTTTCGCTGATTTATCGGTCAATTGTCAACCGATCTTCATGAAATTTTGTAACAATCATATTTCAACAGAATCCTAATATCCCTGAAAATTTCGTAAAATTATATATCGTATTTTAAAAGTTAGACCATTTGACATGTAATAAATTGAAATTACGACGTCCTTCTATAAACCCATTAGACTAATTCTAGAATTTTATTACATGTCAAATGGTCTAACTTTTGATATATTTAATATAATTTAACGAAATTTTTACCGCTGTTAGGACTGGAATAGAAAATGGCCTTTGCAAAATTTCAAGAAAATCGGTTCAGAATTGACGGAGAAATCGCCTAAAATCATGCGATCCTGGTTAATTTGACGGCGAGTATAGTATCCATTGCAATAGGCTTATCTGTCATTCGGTATTTTGGGAGCGTGGGTCGAATATGCATTCTACATTGTGATATTGGTCATTCAGTATCAGAGATTAATCTTCACCCTTAAAGGTGACATAACACTCCTTATATGATATGAATAAATTTGTGATAAATAAATCAAAGTTGCCACAAGATGGGGCACAATTGTTTCCTTATATGGGGTGATTGGCTATCATTTGACTCATGTGAGGGTCACAATCATGATAGCCAATCACCCCATATAAGGAAACAATTGTGCCCCATCTAGTGGCAACTTTGATTTATTTGTCACACAATTATTCATACTATATATGGGGTGATAGGGCACCTTTAAAGCTCTACTTGGAGTTGTGTCTAGCTGCAACTACCCCCAACTTCAAGTGGATACAAATTACCCTCATGTATACAGTTTGAATATATGTCAATCTAGCTAGTTTAACTCTTACAATGCGGGGATCGACTTTAGACGTCAGAATCTGACGTCTACAGACGTCAGATTCTGACGTCTAAAGTCGAAACCCGCACTGTAAGGGTAACATATTTGTAATGGCCGTAGATCCATAACATAGATATTCAAATGAATCAGAAAGAGCTAACTGAGACATTTGTGATGATATCAAATTGACAAAACCCTTTTATCCCCATGGTTTATGCAAAACGATTTGAGCGCTTTTGGGTTAAGACAATTCGACCCACACTTGATGGTGGGTGTGAATTACCTGAATGTGTATAACTTTCAAGAATCGAAATATCTGCCAATCTATACCCGCCGTCAGATTAACTTGTAGCGCGTGTTTTTCGCCGATTTCTCAGTCAATTTTTAACCGATTTTCATGAAAATTTGCAAGGACTATTTTCGAGTCACGCGGCGATTACCGTAACATTTTCATTGGGAAATATTGTATAGCAAAAAAGTTAAACCATCTGGCATGTAATGCAATTCAGGGCTAAAAACAAACTTTAATCTAACCAGTTAAATGGGTTTATAGAGGTACGTCGTAATTTGAAATTTACTACATGTCAAATGGTCTAGCTTTTTAATTATATTATATTTTTTTATGAATTTTTCACGGTAGTCGCCACGTGACTAGAAAATGCTGAATTTCATCGAAATCGGTTGAGAATTGACTGAGAAATCGACAAAAAACATGCGATACAAGTTAATCTGACGGCGGGTATGGCTAAAATTATGCTAATTTCTCCTTTAAATTATGTTGTTTGAATGAGAAATAAAAAGGCTGAAAACGGCCATGGAAGCTTTTAGGGGTGATACACATTGAAACACACCACTACATTATTATCTTTGTCCGACCACTACATTCTAAGCCGGGAATGGAGAGTTATTGTTGATCAAGCATAGACCATTATTATCATGGTAGTCATATGGTATTATAATCAGTCAGGTGTGACCGAGCTGTTGATTATGAGAGATCATCATTATGGTCGGATGTGTTTTAAAGGGACTGGCCCAGGCGAAAATCATAAAAAATCGGTGATTTTATTTTGGCTTCTTAATATGACCATATGATGTAAACATGTCCATAGACTAGAACTGCAAAAGTTTTTTAATTTTTCTGCAGCTCATTCACCATTTAGACTAGATATAAAGACGAAATTCCCGTATTTCTAATTTTTGACATGGTTGTCAATAATTAGAAATCAGGAATTTCGTCTCTATATATAGCCTAACTGGTGAATGAGCAGCAGAAAAATCAAAAAACTTTTGCAGTTCTAGTCTATGGACATGTTTACATTATATGGTCATATTAAGAAGCCAAAATAAAATCACCGATTTTTTGATGATTTTAGCCTGGGCTAGTCCCTTTAAGTCAATTAAAACCCGCGGAGCTCTACATTTTTAGCTGTAGACAAGGCCTCGGCCCTCGACCTCGCTTTTTCCACAGCTAAGAATATAGATCTCCTCGTAATCAACAGCTCGGTCACACTTGACTGATAATAGTACAAGTTGTGCTCATCTACACGCATTATACAGTACCAGGCCTGCCATGATAATTGTTAAGCTGTACTTGATCAACAATATCTCTCCATTCCTGGCTGAGAATGCCGTGGTCGCTCGGACGAAATAAATAATGGAGTGGTGTGTTTTAAACATATTTAAATGACCAGTGCATTAATCTTTAAACTTTCCAATTTCCTACAAAATGTCATTGCTGACACAGTAGCAGACGGGTTTCAGGGGTTAGCTTTCACAGAAAGCAGGTCAAACTTGATGTTTTGTCTGAGTGTAGAAAGCGATCTCACTCCTTCAGGGCACTGCGTCGGCAGGAAGGCCTTTGTATCTCCTTAGTGATGTATTGTCATATATCAACAATCAGCAATGCATTATATATTAATCTTCATATATTAAGGACGGATGCCTGTATTATACATGCTATATGCATCAGTGGTTGTAGTTGACAAAACATTATTCAGAATGCTCCCATTCGATTTATTTTCACTTTATGCATTTTGTGGGTTAATGCCGTGAAGTATTATGCACTATAAATCACAAAACGACATGTGATTTAGGATGATTACAAAATGTTTCTCATCATCAAAGAAGAACAAATTTGATTCTCACGATTGATAAGCACTATATGAATTTGAACCCTTGTGCTGCTGTGTTGTTTCTGGTTTTCATTCATTTAAAGCTGAAATTGCTAACGCAATTTTTAGTTTTAAATGACGAAACATCTCAAGTTTATGAAAAATAGCCACCTTCTAAATTGAATTATTTAATCCACTGAGCATCTTCCAAACTATTTTATCAGTTTCAGTGCATTCTGATTTCTTTGAAACGATATATATATATATACGGGGGTAGGGTATATAACAGTACCTGTCAGTATGTGTATAACTTGAATCGAAATATAAGCCAATCCAGCTAAATTTATGTTCATTTCTCCCTGAAATTATCTTGTTTGAAGGAGAAATAAACAGGTTGATAACAAACTATAAAATACGCAAAGGATAAAGCCCGAGAAGTTCTACATTTTAGCTGTGAAAAAGTTCGAGGCCAAAGGCTGAGACCTTTTTCATAGCTAAAAATGAAGAAACTCGCGGGTTTTAACTTACCTTAAACATACCCGACCATAATGAGGAACCCTCGTAATCAGCAGCTCGGGCATACCTGACTAATTATAGTTTAGGTCCTGTTAATCGCATTATACAGCACTAGACCTGCCATGATAATTGATCTGTACTTAATCAACAGATCTCTCCATTCCCGGTTTATCTCTAAATGTCATTGCTGACTCAGCTGCCATCTGAACACGGGTTGGAGGGTTTAGCTTCACCGGAAAGCAGGTCAATGTCCTAAACTTGATATTTTGTCCAAGTGGAGAAAGTGACCTCACTGCTTCAGGGCAGTTCGTGAGTGTGGACATGAAGGCTTCCGTATCTTCTTTGTGATGTATTGTTATATATCAACAATCAGCAATGCATTATATATTAATCATTATATATTGAGAGCGGATGTCTGTATTATACATGGTATATGCATCAGTGGTTTTAGCTGACAAAACCTTATTCAGAATTATCCCATTTGATTTCGTTTCACTTTGTCCACTTTGCAATGAGAATGAGTGAAGATGCTCACTGATTATTGCTAAAATGGTATTTAAGAACGTAGGTCATTGCACTATTTTATACATGCTGAAGTGAGTGAGTCTGTGAGTCATTACCGTGGAGTATTGTGTAATATATAATCACAAAACGACATGTGATTTAAGATGATTACAAATTGTTATCCTCGGGCTCCAAACAAAATGCATTATATATTAATGCATTATATATTAATCTTCATATATTAAGGACGGATGCCTGTATTATACATGCTATATGCATCAGTGGTTGTAGTTGACAAAACATTATTCAGAATGCTCCCATTCGATTTATTTTCACTTTATGCATTTTGTGGGTTAATGCCGTGAAGTATTATGCACTATAAATCACAAAACGACATGTGATTTAGGATGATTACAAAATGTTTCTCATCATCAAAGAAGAACAAATTTGATTCTCACGATTGATAAGCACTATATGAATTTGAACCCTTGTGCTGCTGTGTTGTTTCTGGTTTTCATTCATTTAAAGCTGAAATTGCTAATGCAATTTTTAGTTTCAAATGACGAAAAATCTCAAGTTTATGAAAAATAGCCACCTTCTAAATTTAATTATTTGATCGACTGAGCATCTACTAAACTATTTTATCAGTTTCAGTGCATTCTGATTTCTTTGAAACGATATGTATACGGGGGTAGGGTATATAACAGTACAAGTCAGTATGTGTATAACTTGAATCGAAATACAAGCCAATCCAGTTAAATTTATGTTCATTTCTCCCTGAAATTATCTTGTTTGAAGGAGAAATAAACAGGTTGATAACAAACTATAAAATACGCAAAGGATAAAGCCCGAGAAGTTCTACATTTTAGCTGTGAAAAAGTTCGAGGCCAAAGGCTGAGACCTTTTTCACAGCTAAAAATGAAGAAACTCGCGGGTTTTAACTTACCTTAAACATACCCGACCATAATGAGGAACCCTCGTAATCAACAGCTCGGGCATACCTGACTAATTATAGTTTAGATTCTGTTAATCTACACGCATTATACAGTACTAAACCTGCCATGATAATTGATCTGTACTTAATCAACAGATCTCTCAATTCCCGGTTTATCTAAAAATGTCATTGCTGACTCAGCTGCCATCTGAACACGGGTTGGAGGGTTTAGCTTCACCGGCAAGCAGGTCAATGTCCTAAACTTGATATTTTCTCCAAGTGGAGAAAGTGACCTCACTGCTTCAGGGCAGTTCGTGAGTGTGGACATGAAGGCTTCCGTATCTTCTTTGTGATGCACTGTTATATATCAACAATCAGCAATGCATTATATATTAATCATTATATATTAAGAGCGGATGTCTGTATTATACATGGTATATGCATCAGTGGTTTCAGCTGACAAAACCTTATTCAGAATTATCCCATTTGATTTCGTTTCACTTTGTCCACTTTGCAATGAGAATTAGTGAAGATGCTCATTGATTATTGCTAAAATGGTATTTAAAAACGTAGGTCATTGCACTATTTTATACATGCTGAAGTGAGTGAGTCTGTGAGTCATTACCGCGGAGTATTGTGTAATATATAATCACAAAACGACATGTGATTTAAGATGATTACAAATTGTTATCCTCGGGCTCCAAACAAAACAAATTTGATCAAAACGTATTAGAATTTTAGGCCGTGTAGGCCTACTCCTGAAGTGTTTATATTTTTCAGTCATTTGAAAGCTAGAATTGCTTTTAAACGACGAGAAATTTTATTTATGAAAAACAGGCATCTCCTAAATTGAATTATTTGATTAACTAAGCATCTGCTAAACCATTTTAACCATCTCTGTGACATTTCTCATTTCCTTAAACCATCTCTGTGACATCATTTCTTTAAAATCGTATATATACGGGCTATAGCAGTAGGCCTACAAGCGATGACCTGAAATCCATATTAAAAATGTATTCTGACTTGAATCATCCGAATAAGGATCTTAATCTTATCATTAGTTTAACTTTCTCTCATTTCCATCAGAAAAGTTAAGATAAATCTTAACTTTTCTAATGGAAAAGTTAAGATTTATCTTAACTTTTCTGATGGAAATGAGAGAAAGTTAAGATAATCGTAATTTTAAGATCCTGAATGAGATGGGCCCCAGATTCGTATGGAGGAGTATTATCCCTTTACCGCCAAATTATTTAATCTGAACTTTCACCCCCGCGATCCACAACTTATTAAAAATTCAGATTTGACAAAATGGAGGTCAACTGTTTTCAAATATTGCTGATTGGTGTCACATTTTATCTTTAACATGCTTAAAAGGCGGTACTTGATGTGCTAATGAAAAATGAAAAACCGAAGATTTGCGGCACCGGCGGTTAAAGGGTTAAGCGTAAAACACACCAGCTCAAATTCGAAAGCGAAGATGATTTAATATACTGTTTCATCATTTCCAAACCACACGAATGGGAATGCGAAAATTTGCGTTCGCATTTGAAGCCGGGAATTTCATTAAAATCAGTGTTTCTGATCTGTCGTCATGTCGTCAGTATTGACGACAAGCTCCCCCCCCCCCCCCTGACGAAAAAAACATTCCATTCTGACGACTATGATATATGTCATATACCAAGAAAAAAATTCTAGCTGAAATCATTTCTAGTGATATTTTTCAGTGTTTTATTAGTGAAAAATGAGTTGTTTCAAAGCTCGAAATGTACCGTAACATGTTATCACTAGAAGCCACCTAAAACCTTCTGAAAAAAACAAAATTCATGGACCCCCATACAGTTGCGTTTGGCGGAAGCCGCACCTGCGTGCTGACTCCAACACCAGGTTTGGAGTCAGAATCTTCATATCTCATGACTCCAACTTTTTTCAGAGCCAGAAACACCGATTATTTATTCCAGTTTCAAATGAAATAAAAATGGAAACAACAATTCGGCAGCAAAATGATGATTTTGAAGCACCAATTGCTAACTTCGTTCTAATATCTAGGTGATACATCTTGTAGTGTTTGACAGACAGTCAATTATTTACACGAACAAGTAAGTAGCCACAAGTATCTCATTGATCGGACCTTAGTGACTCCCTAGCATTCTCAATACCGGCAACTATACATACATTTATGTCAAGCCCAGCAAATACAAGACTCTAGACCAATGTTGATTTGATGTTGGGCCAGCTTCGTAGACGGTGGACCAATTCAAGATTGGGTCAATGTCTTGTTATACGTCAATAACCCACGTCAATAATTTAATGGATGTTCAGAAGTTCAATAAATACAAATTTCATAAATGGATGCATTTTTGTCATTTGAAGGTGGTGATGGTGTCACCAGCGCAAGCCTCAAATAGAAAAAAGTCAGCATCACAACGATTTAAATGCTGAATTATTCCTCTATGTTTTTTTAGGTTTGAGGTTAGTATTATCGGCACAATTACCAGATGTCAGTTATTGTAGGAAGGATATCCTTTCGCTCAGATCTGCATTTTAATAATATATTAAAGTAATCATTAAAAAAACCAGTGTCACTGGTGGATGATATCCAGTACCCTGTAACATTGCTAATATCCATTCTCATTTAATCCCTTTGAGTTGTGAATTGCTGATGACAATAGCTAGACAACAGCTAGATGACAATAGTGGCTAGCTCATACTATACTCAATACATCCTTAATTTGGTGGGATATACTTGGGTGTATTGTTTTACTTTGTTATAAAAAATAATGCAATATCACAATTATTTTTCATTTTATTTTATTCAAATAATGCCTTGTTTCCTAAAAAATACCTATACATGCCAATCCGAAAAAGGCCAACATCACATAGAAATTATTAAACTTTCAAGGGCGAAAATGATGTTTATATGATTAAAAGGGGGGGGTATTTTTTAATATAAAATCACTATGTCCATAGTGTTGTATGTTCTCTGAATTAAATATTGTTCTTCGATATTTTAAATGTATTCAACTTAGTGGCGTATCCGACACTATGAAAGCTGAAGGGTCATTTGTTCAACTGAAATAAGTTACACATACACATTCTGGTTGACATTCTGTTTGCTAGGGGTGGCGTAATCCTGACCACTATTACACAGTGATTGTGACACAGCGCTGTGGTATAGGGCGCCTGTACCGGACGCTGATCGATCCATTGATCGCCCCCCCCCCTCTCCCCTCCGGACGTCAAAGAGGTCCCTCGTGACCATGACGTCACCATGACGATCACAAACATGGCGACACGTATTGATTTTGTCCTGAGGTGAAACACGGTACATTTTAGATGAGATCGATCTATGAGGGAAGCAGCACTAGCTGTCAAACACGAGGCGCTGATCCAATGCTGGATCAATGCTGGGCCAACGTCGTAGACGGTGGGCCAGTGTTGAAACAGCATTGAATCAAAGTCTCGTGTTGGCTGGGAGATCTGCCAAAGTGATGGCCGTCGGGTATTTGTGTTGTCACTCCGGAGAAATGAAGATACGCTGCATATATAACCAGCTATGGATAATATTGTAAATTGCGTGCAGTTGCGTGAGCGATGCTGGTTTAAAATGATAAAACGTAGAAATGCAGCGATGAGCATGCAAGCGGTAAACCAAGCAGTTTTGACAGGGGTTGAAGGCTTGCTGATAACAAAATTTCACGAATTTAGACCCTGTTCGATTCGCATCCATCTTAAACCGGTTTGCCAATCCAGAGCGTTTGATTCGCACCAGATCACCCCAAACTAGAACCGAATAATTGACCAAAAAACATCAAACATCCTGCATGAATGTTTGGGAGTTTGGATCTTAAACCAGTTTGACAAACCATCCGTTTCTTTGACTCGAACTATTTTGATTGGCTGTAAATTTGGATCTGGGACCGGATTAGCCAAACCAGACGGTTTCTTTGGCTCAAACTATTTCTAGATTGGACTATCCCTGTGTATACATATTGATGACGGATGAGGGGGGGGGGGGTGGGGGGGTCAGCCGCATAGCCACCACTAGCAAGCAAAGGGTTAACGCATCATAGATTTAAAGGGTGGCTTTTTTTCGACAGACCTGGATTAATTTTTCATTCGTGTGAAGCTGGTCATTGCTTGATTGTCATTCTCCTGCAGCTGCGATGGGGGAATTATCATGATTTATAAATAATTACTATTTTCAAGATTTATCAGGTTTAGGCCTATAGCTGGGAATAGGTTCAGCTTCGAATCCTGATAAATGTGACCCGAGCAAACACAAGACATTAAACAAATGTTGGCTTAATGTTGGCCCAGCGTCGTAGACGGTGGGCCAGCATTAAACCAACATTGGTTCGGCACAGGGGTTATTTGTGGCTGATCGAGAGTTTAGCTCTATTATAGTTTCTAATGACGACGTCTGACAATAATATTTTTTAAAAAATGCAGCAGTGCTGTGACAACCTATTAACGAGGTGTCAGTGTTAGGCAATGAAATGTCTCTGATCGATCCCGACGTCATGCAAAGCCAAACTACAGCATGTGCTATAAAGTAATCAGATATTGCCTTTTGGCTGCAAAGCCACAAGGCAATATCTGCTCACTTTTAAAGTTAGCAGATACTGTCTTTTGGCTTTGCATGACAGAACAGTATTGTCATTGGTCAGTCCGACGCTCTGCAGGGACAAAGGCAGTATTTGCTTACTTGTACAAGTAAGCAGATACTGCCTTTTGATTTTGTACAAATGAGCAAATACTGTCTTTTGGCATTGTACAAGTGAGAAGATACTGCCTTTTTGCTTTGTACAAGTGAGCAAATACTACCTTTTGGCTTTGTACAGTAAGGATATACTGACTTTTAGCTTTGTACAAGTGAGAAGATACTGCCTTTTTGCTTTGTACAAGTGAGCAGATACTGCCTTTTGGCTTTGTACAGTAAGGATATACTGCCTTTTGGCTTTGTACAAGAAAGCAGATACTGCCTTTTACCTACATTCTTATCCCTTTGGTAGTTACGCCCTTTAACCCCTTAAGCCCCGTTGTCGAGTTTAATACACCTGATGACGTATTGTTAACCCTTTAAGCGATATAGTCGTTTGTAGTTCATTTTATTAGCTCAGCAAATCACTGTCAGTGGAAATTAAATGTGTGTTTATACAGTCAGATTTGCAAATGTGTGGTCTCAAATTAAGCAAATAATTCTCACCCACTTTGTTTGGTCTCAAATTACGCAAATAATTCTCACACACTTGTGTCTAGTCCGTAATAACAGACTCTGTGTGCTATACAGAGTCTGTAATCATTGCCATTCGTAAAGTTGTGCCCCAAAAATACGGTGCGCATCCGATCGATTGCGCAATGAATTACTGCGTCATTGTTTGATCAATCATTTTTAATTTAGTCTGTAATGACAGATGTACATCTCATTAGAATAATGCCTTAACGTGGGGACTTAAAGCCCTGTCTTTATAGGTGAATTTATCATCTAAATAGGGCTACCCTCACATTTTTCATGAAATTTTTGGTCTCAGCGTACACTGACCACCAGCATAGAAAACCACAGCTTTTTCTATGCTGTCAATCTCTGACGTTGAACCATGCTGTTCACGTCAAGCTCAGACTACTTGTGTCTCGCTATATGAAAATCATGAGAAAGAAAGCTACATGATAAAATTGAATGTTTTATACAATTATAGGACATTTTAATTCACCTTGAGAAGTGAATTGCGGCAGAAAATCACTTCTCAAGGTGAATACAAATAAGAGACCAACTGCTGATATATCGTCCCCTTGGATATGAAAGGGTGTATCTGTTACTTCACAAAGTGGCAGATACACCCTTTGAATATAAGGGGACGATATAGTTTTTACCATTTACCATTGGATATGAAAATTAACCCTTTAACCGCCAAATTATTCAATCTGAATTTTCACTCACTTGAAGTTGTGTCTCGCGTCAACTTCAAGTGAGTGAAAATTATTCGGATTTGACAAAATGGAGGTCAACTGTTTTCAAATCTTGCTGATTGATGGCACATTTTATCTTTAACATGTTTAAAAGGTCGTACTTAATGTGCTAATGAAAAATGAAAACCCGAATATATGCGACACCGGCGGTTAAAGGGTCAAAGAAATAGATGGGTGATAGGAAAATTCGCCACCCTAATATTTCTAATCATTTGTCTTTGGATTTGAATTATGAATCTAACGTATCAATTGCGACAAAATACAAATCTCAAGATGAAGGAAAAGGCGTGATCCCAAAAACACACAGGATCGAATGAACGCTCGGATTTTCTTATAAAAAATGCTGTTTAAATTTAAAGGGACTAGCCCACGCTAAAACCATAAAAAAATCGGTGATTTTATTTTGGCTTCTTAATATGACCATATGATGTAAACATGTCCATAGACTAGAACTGCAAAAGTTTTTGAATTTTTCTGCTGCGCATTCATCAGTTGGGCTAGATGTAGAGACGAAATTCCTGTATTTCCTATTTTTGACATGGTTGTCAATAATTAGAAATCAGGAATTTTGTCTCTATATCTAGCCAAACTGGTGTATGCGCAGAAGAAAATTAAAAAACTTTTGCAGTTCTAGTCTATGGACATGTTTACATCATATGGTCCTATTAAGAAGCCCTAATAAAATCACCGATTTTTTGATGATTTTAGCGTGGGCTAGTCCCTTTAAATAAGGAGAACGTTGTTTTGGCATAAATGTTAGGGGTGTTTTGCATAGATGTTAAAGGTGTGCCTTACGATGTGTTGACCCACGTGCTGCTAGGTCTGTATGTACATGTATACGGCTTATAGTAGCATGTCCCATAGAATAGCTAACCCTTTAAACCTCACGATGCTTCATAGCATCATTTTGCATCTCTGAAGAATGATTTAATTTTCTAAAAACTAGGGGTTTGAGAAATACTTTTTATGAAACTGGTTAATAATCGTTTTTTTCATTTGCCATCCACTTCAAATCGTCTTCATCCACTACAAGTCGATAATTGCAACAGCAATTCACGACTTGTAGTGGATGAAGATGACAATGGTAAATTCAGGCTTGAAAGGGTTAAATCAAATAGCAAGTTTTAACCCTTTGCCTGCTAATCACGACAATAGAAGTTTCTAATCCTTTTCATTAGCCGATCAAATCACTGTTATAGGGAATGGAATGGCTGGTTAAACACCAAGATTTGTTAAAGTTTGGTTTCAAATTAAATAAATATAAGTAATTTTCAACAACGTGAGGTTGTGGATCGCGGTTGCGAGACACAACTTCAGGTGGTTGAAAATGTAAGTAAATTAATTTAGCAGGATAAGAGGTAATATAGTTTGTTGTGGATGTTCAGTTAATGCAATTTTTCAATTTTAGACATGTCTATTTTTCATACATAGATATATTTTTCGTCATTTGAAGCAGAAAAGTACCTTACAAATTCCAGCTTTAATTAAATGAATGCAAAATAGAATAAAAATAGGTCAGCAACATACGTGTTAATCTATGCCAAAATATTTAATGAAAACCACATAAGCGCCAAAACAAGGAATGTGTGTATGTCTGTGATAAATCATAAAAAACAATGTTTGTAACCATGGTTACCATGGCCTGTGATAACAACCAATTTGTGTTACCATGGTTAACAAAAATCATAAAAACCAATGTCTGTTAACATGGTCTGTGATAAATCATAACAACCAATGTTTGTTACCATGCTGACCATGGGCTGCGATAAATCATAACAAGCAATGATTATAACCATGGTTACCATGGTATGTGTTAAATCATAACAACCAATGTTTATTACCATGGTTACCATGGTATGTGATAAATCATAACAACCAATGTGTGTTACCATGGTAACGATGGTCTGTGGTAATAAAAAACAATCAGTTTTGCTACCATGGGAATATCATGGTCTGTGATAAATCATAATGCTCACTAACTTTAATTCATTCGACGCTGGAAAATAGTCCAATTAATAAAACCTAGTTTTCTGCTGATCAGGCGGCCTACTCGGTCAATTATTAACCGATTTTCGGACATTTTCTAAACACTATTCTCTACTCATTTGGAAAATATCCTGAAAATGTCGTAAAAAAAATGTATGGTCTAAAATGTTAGACCATTTCACATGAGGTAGATTACTAATAAATGTTCAGGTTGTTCCTAAACAGTCGCTTGTAAAATTGCATGACACTTGTTTGAGAAGTAATCAGCGAGAAGCTAGGTTTGTTTTGGACAAGCTTCCGGCGTCGAATGAACTGTGTATGTGTGAGCCATTTGGGAGGAATCAGTCGCATTTTGCAATCATAAAATATCACAACTAATACAAACAAACGGATTTTTTTTTAATGTATCGATAGACTCTATTGAAGTTTATATTTTTTATATAATATCTTGGGTGGCTTATTCCATTTATTTCTTGCGTGTTTTACCATTTTTGTTCTCTCGCATATAATCGCATTATCTCATTTTTTTAAATAACGAGATAATTTACTGATTTTGTGCAGATTGGTCACATATATGTAAGCCGACATTTTGTATGTAAAGGACATTTATTGGTTATATTTAGCAAAGCCCAGCAGATGCTGTGAAGTCGTTCTGAAGCGTTTATATACTTTTTGTTAAATTTAATGACATACTATGAATGTACTGTAACTATGTAAGTATTATATCTACTTAAGTTAATACCCGTTTTATTGTTCACATTATTCGTATTAAGATGTAATCTAAATATGCTATTTAATTGTATTGTGATATTATAATTCGTATGCATCAATAAGATAAACAGTGATGAATGTATTACTGGTGATAACTTTGTTATTTATAGTTGCAGTCAACTTCCACCAGCGTTGGGTGTTTTTCGCTGATTTCTCAGTCAATTCTGAATCAATTTTCATGAAATTTTACAAGCATTCTTTTCACCTAATACGGCGCCTACCCTGAAAATTTCGTGACATTTGAATAAGTATTTCAAAAGTTAGACCATTTGACAAGTAGTTGAATTGCGTGAGTGAAGCTGATAGCGTGCAATGGGTTTATAGGGGAGCGTCATAATTCGCAAAAACTACATGTCAAATGGTCTAACTTTTAAACTACATGATATTTTTCCCTGAAATTTTCAGGGCAGGTGCCGTAAGACTAGAAGCTAAAGCTTGTCAAATTTCATGGAAATCGGATGAAAATTGCTCGAGCAATGAGCGAAAAACATGCAACGCGAAAGTGACAGATTTAAGGTGACTTTTACTATAGTTTGTTTCTGTTGTCGTACTTCATAAGAAATACTAATTATCAAATGATTTATTATTTTCATTAGCATAGGAATGTATCGTCATTTAAAGCTATGAATATCGTTAGCAATTCAAGCTTCAAATTCATCGAAAATACCAGTTCAGCAGCAGATTATGTAATGTAAATTATCATGTATTTCCCACATTTGAGAAATTCAGTATGCTCAGTCAATCATTTCCATGCTGACCAGTCAGTAAGTTGTATAATCACCCACTTGACGTTGTGTCTCGCTACCGCGATCCACAACTTCAAGTGGGTGAAAATATTACACGTGTGGGTAATAAATATTGTATATGCGTATCGGTAATTTTCATACACTTTGAGGTGCGAGTTGCCATCGCAATTACCACCCCATAGTGAATGCAAATATGATCAAATTATCTGAAATTTAAAAGAGGTCATTGCTATATGTGTATCGCACAGTATGAAAACTTCACATATAATTTTGAATGATCAGGATATACAGCAAATTATACATGTAATCATGGTAATTGGTCATGTAATTCTCGCATGTGAAAAATTTAGTATGCTCAGTTAAGCATGTGCCTGCTGAGTTGTCAGTAAGTTGTATAATTACACGTATGGGTAATTTTCATTCACAGTGAGGTGTAAGTTGCTATCACAGTGATATAGGATGACATTCTCTGAAAGTTTAAAATAGTTTTTTGCCATACTTGTATGTTTCTCTGTTTTAGATGAGCGCGCGCATTAGATTAAGGTCGCGCATTACCTAAAATACATGTGTTTTTTCTGCCCAGCGCGCTGGGCGGGGGCCCTAGGGTAGTGGTTAGCACCGCTGCCTTTCAAGCCAGAGTTCGGGGTTCGGTTCCCGGTCTCCGCGGTTTGAAAGAAACAAAAATGTGTGAAAGTCAGTATTGTGGAGAGCCTCCATGACCGAGAGGTAGCGTGCTCGGCCTCAGACCGCCAGGGCCCGAATCTTGTGTCTGCAGTACAGTGTCATCTCAATCATCTCACCATCCTCAGGAGGTTCTCCTGGCCCAGTTTAGCCTGTACGTGCACAAAGGTGGCCTAAAGCCCGATTCATTTCATTTAATTTGCACAGCGCGCTTTGGATTTTTACCGATTTCCGGGAAAAACAGTTCATTTCGGGGGATTAAAAACATTTATCCAGCTATGTTTTTTGGCTTGTTTTTTTTGTCGCCTTTATTAACTTTTTCTTAAATAGTTAAATAGTGTTTTTTTTATTTGTTTTTTTATTTCCTCGCCCTCATTAACTTTCGCAGAAATTTTTCCAATTGTTTTGGTCGAAATTATTAACTTTTCCAAAAATATTTTCAATTTGTTTACTCAAGTGTTTTTTTTTCCGCCCTTCCTCATTAGGTTTTGGATTTTGTCTCATCTAAAACAGAGGAAAAAACCCCATAGTGGACTGAAACTCCACGTATAATTCTGAATACTCCGTATATACAAATGCACCAGCATAAGTAAACTTCCATCAGGTAATATTCTATCACCTCGCATTTCTCTGTCATTTGAGCAAATACACCGCCAATCCCCTCACAGACGAGATGAATAATAATTCCATTGAATCTTTCAGAGCGGGAACCAAAATTTGACATCTAATACCGATGCTTTAGGTGTGTTTTAGACAATCGAAAACCTTCATCTTCACATGTAAATATATATTACTTATTCAGTTATTGATTGCATTTGTACATAGCATGGTCATATGATATCGTGATGCCACGAGCTTGTGTATAAATTAATTAAATTATTCAATTATTTTTCCGCGAATAATAATGAATCAATTTAGGCTGTTAGTTTTATAACATTGCGATGAAGTTTTGAGACACTTCAAAACTGATAAGAGTGATTTATATTGTGTGGTGTAATGTAATCAGTTAAGGTGGTGTAAATAAGAATACAGCAATGATATAAATATAATAAATGTATTTAGGTAATAAAATATTAAATAAATTATTTTGTTTTGATGTGGGTTTCATTATATTTTCCTTCGTTGACGCCGCTTTTCAAAAACATTTTATAAATTTCCCTTTTTTATCAGACATACCAACACTGGCGTGACAGCCGGTAGTGTTAACCACCTCATCAGACCCAGCTTCGATTTAATGCTGGCCAGTCGCCAGCAACGTCGCCCAGAACTATATTGTACAAATATATCAATATATAAACCCGACATGGGTAAAAAAAATTCCACTCTCCCCTAGAAGTCACAAGAGTGAGAGAGTAAGATGTGACACTCGTTGAGTTGTGATAATTTTACACTAGGCTGAGATCATGTCGTCAGAAGCCATGACAAGCAAATTGTACTTATTCCTTATTTTTTATTTATAAAGATAATTTTACTGTTTTGATCAAGTAACAGTCTTTTAACTCAAATAATTTTGAAAATAAAATTTCTGAAATTAATTATGGCATGGGCAGTAAAAGAAAGATACGAAAAATATTATATCGTTCGAAAACTGCATTAAAACGTAAATTCAAGTGATTTTATCATGGGAAATGGCTACACATCTGACACCTGGTGAATGACTGGTAAATCATGTCGTTAAAACGTAAATACCGCCGCTAATAACACTTTTTGTTTCATCCGTAGGCTATATTATCAGCTGATTATAGCTATATACGATTATAAGCATTCCCATAAGGGACGCACCATTTGGTATCTGGAGGGGGGGGGGGGATCGAATAAATATGAAGAAAAAAGTTTGTCGCCACAAAAGTCAGAAAAAAAAGTTTGTTGAAAATGTGGGCAGAAACAAAGTACATAATAGGGAAGGCATACGACAAAAAAAGACGAAACATAAAAAAATTGTTGGTCGTTCATCGCGAAAAAAAGACATTTTTCTCACATAGGTAAAAAAAAATGGTGCGTCCCTAAATTGCATACGTTTATGATTAGGTAATCATCATTTACAAATATAGGAATACTCACCTCTTACTTTAACTTGCTCTTATTTTCATTAGAAAAGTTATGGTTGATCTTGACTGGGCCCGTATTCTCGTACAAGTTACGATATATCGTAGGCTTCTGATTGGCCGAGATGGTGATCTTGACCAATCCGAAGCCCACGATATATCGTAACCTGTACGAGAATACGGGCCATGGTAATGAGAGAAAGTCAAGAAAATCTAAATTTAGAGAATTTTTAATTGGATGGTCCATGGATTTTGCAGCGTCCAGGAATCATTTTCTATATCTTTAGCAATAGAATAACCCTTAAAGCTCTGAGAATTTTGATGTAAACCATGGAGACCAAAATCATCATCAATGTCTAATTTGGGTCATTCCTATTCGTTTGAATACTTATGTTATGGGTATACGGTCATTAGAAATATGTTAACACTTACAGTGCAGGGATATACTTTAGTCGTCAGAATCTGACGTCTACAGCAAAAATCAAAGAGCAAAAAAACAAATAACTGCGGCAGCGGGCTGTGTGGAATACAGTAAGCAGCCCGCCTCAGCCAAGGCTGCTCAATGAATGGGGTTTTAAGACACATTTATGCACATACAGGCTAAACTGGACCAGGATAACCTTCTAAGAATGGTGAGATGAATGAGGTGACACTACCCACCAGACACGCTTTGCCCAGGTCGCTTTGGATTTTTGCCGATTTCCAGAAAAAAAAATAGTTCATTTCAGGGAATAAAAAACATTTATCCAGCTATGTTTTTACGCTTGTTTTTTTTCGTCGCCTTCATTAAGTTTTCCAATTATTAACAATTTTTTTTCTTAAATGTGTTCTTTCCACCCTCCCTCATTAGATTTTGGATTTTGTCTGATCTAAAACAGAGAAAAAAACCATAGTGGCCTGAACCTTCACATATAATTCTGAATAATCTGGATGTACAAATGCAATGCGAACCAAGATACGTAAACTTCCAACGTGTAATATTCTATCACCTCGCATTGCTCTGTCATTTTGAGCTCATGTACCGCCAATCCCCTCACAGATTAGATGAATAATAATTCTATTGAATCTTTCAGAGCGGGAACTAACATTTGACGTTTAATACCAACGTTTTAGATGAGTTTGAGACAATCGAAAAATTCATCTTGACTTCATATCTATTATTTATTCAGTGATTTATTGCATTTCTACATAGCATGGTAATGTAAAATGATATTATGATATCATGATAGCACGACCTTGTGTTTCAATTAATTAAACTATTCAATTATATTTCCCAGAATAATTTATTTAAATGAATCAAATTTAGCTGTTAATTTAATCACACTGCGATGAAGTTTTAAAACTGGTAAGAGTAAGCTTATATTGTTGTATATTGTGTAATGCAATGTAATCAGGTAATGTAGTGTAAATAAGAACACACCAATGATAATTATAATACAGGTATGTGGGCAATAAAATATTCAATAAATTCTTTTATTTTGATGTGGGTTTCATTATATTTTCCCGCGTTAAAGTGACATTTTATAGGTTTCCCTTGCTTTTTTCACCCACCGTGTCTGGCGTGACAGCCGGTAGTGTTAACCACCGCCTCAGACCCAGTGTCGATTTGATGGTGTCCCTTCATCATCAACGTCGATTCAGAATTAAACTAACACTTGACCGATGTTATGTATGTGGAATCAACGTTTCCAGTGTATTTGATGGCATGGTAATAAAGTGAGTCCAGCCGAATGAGGATGCTGTAAGCTTTAGTTTTATAAAATTCATTACTTTTAAATTATTTATATGATAATATTCGATAGATTGTCGCTGAGTGAACCCTGGCACCCGAAGGGTGCTGAAAGTGTGATAAAGGCAACCGAAGCTTGTTTTAATGTGATTTTAGCCTTTCCATTTCTTCATCAGTATATAATACTCATTGCAGATATCTGGTAGGCAAGAAAACCATGTTACAATTTCATTTAAAGGACCTCCTTGGGATGAGACTTTTCAATTTTGTCAATTTTGAAAAATTACTTCATATGAAGCAATATAGCCTACTGATCCTGAATAAAATACAAAAACATAGAAAAAAACAATTTTAAAGCAATGAAAAAGACTAAACTAGTTTTATTTTCAAGAAAGATATTGTCATATAAACAAGAAACGTTATGATCAAGGTAAGCAATTGGTTACATCAACAGTTGCCGCCCTTCATTGCCCTGGGAACGCGATAATCAGGGGGGGGGGGGTCCACCTGCAGCAGCGATGGTCTGCTCAACGCTGGGCCGACGGCATCAACTTGTGGCCCAATGCTGTGCTAGCATTCAGCCATCATTTAGGAAAACTCATTGTATGTTTGGGTTTTATCCGGATTCTATTAAATATTGTTAGGAAATGTTTCTAAAAATCTGAAATTCTTGAAAAAAATGTAATAATGCTCTGTGGGATACACTACTTCATTACAAAATTAAAAACGGAAATTGATGTCATTATACTAAGTCGCTTTTATTTAGATGCGCCGTCGGCGAACAGAGGGTCGCGTTGGTCTAAATGCTATGTTGAATCAGCCATTAGCTATCCTATATCTCGTGTCTCATCATGCAAAGTCAAAATGAGAATAGCGGATGAAGTAGCAATTCGGCAGATACTATAAATGTACATTAGAAACATTTGTTCTATTAAACCTATGGCTCTCATGCATTCGATAGTTTGTGAGCAGGGCATTGCTACATATAGGTCACAATGGACTGAAGTTAGAAGTGTTTTTTACAATAGACTGACATCACAGATGTATTTACAATAGACAGACATCACACATGTATTTACAATAGACTGACGTCACAGGTGTATTTACAATAGACTGACATCACAGATGTATATACAATAGACTGACGTCACAGGTGTATTTACAGTAGACTGACGTCATAGGTGTACTTACAATAGACTGACGTCTCAGGTGTATTTACAATAGACTGACGTCACAGGTGTATTAAAAATAGACTGACATCAGACATGATCACAGATGTATTTACAATAGACTGACGTCACAGGTGTATTTACAATAGACTGATGTCATAGGTGTATTTACAATAGACTGACGTCACAGATGTATTGACAATTGACTGCCGTCATATGTTTATTTGCAATAGACTGACGTCAAATGTGTATTTACAATGGACCGACGTCATAGGTGTATTTACAATAAACTGACGTCATAGGTGTATTTACAATGGACTGACGTCACAGGTGTACTTACAATAGACTGACGTCATATGTGTATTTGCAATAGACTGACGTCACATGTGTATTTACAATGGACTGACGTCATAGGTGTATTTACAATGGACTGACGTCATAGGTGTATTTACAATAGACTGACGTCACAGGTGTATTTACAATAGACTAACGTCATAGGTGTATTTGCAATAGACTGACGTCACAGGTGTATATACAATATACTGACGTCATTTATGTATTTACAATAGACCGACGTTACATGTGTGTTAACAATGGATTGACGTCACAGGCGTATTTCCAATAGACTGACGTCATCGGTGCATTTACAATATACTGACGTTACAGGTGTAGTTACAATAGACCGACGTCATATTTGTGTTTCAACAGACGAACGCTAATGATGTATTTCCGATAGTTTGGTGGCTTAGGTCAATGTTGATTGTAAATATAGAAACCCACAAGAGTGATTGAGCAAGACGTGACACACGTTGAGTTGCGATATTTGTTAAACTAGGCTGAGGTCATATCGTCAGAAAGCATGGCAGGCATAATTGTACTTCCTAGTATTTTTTATTTATAAAGATAATTTTACTTTTTTGATCAAGTAACAGTCATTTAACTCAGATAATTTCGAAGATATAAAAAAAGTTTTTTTTCATGTGCAGTAGAGGAAATATACGAAAAATATTATATCGTTCATAAAAACTGGCTGAAAACGCAATGTCAGGTGATTTTATCATGGGAATAGGCTACACATCTGACACCTGGTGAATGACTGGTAAAATATGACGTTAACACAATATACCGCTTTCAAAAAGGACACCACCCAGTAAACACAAACCATTTGTATAACATTTATACAACGACGGCCCAACGTCTTCGACGTTCGTTCAACATTGTATAATATAAAGGCTATGCAAATGTTTTGGGTAATTCTTTTTTGTATATAATATTGTTATACGATCATTATAAGCATTCCTAAAATGCATAGTGTATGTTTATGATTGTAGGTAGGCCTAATCATTATTTACAAATATAGGAATGCCCACCTCTCACTTTAACCCTTTAAACCTTCACCATGCATAAAAGCATCATTTTACATCTCTGAAAACAGACCAGCAAACACGAGGATTTGAGCCAATGTTGTTTCAATGTTGGACCAGAGCCGTTGGCGATGGGCCAATGTTTAAACAACATTGGGCCTAATCCTCGTGTTTGCTGGGAGCTATTACTAGGGGTTTTAGAAAGAAAATTTTCATGAAACTGTTTTACCAATACATGACAATTTTCTTTAGTTTGCCACCCACTTTATATATTTAGTCATCGTAATCCACTACAAGTCGAGAATTGCGACAGCAATTCGCGCATTGCAGTGGATGAAGATGACAATGGTGAATTCAGGCCTGAAAGGGTTAACATTCTCTTAGCATTTCCCATCACTCTGACCCTTAAAACGCTAAAATATTTGTTTACAGATGATGGTGACTAAATGTTTTTTTTTTAATTTAAAATCATCAAAAATGTCTTAGTTAGCTCTTTTCGCTTTATTTGAATATGTTATGGGTGTACGGCCATTATCAATAATCATACTGGTATAGCGTGGGGATCGACTTTAGATGTCTACAGATGATTACAGATGTCAAATTCCGACGTCTAAGTCAATCCCAGCACTGAAATAAATAAATTGTTTATAATGGCCGTAGACCATAGGCCTAACATAGGAAGTTTTAGTACTTGGGTAAAGATACATGTTTTAGGCGACGCTTGAATACAGAGAGATATATGAACACTGGCCTACAGTCAGGGGTTTCTCAACCCTTGAACCGCCAAAATATTCAATCGGAATTTTCACCCACTTGAAGTTGTGTCTCGCTGACGCGATCCATAACTTCAAGTGAGTGAAAATTATTCATATTTGACAAAATGCAGGTCAACTGTTTTCAAATATTGCTGATTGATGCCACATTTTATCTTTAACATGTTTAAAAGGTGGTAATTAATGTGCTAATAAAAAATGAAAACCCGAAGATATGTGGCACCGGCGGTTAAAGGGTTAATCATTTAATAAAATTGTTCAAATTTCGAGAGCCCCCTGACTATATATAGTAAGTCATATAGAGCAAGAGCCAGGGGTGATTCAATCATAATCATTGACCAAGTCTATGTTTGGTATCATTGGAAAGGTTAGCTATTAAGGGTTCAGAAAAGTGAAGTCTTATGTGTCGCTAGCGGTGGAACCGGAAGTTAGAGGTCAATGAACTCTTAGATCCAAGGTCATTTGTATCACCACTAATTATGTGAAAATCTCAGTAATCACAACAATATAGGCTTATGTCATATCAATATGATGATAATTTAATCACAAACTCCGAAAAATAAATTCTTCAATGTCGTTAGCGGCGGAACCGGAAGTTAGAGGTCAATCAACCCTTTGACCCCAAGGTAATTTTTTATCACTATAACTTGTGAAAATCGCTTTAATCACAACAATATAGGCGTGTGACATATCAATAGGACGGTAATTTAACCACGAACTCGAAAATATAAATTCTTAAGAGTCGCTAGCATTCGAACCGGAGGTTGGAGATCAATGAACTCTTTGATCCCAAGGTCATTTTATATTACTGTTACTATGTGAAAATCGCTATAATCACAAAAAGATAGGCGTGTGACATATCAATATTACGATAATTTAATCACGAACTCGGAAAAAATCAATTTCAGAAAAAAATTATCTACAATAAACTATTATGTGTAATCTATTAAAAATAAGGCATGTCGGTCAATCTGATGAATTACCTTGCCCGATGACACTTGAAATTATACACATGTCAAGCCAGCCCTCCAGATATACTAATAAAATTCTTTGAAAGTCTTCAATCTGATGATGGTGCTAATCATGGGCAAGTCACAACAGCAGCACGCCACAAAGCTATGTTAACTTTGAATGGCAATTAAAAGCCAATCGCAGCCAATTTAAAAATTATCTCAGCCAAAACAAAAGTGATCTTGGCTACTGAAAAATTGATCATAGCCACTTTAAAAGTTATCTCAGCCAATACAAAAGTTTTTTTGCTTAATATGACACGCTGTTCCAGATGGAACAAAAACTGGAAAGAGTTGTTCGAAAGCAGCCCTCCGTTATCGCCAGTCGACCATTTTGAATTTGATATAGATTAGCAAACTTTATCAAGGCTTATTTTATATTACCGCTTTAGCTATTATGCAAGATTTCCGAGATAATGAGAAAAACTGATCGCCAGTTGGCCTTTTCTGATTTTATTTCTGCAAAGCTGACACTATATAGGCCTACGAACGCTATGGCATTATTAATAAGGGGTAAACAAAATTACACGCGTGATTGCAGCCTCTTATTACGAATATGTATCAGTTCATTTGTTAGGTCATGTACAGATCAGTAATACAATTAATTAATATAAAATTAATTAATATAAAATGATCAATTCATTGAAACCCTGAGATTTAATAACTAACGTTAGTATAAAAAATAGTGATTTATAATTTCAGGTGGGTCTCTCAAGTGCACAACAATTATATAACGTTGACATTTTGAGCCCCGGAAGTCAAATTCACGGCGAATGGGACACGATTGTTTAAATATTAAATTGCAACTTTATGCGATTTTTAGCATTATATATCTTCAAAAAACATCATTTTTATGGGTTTTTTTTTACATTTTGTCACTTTAAATGCACAAAATGTCACTTTTTTTTCATTCTTTTTCCTCTTTATGGCGTCATGGCACATCTCTGCGTAATATTTTAATTGTCAGAATTATTGTTTTTCATGCCTAATTCGTCTATTAGAGATGAATAGTATAATAGTATTACGAATTACGAGATCAAGGGGGTGGCGTCATTATTTCGGCCATATGCAAGCCCTATTTAGTCAAATAAAAACATTGCTTTTTGAAATATGTTCCGAGGTAATTTTTTGATATTTTTATCAAAAAAACAATTTTGCAAAATAGTAAATGTCTAATTTATTGGTTATTTTTCCTATTGTCCATCTTCAAAAAATCGCCTTTTTTATGTATTTTTTTTATACATTTTGTCACTTTATTATCACCAGTCAATTGTCCCATTCTTTTACTTCTCTAGGGTGTTGTATCACATCTCTACGCAATACTGTAGATCTGGTAATCTTCGCGTGTTTCAATTTTCGCGAATTTGTGATTGTGGAACTTTTTGTGGGTTCTAGTTTTCGCGAATTTTCAATTTTGAAAAAAATAATCGGTCGAAATTAGATCTAACAGGTAGTTAATGAGTGGGCCTACCTAAAACGCGGAACATTACTGACGGAACATCCTAAAGGACGGAACATAATCAAGACCCCACCACACGGCCTATAACCCCTCCCTCCTTTAGGCCGAGTGCCGCCACCCCTCCCCACCCCACAGGTGTGAACAGCACCACCAACCCACACAGATATACTATTGTGGTATGCTCTCTACTAAACTTATAGTCAATATTTTAATAAAACATAGCAAACCAATACTTTTAATTTCATCAAGTTATTATAATAAAAGTTAATTCTATTCTCAAAGGTAAACGTTCAGCAAAACACTATTATTCTAAATATTGTTATGATTATATAGTAAATCTGACAACGTGATCACCTGATCGTGCTAAAACACATTAATAGTTTATTAATAAGTAAACCCTTTTTTGGTCCCCATTCCACACCAGAGTTATGTGTAAGGTGAATAAATTATTTTTTTAAATGTAACTTATTATGTGTTTAATGCGTTCAATGGTCCGTGCACTGAAAATGGGCCGCGGGTTTCCCCAGGCAGCTGACCGGGCGTTAGGGTGGGGAGTGACAGTGTTTATACAGCAGTAACTGACCGGTGGGGTGGGGTAAACTGTCCGCTAATGCTCCGTACTGTCCGTAAATGTTCCGTCAAAATGTTCCGCGTTTTAGGTAGTCCCTTAATGAGCTGTGAAATATCACGTTTTAATGGCATTTACTCAGCCGTGAAATCAACGACTCCCTAGCTAGAGGAGCGCGCAGCGCGAGGGCTGACGCGAGATTATGCACTAGTTCTGGTATAAACCTTATAGTGCCTCTCTCTTTCCACCTGGTGAGGTAGGTGATTGTACAAGCATTGGCAAGAAGTCCAGGAGACAAGGAACCAGGGCAGAGGCGACCAGCCACCAGAGTAAGGGCAAGGACTCCCCTCATCCATCGTTATCACAAGTAGTCGTAATCACCACACCCTCTTACGTAATACCAATTACGGCAATCACCAGGCACACAGTGGGTCGACCTCAGGTCACGACACGTGCCTACCTTCTCAACTCACACGGGTCCTTGCGCAAATATTGGTTTAATGTTGGGTTGAGGTTGGAAATACCAGTCCAACCTTTAATCAGCGCTGGTGTAATTTACAGAATCAGGTGGGCTGGTGACAATGTACGGCGGTATTGTTATACAAACACATTACTGGTAATCAGCAAACGGTTCCAATCATCGTCACCCTGTATTGTCTGACAAATGAGTCTATTCGACTTTTTTATGTCAATAAAATTTCTACTACTACTACTACATCAATGGCAGGCGAGTACAGACTTGTATAGCACTCAGATCGATCACCGATAATTGTAGGCTATCATGATCACTAATTATACACATTGATGATTATACTCTATTTCAGCGTTATTCTAAAATGAATTTCGCGAGATTCTTGATTTCGCGAATTTGTCCTCGTCGCGAAATTCGCGAAAATTAAAACCTCACGAATATTACCAGATCTACAGTATTTTAATGATCAGAATTGTTTTCCATGCTTAATTAGTTTATTAGAGATGAATAGTATATTATTATGCAAATTACGAAATCAAGGGGGGGGGGGGGTGATGTCATTATTTCAGCAATAGGCAAGCCCCATGTGGTCAAATAAAAATATTGCTGCTTGAAATAGGTTCCCATGTAATTTGTTGATATTTGTAATATTTGTAAAAACTATTTTGAAAAATAGTAAATGTCAAATTTACTGGCTATTTTTCAAATTGCCCATCTACAAAAAATGCATTTTTACGTAATTTGTATACACACCTACAAGATTACAACCGGTGTTAAAATGTGCCCTGAGATTATGCTGGACATAGTCCGATCAAGTCCATGAACAAAATGGTGTAATCAAAATTTAAAAATATGGTAGTTGGCCATAAGACGACTAAATCGAATAAAAACCCAAAGTAGGTAAAAAAAATTCCACCCTCCCCTAAAAGTCAGAGGAAAGAGTGAGCTAGATGTGACACTCGTCGAGTTGCGACACTCGCCGAGTTGTGATACGTGTTCACCAGGCTGAGATCAGCTCATAAGAAACTATGACAAGCGAATTGTACTTCATACTTATTTTTATTTATAGAGATAATTTTACTGTTTTGATCAACTAACAGTGAAATAATTCAGATAAAGTTGTAGAAAATAATGTAGAATTAAACTGCTTGGTGTGCAGTAGAGGAAAGATATACGAAAAATATTATATCGTTCGAAAACTGCCTGAAAACTTAATATCAAGTGATTTTATCATAGGAATTGGCTACTCACCTGTGACACCTGGTGAATGACTGGTTAATTATGTCGTTACCACTATATATCGCTTTAGAAAGGACACTAATATGAAAACCCTTTTTGTATTATCCGTAGGCTATTAGGGGCGGATCTAGCCTCTCAGTGTGGGGGGGGGGGGAAGGTTAAAATTGCCCCAAAAAATATTTTACTGTAAAGGGGTCGAGGGGTCCGCCCCCGGGGGAATTTTTGATTTCCAAAGGTTTTCTCATGCAATCTAATGCTTCATTCACACCTGTCCGTCATCTGTGTTCCGTCGTCCGTCATCCGTCCTCAGTCATCATTCGTCCGCTTCAGTCACTACCATTCACACCTATCCGTCTTTTCAGAGCTGTGGACATATATTTCTGTGTATCGACAGTTTGAAATAGGTACAGTCCGGGAAAGTGGTTGACAGAGGCATTATTTCTGGGGAATTCCCTATCCACAGCTCATTACCATGATTTATGGTCCGCATCCGCCATCCGTCGTCCGTTAAAATCGCTCCCGGACCGATTTTGACTGACGATGGATGACGGACGACGGATGACGGACTAGGTGTGAATGGTCTTTCATATTTTCTACCTGAGCGATTTTGACTGAAGCGGACGACTGATGACTGAAGCGGACGACGGATGGTTTGACGGACAGGTGTGAATGGGGCATTAGGCATATTGGGCACTGTTTCTCACTCAGTATATCACCAAATCATGTGATGATTTTTTTTCTTAAGGGGGGGTGGGGTTCATGAAAATTATATGCAATATTTTAACAGTTAGACCGTTTGACATGTAGTAAATTGAACTTATGATGTCACTCTATAAACTCATTACGCTAATTCTGGAATTTTATTACATTTCAAATGGTCTAACTTTTGAAATATCCAATATAATATTGTGAATGTTTTACCGATGTTACGGCATACTAGACTTGAAAATGGCATGTACAAAAGTTCAAGGAAATTGGTTCAGAACATAGCTATAGATTTACCAAAATAATTGTATAGTTCTGGACTACAGTGTTTTCAAGTTAAATTCTCATATTATATGACTCATATTATATTCCCATTGATGACAGATCTTCATAGAAAGAACCACTTTCCGAAACGAGTGAATAGTTCAAAAGGTTTCTTGATTTAAAAAAAAATAGAGTTATATCACTACTTCATGCAAATCTAGTTGTTTTAGTGAAGTAACTTACTACAAGCTTAAAAATAAATACAAACTTGGAATACTGTCATGTAATCCTTGTTACGGGCGATAATATAAGCAGTTGAGTTAACCCTTTAAACCCTCACGATGCATCAAAGCATCATTTTACATCATTGAAAACATACTTGATTTTTCACAACTAAGGGTTTTAGAAGACAAATTTCGTTGAAATTGTTTTACGAGTAATTTTCTTCAATTATAAACCACATCCAATCATCTTCATCCACTACAAGTCGAGAATTGCGACAGCAATTCGCGGTTGTTATGGAGAAAGATGGTAAATTCCGGCCTGAAAGGGTTAATTAAGGGGGTCGCGGTTTTCCGCGATAACCATGGTCTCGATTTTCCGCGATCAACCAGACCTTCCAATGGGTTAATGTTACGCCCATTTCTTAGATTTGATGCGTATCTTAATAGTTTTTAAGGGTACTATCACTCCTAAGATTTGCTATTCATTAATTTATACATGCCTTTTGTATGCATATAATTATATAAACATGTTACCTGGAGCACTGTACCTATCTATCATTACATATAACCATTTACCATGTAAATGAAAAAAGATAACGCATTTGTTATAGCAGACTGATTAAAGGCATTTAAAAATTGAAAATTTCCTAAAAGGCAAAAGGTGAAAAATCTCCTGAGTGAACCCTAGCACCCGAAGGGTGCTGAGAGTGGGATTAAGGCGCTCGAAGCTTGTATGAAAGCTTTCTCTTAGCCTATCCAAATATTTCATTAGTATATAATACTCATTGGAAAATGTCTGGTTGGCAAGGGAGGCAAGGAACCTGGAAACAGAAGCATTTTGGAATTTAATTAATTTTGATGCGCCCTCGGCGAACAGAGGGTCGCGGTGGTCTAAATGAGGTGTTGAATCAGCCGGTAGCTACCCTATATCTCGTGTCTTAACTCTTGAAATCTGAATTGAAAAGGCCGATAAAGTTTTAATTTTGACAGATCCTTTAAATGAACATTTGAGACATTTCTTTTATTAAACCTATGCCTCTCATGTACACTTAAGTTCACTTAGTATGTTTGACATACTTAAAATTGCGTTCTGAATTTTGGATCAAATGTGATCAATTTAGCTCGTGTTGTTTGCCTGACTGTCTGTGTGCCATCGCCATACTCCCGCATATCCTGAGAAAGAACGTCAGAGTTATGTAATTTCATTGAATTTGGGTGGAATGGTCTAAAAGGTGTCTAAAGTTGATAATTTGAGAAAATAGAAAGTTCCTAGAAGCGTGTCATCTTAATTGTGAAATTAAGAAAGTTCGCTTGTTCTCTTTTCAGAGCCACCAGGGGAGTAAAACCCTTGCTTTCACTCACCATGACAGTCCTCGCGGGGGGCGACAGTTATGTTGATTATCACATGTGGTGAGTGACAACAGACTGTGACGTCTATTGTTATCGTGGCGCGGTGGCTGACCAACGCCGTAGGTGTTGGCCTGTCAACGCGTCAACTCTGTTATCACACTCACGAGTGCTTGTCAGCGCCGCTAGCGTCGCGCCAATGCCGGCTCAGCGTTGTTAGCGCTGGACCGACATTGGCACCGCGGTAGACACACTGTGAAAGCTCTTCGCTGTTTCTGTCACTCACGCGTGCTGCCAACGCTGCCAGTGTTGCGTCAATGTCGGCCCAACGCTGTTGACGCCGAACCGGCACTGACGCAACTCTAGCCGCATTCATACAGCAGTCTCAATTTTCATCATAAATTTCGGCATATTCTGATATTAATTTGTCCAAATGTGTTTTATGCCCTCTTTTAATTCTTGAAGCTCTTAATTCATTTTGAAGTTTGAAAAGATCTGAATGCTCTTTGAGCGAATCTATGAATTTATACGTTAAAATTTGGAATCGATCTTTGATCAGATCTATCTTAGCAATTTTATGAATATCTTCAGTGTGCGAAAGTGGATCCAATTTGTAGGCTATTCTGATGGCCTTATTTTGAATGATTTGAAGTTTCTTGATATACGTTTCTGACGCTCCTAAAATTACTGGAGCGCCGTATTCTAGTACTGGACGTATATAACTTTTATATAGTCTCATTAGTGTTTTTGGATTACAGCCCCACTTTGAGCCGCTCAGGAGTTTGAGCAGACCAAGGCGTTGCCTTCCTTTCTTAGCGTTTTCATCTATATGAGCATTAAAATCAGTTTCTTATCTAAAGTTACTCCTAGCAATTTTGCTTGCTGTACTGCAGTGAGTTTTTCGCCAAAAAGTTCTATATTTTTCTTAGTTTTAAGCATTATAAGCTGCGTTTTCTTAGCATTTAGTTTTATTCTCCACTTGGAGCACCATGCTTCTAGGTCTGATAAAACTTTGGCTAGCCTATATTTAATTGTTTTTTCACTTTTAGCAAAAGTCCAAAATCCCAGGTCGTCTGCGAACTGAGAGACCCCTACTGTATTACTGTAGGGATCTATTGGAATATCATTTACATAGATTAGGAATAGAAGTGGGCTGAGAACCGAGCCCTGAGGTGTGCCGGCATTAAGTGAAATTTTGTCTGAAGTCTCATTATTTATTTTGACAGAAATTTCCTGTTGCAACTTCATGATCTATAGTGACCTATGGTAAGCAAATTAAGCTTCATAAGTTTCTAATTTTAGTCACTTTAAGGATTATTTATTTCAATACTTGTATTATTTAATTCCAATTTACATTAAAAAGTTGAAAACTAATGTGAAAAAATAGTTGAATCTCATATATAGCATGCATTGTGCCAAAAATACAGCAAAGGACGAAAAAGATGCATGGTTATTTTTCAATATGTCGCAAGTGACACCTGGTGAATGACTGGCCAGTTACTGGTGACTTAATTTATTGTCTAAATGCCGTCGGCCTTGTTGTCTAATTTTGCCTCATTCGCAGCCATGGTTAGACAGAAATTCCATCTCTAGTGTCAGTGAAAGAGCCATGACAGACTAATCCATGGTGGGCCGACGTCGTAGACGATGCGACACGTTTGGCCGACGTCGTAGACCGTGCGCCATCAATAACCCAACATTATACCAATGTCTACTACTATCGGCCGGTCCGGATATTTGTCATGGTAACTTGTGCATATATATATGCGAACAAGAAGCCAATTGGCGTTAACTTGATAAATGCGAATGAATTTGTAAAAACTGGTAGAAAATAATGTGTTGTGTGCAATGTTGTGCAATGTTAGGCATTATCAATGACCTTTATTATATAATGGATTAAAAGTATTAAACTTAATATTTTCCGACGTTACAGTATTTTTTATCATTTTTTACGAATTAATGTGAAAATATATTTGGATTTTAATGCCGATAGCGTGTGTTGATACAACATTGGCAAATGGTGCAAAAAGGTGAGTTTAATAGCGTCACAACTGTGGAGATTTCTCACCCACTCTGCGTGGGTGAGAAATCTGTACAGTTGTGTACAAATCTTTTGACTATGCAGAGCCGTTTTACTTCAACAGGGGCTCTTATGTTGCTGTGGTTCAAAGGGTGTGTTGGATTCTCATAGAAAAGCATCCTGTGCACTATTATTATTATTACAAAGTTTTCATATAACGCATTTAGAGCCAAATATGACCAGTCAATGCAAAAAAAAAATCTTCCTAATAATAAACCTTTAAACCCTATAATATTTTTGTATAAACCATGGGGATCAAAGGGCTTTTTAATATGACATCAGCATAAATGTCTAAATTAGCTCTTTCCGCTTCATTTTAATACTCATGTTATGGGTCTACGGCCATTATCAGGCGTGCCTTCAGGAATTTGGTCTATGGTACTCAGGCATAAGTATGCTCGAGGAGTGGGGTAGGTAGGGTGTAATCGCAATTTGATTGTAAAAATTCAAAGCAAAACTTAGATATATATATAATATGTAAAGTCAGATTCATATTAAATTCTGCAACCAAGGTGAATAAATTTTGCGGATTCCTCAGTCAATTCTAAACCAGTTTTCAAGATATTTTACACACACTGTATTTTCCATTCACGTCGCGATTACCCTGAAGTATGTCAGAAGTAAGATCATTTGATATGCAATGAAATTCTGAGACGGAGCTAATGGGTTTATAGAGGGCTACATTCTTTTTTTTTACTACAAGTTAATACTAGCTTTTAGACCATACAATATTTTTCAATGAAATGTTCAGGATAGTCGCGACGTGAGTGGACAATAGACTTGTCAAATTTCATGAGAATTGGTTGAGAATTGACTAAAAAATCTGTGATAATTATCCACCACCGGTAATGTGAATCCGACTATACATTTTTAGTTATTATTAAATCACTATATGATAGTTTGTATACAGATATTTTATTTATATATTATACACACACTATATATGATATCTAGTAGTTATAGTAGTAAATATTGACTATGATGAAGGTAGCCTAAGAGACATGGTCCACATGTATTTATGTCATTAAAGACATTGTTGAGTCAAGGGGGATGTCATAGGGGATGTTCAAAGATGAGCACTGCGGATAAAATAAATTGAAATGGATTGAAAAGATGAACGAAAAGAATTAGAAACATGCATAAAACTAAATACATAAATTGAGTTCAAATGTATCCCACCGCAAGAGCAGTGATAGCTATATATAAGGCCTGGAGCTCTAAAAAAAACCAATAGGTAGTATCTGTTTATTCGCAAACTGAGCAGATACTGCCTTTTGGCTTTGAGCGACGGCATATCACAGCTTAGCCGTGGACGAACCCACACCGTGCTGTAATCGTTTTACCCGCGAATATTTCTCATTTATAAAATAGATTACTCTTTCAGTGCGGGATCGGCGTTATACGTCTAAATAAATCTGTCCGCATATTGTTCATAGCCGTAAAGCCAAATATGTAATGACAATATTATATACGCCTTAATGGTCTTACGCTAACATTTTTGCTATAATTCGACCCTTTAGGCCCTCACGATGCATTAAAGCATCATTTTTACATCCCTGAAAACACACTTAATTTTTCTACAACAAAGGGTTTTAGAATGAATATTTCCATGCAACTGATTTACTAATACATGGTAATTTTCTTTAATTTTTAACTCACTTTAAATCATCTTCATCCACTACAAGTCGAGAATTTGTTTTTCAGTTAGATACACATATCAGAAGTCTAAAAATGTATTATGGCCTTTTCAGAACGGTAACTTAAAGGCAGTATTTTCAGTTTTAAAGAGGTGGGGGGGGGGGGGGTCTCAGAATAAAAAATAAAGTATTAAATATATCTTTTCATCTATGCGACCTACAAATATCCACAATACATCGTTTCTGACATAATTCTGCTAATACAAAGGATCTCCGCTGTGAATCGTGATGATGTATTATGACAAACATATTTACAACATTAGGCCTAATCAGGAAAGATAATATGATTACAAGGAAAGCACTCATCTTTGTCATCATTTAAAACTGTCACCAGAATATGATGCTGCGCAATTTCATGCATAGGTTAGGTATCAAGACTTTATTTCCCGTTTGAATTTACATTTCAGTCACCACCAAATTATTCGCCCAAAGTCCCTGTCGCTTTAGCTACAGGTACCTCTACTTTATTTATAATTAGTGTTTCTTTTACTTTTTGTGAAAAAATATAAATAAGTATCACTCGATTCCACCAAGGAAATAATACTTAGGCCCTATTATAGACCAACATTTGACAACATTGAGCAAGTGCTATGAAGCACGCGTCTGTTGGATAACTAAACTGCATCTGACGTCTAAAAACGTCAGATTCTGACGTGTAAAGTCGGTCCCCAAGGTGAAAGGGTTATTCAAAGCCTAAAGGTGTAGCAATGCTGGGCTAGCGCAGACGTTGGGCCACCATTGATACAACATTGGGTCAGAATCTAGTGTTTGCTGCGCTTCAGATTGGTCTTACACTAAAAACGATAAATGCATGTGCCCTAGCCATTCACCAGGTGTCAGCCATGTAGTTCAATGCCGTTATAAAATCAACAACACAACTTTCGGAAACAGTTTTGTGTCATGATGGCGTATTATTTTTGTACCCTACGACAAATTGTTCAACTCTATAACATCACTTTTAATAGGGTGACTGTTAATTGAAAAACATAATAAAATAATCAGTAAAAAATGAGTATAACATTAAAGTTGCTGTGAAGAACAATTAGCTTGTCATGGTTTGTGATGACCCGTTGACAGCCTGTTGTACACTTCCTCTCAGGCTGTGACCAACACGTGTTTGGTCACAGCCATCGTGTCTCTCGTTTCTCCTCTTACGATTTTGAGGAGTTATCGGAATCTTTGTAGCCCCCGAAGGGTTTTAAAATAATAATAAAAAAAAAATTGTAATGAAATCTAAATCTCGTGGGTGGATTGAGTTTTTCACCATTCTATTTTTAATCCCTCTCGACGGAACTTACAAATTTTAGGTGATGTTTATTTATCACAGGACGGCCTGGTGCAGTGGTTAAAGCTGCCTATTGGAAAGTCGAGATCACGGGGGTTGTTCACCGCTTACTCTTAAAAATTCAATGTTGCTGGGAACCCCCGTGACTGAGAGGTAGCGTGCTCGGCCTTAGACCACCAGGATTCGAATCCGGAGGGCAGTGTCATCTCATCATCCTCAGGAGGTTCTCCTGGCCCAGTTTAGCCTATATGTGCACAAAGTTGGCCCCCATTTATCAGGTGTTCATTTCATTTACATGGTTCCACAATTCTCGACTTGTAGTGGATGAAGATGATTTGAAGTGGGTGACAAATAAAAAAAAGTATTGATATTATTAAAACTGTTCCATGAATATTTTAGTTCTAAACCCCTAGGTGTAGAAAATTAGGTCATTTTTCAGAGATACAGAATGACAAATCGTGTGCTGAAACAACTGTGCCATATCAAACTAATAATCAGCTCATTTATTGCAATGTTGGCCTGTTATAGGATTTCATCAAAATGGTAATATTGAAAAAAATCACATAGCAGGGATGTTATGATATGATTGCTAAGTTAGGGGCGGGGGAGGTGTGGAGTTTTTGAACTGGACAAATTATTGTTTTCACCTCCTCTCTGCAATATTTTATTCATTTCACTCTGCCTCAAGGAAGCTATTTATTTCACTTTCTTAGAATTCATTTTGTCTGTCTACAGTGTTGAATCCCAAACTAGGCTTAGTAGTGATGTGGGGGTTAAGGAGACTAGCGAAGCTATAGTTTTACAAATTTAATATAAGCGTCATTTGATGATGCCGAGCGAAGCGAGGTAACAACATTTTTGAGGGTCAATAAATATTTATTTTCAACTTGTCCTTAAAACATTATTCATTTCATGAGAATTAAGTCTCAAAATATTTATCTCAAAAAATACTCCAGCGCCACCCCCCCTCCCCCCCCCCGGGGATCGTTTTTAGCAGGATTAGCATCGATGTGCAGTACGAACAAGGAGTTGTTGATTCTAATATATCTAAGTTAACGCCCTACGATCATCATTTTGTCAGATCACAAAGCATCTCTTAGACTCAAATTAAAAAAAAAAATTCATTGACTTGAAGTTGGGAATCGCCACATACAAACATAGGGCTTACGTATAGGGGCCTACATATATTGATTTATTCATTCGCAAATTAATTCATCTTTGGTTTCCATAATATAGAGGGCGGGGGCCCTGGCGCAGTGGTTAAAGCTGCCTGCTTGGAAAGTCGGAGATCGCGGCATTCAAGTTTCAAAGAAACAAAATGTTTCTTCCCCGCTCATTCGTAACAAAAATCAGTATTGTGGGGAGCCTCTGTGACCGAGAGGTAGCGGGCAGCATGCTTGGCCTCAGACCGCCAGGACTCGAATTTCGAATCCTGTGTCTGGAGGACTGTGTCATCTCATTCATCTCACCATCTTCGGGAGGTTCTCATGGCACAGTTTAGCCTATATGTGCACAAAAGGTGGCCTAAAACACCATTAGCAATCAATCAGAAAGTCCAGTATTGATTGAGTAACCAAAACTCAAATTTTAACAAGATGTATCCTATACCAAATTAAAGGTATAAATGTCAGGAATATGAATATCGGGGATGCCATTGCGCGAAATTTGGACAAAATTGGTGAGTTAACCCTTTATGTACCATCGTGAAACATTTAAAACTGGCCGTTCGTTAGTGACTGTATATATATATATATGTGTGTGTGTGTGTGTGCAATAATATTTTAGCAAAATGAATGCTTATTTTTATGCCATTATTTTTTAGCAAAATGGATATAAATAAAATAAAAAAATTAAAGTCCAGTAGGCATATTTATTGAGTAACGCAAACTCAAATTTCGACTAGATGCATGCTATACCAAATTAAAGGTATGAAGCTCAGAAATATGAATATTGGGGATGCCATTGCGCGAGTTGGACGAAGGTGGTGAGCTAACCCTTTTTGTACCATGGTGAAATATTAAAGAATGTTACAAAAAAATCATTGGTTGGGTTCAACAGGGACTGATATAGGGCCTACATACAAAGGCTTTTATGTGTGTTAATATTTTAACAATAAATATTGATTTTTATGTCATTATTAGACAAAAAGAAAAAATCAAATATGTGACCCTTTAAGTCTCAGAAATAAAAATACGAAAATATTGCCGTGTAGGACAATTTCGATCTCCTAGTTTTATATATTTTCGAGTGTGCGACATGTTTAGTAAAATAGATATCAATTTAAAAAGTATTTACTTCAATGCCAATTCAATGGCCTATAGCGAATAACCCTTTCAATGCTAGTGAACATCCGGTAGTACCGCAAACATAATCAACTGTGACTATGATTAGCTCTGTTAAAATACATGTGAGATTTAAAAGGTGCTGTCCTATATTTGAATATGTTTCAATGTGAATACAATATAAAAGTGTAGGTATCACATGAATTCCTGTCCAGGCAAACGTATAACTCTTTAGTACCGAAAACACGCAAGCGTATAGGGCCTACCTATACATTTACTAAAAGCTTTATTGCTTAAAATGGTGCATATTTTCAAGTAATATTTATAGAATTACACACACACTCACAAATATGTATCTAGTTTGCTGGTATACTTATTGTTACTTATTGTAGTCGTCAGAATCTGAGGTCTGTAGACGTCAGATTGATATTTCTAAAGTCTATCCCCGCACTGTAAGAGTAAAAATATTTATAATGGCGTAGACCCAAAATATAGGTATTCAAATGAATCAAGAAGAGCTGGCTAGGACATTTTTGATCATTTCAAATCGAAAAGAAACATTGGCCTCCAAAGTTTTCATAAAAAATTCACATGAATCAAGAAGAGCTGGCTAGGACATTTCTGATCATTTCAAATCGAAAAGAAACATTGGCCTCCAAGGTTTTCATAAAAAGATTCCGCGCTTTAATTTTTAATCCCAGGTAATTCGATCTCATCCATCAATGGTGCAAATGCAATAATTATTGATGCTAATATGCAGCGTTTCACATGCTCAGTGGCCACCGTGTGTCATTCACATCGATGGCAGAGAAATTCACGCGATACATTTCAGGTTGTTGTTGTAGTAGACCATATCCATGTATATGCGTGTTGATTGCCACTTCGAGGAAAGTGTCAAAATTGAGATAAGAGGACTGGTGGATCCCGAGGTAACATTTACCATGCTCAAACTGATTGAATAATATTTCTCTCCCATGCTCAAAATAACAAATCCCTTGCCAAGTGCTGCACTGATTACATTCCGAAAATCCATAAAAATAGAACTCGACAAGACATATTTTAGTGGAGGAAATTATATTATGTGTTTTTGGGTTGCTGTGGCAACGTAGCAAGTGGGCCGAAAGCCCAATTCATCAGTTATTTATTCCGTATTTCTTATTTTGAACATGCATGTCTGAAATTAAATTTCAATTAAATATCAAGGAGCCAAAATAACTACTGATTTTTTGATGATTTTAGCCTGTTTGTGTCGCTTTAAAAACCATCTAATTTGTGTTCATTTTAATTATGGACGAATATTTTGCATCTAGGATACAAAGGGTTAATACATGAAGTACAAATGATCAACATGTAATACTATTTTAAAATTACACAGCTTTATTAAAAAATATATATTATAAGGAAAATAATGCTTCCATTAAAAATGTTGTTGTGTTTCTTTGAAAACATTTTGTTGTTATTGCTCATTCCAATTCTTTACAAATGTTGGTATGTAGCACTTTAAGGGTTAATGATTGCAAAAAAATGTAAACCTTTCATTACTATTACAAAAAGTACATAACCGAGTTATGAAAACATATATTGTGGGGAAAAGAACGTTCCTATCATAATGTGTGTTCATTTAAATCACAATGCCTAGATCTGGTACTTAAAGGGTTAATAACTAAACAAATGCTGGGTGGCATAAAAATAATCTATCATGGTTGAAATAAAATATCCATATATAAATTATAGACCTTAATACACTGCCCATGTGTTTTCTTGTAATATTTTCCTGCAATTACAATTGTTTATTAAAAATAAACAATTGTAATTTTTCAATTGTTTTACTATGGGTCTTAAAGGGTTAGCCCACCAATTTTTTGTTCAAATTCACCGCATTGGTATCCCCAATATTCATATTCTTCAGATTCAAAACTTTAATTTGGTATAGGATAAATCTTGTTTAAATTTTAGTTTGGGTGGTGAAAAAAATCTCACAATATTGCTAAAGCGCTATATGAAATGAATATAGTTCCTATGCAAGTCATTCACCAGGTGTCACAGCAGTAGTCAGCCATCGCGTGTGGTGTATGCAGACTGCCGATATAAGCAGAAAACAATTGTTTACACCAACAATATTGATGACAATGTAATGATTACAGCACACTCCGACGCAATAATTTAACATAACCCCATAATATAATAGCTATAACTGTATGCTGAAAAATATTTTATTACGAGATATGTTTCTATAGTGGAGCTGAAGCTTTTTTTCATTGCTATGTTCCTCCTCGTATACCACGGATCATCAAAGACGTGTATGTTCAATGTAGAATATGTGTTTATGATTACATCTTTAGACTTTTAGATGAAATCATTAATTTTTCAATTCACTCATATTTTGAGTGTTTTTAAGCAAAAACTCGTGATCTAGCGTAGCGGTGGATGACCCGCATTGAAAAGGTGTTGGTCGTTGATTGCTGTGTACGATTTACCCAAGAAAAACACGTTTACAACATCACCAGGCTGCCAACTTGTTGCGGATACTTTTTCTAACATGGTGTCCTGCTTTTAGTCCAGGGCATTTAAAATAAAAATGAAATGAATCGGGCTTTAGGCCACCTTTGTGCACATATAGGCTAAACTGGGCCAGGAGAACCTCCTGAGGATGGTGAGATGATTGAGATGACACTGTCCTCCAGATACAGGATTCGAAATTCGAGCCCTGGCGGTCTGAGGCCGAGCACGCTACCTCTCGGTCACGGAGGCTCCCCACAATACTGACTTTCACACGTGGATGGGGAAGAAACAATTTTGTTTCTTTGAAACCGCCGAGACCGGGAACCGAACCCCGAACTCTGGCGTGAAAGGCAGCGGTGCTAACCACTACCCTAGGGCCCCCGCCCCTCCAGGGCATTTAAGCCAAAAGAGTAGTGAACATGGGAGCAAATTGCAACAGAAGCTTTCTTGACCTTTTTGAGTTCATTAACATATCTACAATGACAAAAAAGGTCAGCCAGAAAAAAATCGGATTTTTTTTATGTGCCTTTTTGTGAGGGTACCCTAAAATGGCTAAATCACTCAACCAAATCTTATGATGTTTTGAAAAAGTAATTGTTTGCTACCCAGAAGTCTTTGAAATACTTCCAAACACAAACTAAAAAAAGAATAGAAATAGGGCTCCAATAAAAAAATATCTCTGTATGGGCAATATTCGGAAAATATGAATATATTGTTTGAAGTAAAAAAAAAATTAAAACAACAGCTACAATTTTTGAGAGGCAATAAAGAAGAAAGACATAATGCATTCTCGTGTTCAGTGGGAACAAATAGCAACAGAAGCTTTTTTGATTTTTTTGAAGTCATTAACAATGAACAAAAAAATCTCAAGCCATGAAAATTCGGAAACTTTTTTTAGGGCCTTTTTGTGAAGGTACACTGAAATAGCTAAATGATGGTTATCACTCAACCAACTCATATTAAATAGTTTGTTACCCAGAAATATTTCAAATACTTCCGAACGCAAACTAATAGAGAATAGAAGTAGGGCTCCAATAAAAAATAACTCTTTGTGCGCAATATTTGGAAATCTGGGTGTAATATTAAAAGTAAAAAAAAAAGAAATATTAGCCACATTTTGAGAGGTAAAAAAGAAGAAATACATAATGCATTTTCGTGTTCAGTAGACCTAATCAGACATGGGGTATTCGTATTCAGTATTCGTATTCATCTGTATTCGATTACATTTTTTTTAGTATTCATGTGTATTCAGTATTCATAAAAAATTAAGAACACAAGCATTCGTATTGTATTCAAATACTTTTTTAAAAGCCCTGTATTCATGACTACTTTTTGAATACATTTTGAATACATATCATATATCGCAGAGATTAGTAAAAAAATCCAAAATTATATTTCTTTTTTTCTTGGTTACTAATAAAATAAAAATAAATAATGGTAACTTAGGCCTAATGTTATTTATTTTTATTGGTATATAAGCTTGGTACGATTATTCATATTTCGCAGGGCAGTGGGAGCGGCTGCGAGGCATTCCTGTCACACTGGTCTAACTGATGAGCGCCAGAGAAATTTAGACAGTTTAAGTGCCAACGGTTTTTAAAAGCGATTAGTGGATTAGTGTAATATGACATTCTTTAAACAGGCACAACTAATTTATTTGTTCCTCCTTGCTGATCTTACACACGCAGACCATAGCTAAGTTGTGAAAAAGAGCAATTGACCAAATATTTCTGTGTCTTAACTCGTTGCATTTTGACTTGACACTAATAAAACCGTTATGTCTATACGGTGCCTGACGCTAAAAAAGCTGACCAAAACAAATCACTGGTCACGGCTGATTTCACAAACCTGAGACAGGACAACAAGCTATACTCCCTTAATCTTAGGGCGTTTAGGCCTTTATTAAAAATACGGTACCGATATCTGGAAAAACGATGACATTCGTTGTTGGTACATGCATTCAATTTTATTGGTCACAGAATGTCCCGACTACTGACGATCACCGACATTGCCTCTCCCCTGTCATCGCCATTAGAAAAATCCGTTCACCCTCTATTTTGTGACAACATCTTAATATTTGATTGGTTACAAACCACGGCCGACATCCCTACCCCCACCCTGCCCTGCCAAGTCTGCCAAAGAACAAAGGAACACGCCTAATTGACACCTCTACCACTGGTGCGTAGAAAATAATCCACACAGATGAACACCTCAGCGAAGACGCAGCTTATCAACTTAACAATGACTATGCAACTAACCATATCGGTGCTAGAATCCTCTCATTAAAATGTCTATGGAACCACATTTTATTTTCTAGAATTTTTGTGCACAAAAAATAGCCATATGCATTATTCACCTGAAACAATATAAAATATCTTTTCTATATAATAAAATAATACAACTAAATAGGGCCTACCAAAATCTGTATAAATGCTGAGCTATATATATTTATTTATATGTAGCCCGAGATGTCATCGTATTTCACGAGTAGTAAACGGGCTCCAACTTAATGCTGTACCTATATTCTAGACATTAAATATAATGCAATATTGCACCAATATATTGACAATTGATGCATAAAAAGACACCATTTCTACAAATTATATATTTTATCTTTGTTATTTAATTCCAAACCCGACCTATGCGGTTTTAGGTACTAATTACTGTTAGTATATCATATTATTTCAGTGATGTTATAGACAGCCATACTGAATATATGTACAAAAATATATTTATATCACTAGTGACATTTTAAAGTTTTAAATATAATGTATTCGAATTTGTATTCGAATACATTTGAAAAGTAATGTATTCGTATTCGAATACATTTTTAAAATGGAGTATTTGTATTCGTATTCATGACTTTACAATGTATTCGTATTCGATTACATTTGTATGTATTCGACCCCATGTGTGGACTTAATTTTATTTTAAATTGCTTCATGGATCAGCTGGTAGATCTGTCATGATCAGTATTAGATAAATATCAACAATTCCCCATCCCCAATCCAATGACCGTAGTTGAGTAGCTCACCCCCATTGCTGAGCTCTGAGACACTCATATTAGGATAGACATGTATACATAGCTGTTGTCAACAGATAATGAGCACAATTGTGTGCTCGTGGCGGACTTTCCATTTTAGTACATCCATGAATTTAAATTTTACCTTGTTAAAGGTATAAATATTTTATTTGATGAGCGACTATTGCTTGCTGATTTTTAATTATATGAATTAATTTATTATTGCAAAAACTGTTCACAGTGTACTCACAATGTTTCTATAAATAATTGAAGCCTTAGAATCTATTGAGATAAGGTGGACGCATAAATTTATTAATAATAATAATAATACTAATAATAATAATAATAATAATAATAATAATAATAATAAAAATAATAATAAAAATAATAATAATAATAATAATAATATTAATAATAATAATAATAATAATAATAATAATAATAATAATAATAATAATAATAATAATAATAATAATAATAATAATTTCCCCTTAATATCATAGGAATCATAACTACAACAATATTAAGAGTAATATTTTCATTTCATTTACTACGCGACGCAGTAGGGCTTTCGGATCACGTTGCAACTAAAATTAGTCCTCTAGCCCCAAAATCCGCCGAGTTATAGAGGTTTCATTTTTTAATGATATGATCATGAATGATATGATTAATGCCATAGGCATTAACTTGTAATAATAATAATAATAAAAATAATAATAATAATAATTTCTCATTAATATCATAGGAATCATAACTACAACAATAATAAGAGTATTATTTTCATTTTCACTCCTAATAATTTCCCCTTAATATCATAGGAATCATAACTACAACAATAATAAGAGTAATATTCTCATTTTCATTTACCACGCGACGAAGTAGGGCCTCGGGATAGTAAGTAAGTAAAATATTTGCTTTACTTCACTTTTCGGCCAGTATGGCCATTTAAGTGAAAATTCCAGGTATTACAATATCCCATATTGTATAGTTAAAGTAGTAAAGGAAAGACAAAGCTACTAAAAGCATGTTCTTACTAAAATATTCAGTTTAAAGTGTTTGATATAATAAGATGACGATGCTCCTGGCACCTATATGTAACGAGTCTGATGACATGTTGAAGCGCAACACAGTTTAATGGGTATAAAAATATCAGTATAAATAATGTAAAATATGAAGTGATTATAAAATGAACGACTTTTCAAGTCACTATATCTCCATAAAATTGGAGTGATTGTATAAAAACTACAAGTCTAAGTCAAAACAGTGTCATTCTCAAAACAAATATATAATATATACTATATTACTATATACTATAATCAAAAAAAGTAAACCCATTTAGACATAAATATGAATGACATAAACAATGAACAGAGAAACCATTAAGTAAGTAAGTAAATGTCTTCTTTACTTCACTTTTCGGCCAGTATGGCCAGAGAAATCATAAAACCACAAAAAAGTCTCAAAAATTAAAGACTTACAGTGCCCCCACAGTTGGTAATAAGCTCTGTGATATTGGAGGACATCACAGAGCGATCACGAACCGTGAGGACACCGTAAGTCACCACAGGCTAATTGCACGGCAATGGCTTCTCTATGACATGCTGCATTATCCGCCAGGATGCCACAGAGAAACCATTAAAACAATGAAGTGAAAAAATAATTATATTGCAATGTTTTTTTTCGGACATCCCGTCCAACACCAGGATGCCAAAGAGAAACCACTGCAAACACAAAAAAAACAAATCGTAGAGGAATTATGAGTAGATCTACAATGAATACAATAAAAAAATATATAAAATATATAAATATGAATATATAAAAATATATAAAGAATTTGAACTGAAAACAATTCGAAAACAAACATAACAACCTCAGTGAAAAACCCTAAACCACCGGAAAGTAAACACAAAAAAACTTCACGTCAAAAAAATAGAAAAACCTGGTTCGATGAAAGGTTTGGGTGTGCTTGGCCTTCTAAGAAGTTGTCCAGGGGGGACCACGCGGAGGTGACACCCTTTCCCCCCCCCCCCCCAGGGCTCGGGATCCCGTTGCAACTAAAATAAGTCCTCTAGCCCCAAAATCTGCCGAATTATAGAGATTTCATTTTTTAATGATATGATCATGAATGATATGATTAATGATATATGCATTAACTTGTAATAATAATAATAATAATAATAATAATAATAATAATAATAATAATAATAATAATAATAATAATAATAATAATAATAATAATAATAATAATAATAATAATAATAATAATAATAATAATAATAATAATAACCATAATCATAATAATAATAAGATTAATAATAATAATAATAATAATAATAATAATAATAATAATAATAATAATAATAATAATAATAATAATAATAATAATAATAATAATAATAATAATAATAATAATAATAATAATAACAACAATAACAATAATAATAATAATAATAATAATAATAATAATAATAATAATAATAATAATAATAATAATAATAATAATAATAATAATAATAATAATAATAATAATAATAATAATAATAATAACAACAATAACAATAACAAAAATAATAATAATAATAATAATAATAATAATAATAATAATAATAATAATAATAATAATAATAATAATAATAATAATAATAATAATAATAATAATAATAATAATAATGTATTTCAGCATTGGGGCAGTGTTGCCAGTGTCATTATACTAAAGTGATTTGCATAAGCATCAACTCACGCAACACTCTTGACACACAAAAAAAAAATTGTGCTCGAAGTATTCTGCATTTCTGTAATAAAAGCAGTCTTGCTTGTGGAATGTTACAAAAAAGTTATGTTTAGTTGTTCTATTTTGTTGTTTTATTCCTCATATTGCAATTTTTTTTTAATTTTTGTCCGGGGCTTAAAATTATGTATTCTCATTTATCCTTGGGTAGCATCCAAAGAGACTGCCTTTATACACACTTAATTTCAGAGATGACCGTCGTTATGTTTGTTTTTAAATATCATATTTTGTTCTCACGTTTATCTGTACATTATTGGGCCCGAAATATCCGACGGATTTTCAGAGCAGTTGGATCAGATGAAAACAAAATGTAATAAAGACGACTGTATGATGCTGACTCTGATGATATACGGTGTAATATTTTGTGAAAAATATCATAATTTGACAATAATAAAATACAATTCAATAATTACTATCATTGTAATTAATCTTATGTCACTTTTCATTGTACTTGACTAAATTAAAACACATTTATATAAAAAAAATAATACAAAAGCAGTACCAAATCAGTGTCGCTTGCGACTGAAAATTTATATTTCTAAATGACACAAGGACGTTTACACCATACTCAGTCAGTTGTAATATATTGATATAGCTACATGTATGCTGATGTTATTTTCTTACTCTCATATTACCATGGGGAGCTTTTTAATGTAATGTGATGTTTAAAGTAGAAATACAGATCATTTGGAATGTTTGGTATTGGAAAATATAAGATTTGCTTCATAAAAAATGCTGATTATGTTAGCATTTCTAAATTGATTATGTTCTAGATCATTTTTTATTTATACTTGACAAAATTAAAAAGTATTTTTCTAAATATAGATATATAATTATTAGGTATAAAATCAAGTGTATATATACATCTCAAATCACTGTTACGTTTGTCGCTTGCTGAGGGTGTCTATTCCTAAAATGGAGAAGGAGGTAATGTAATTACTTCATACTCAATCAATTTTATTTTATTGATATAGCTATTTTGGTGTTATATCCTTACTCCCATATAATGTTGGAGTTTATAAGGTGTACATATATATATAAGTTTATCTTCATAGTAAATTACAGACGATTTATGTATGTTTGAGATTGAAACAATATGGAATTTTGTTAATAAAAATGATGATTACGGTAAAGCAAAAAAAAATATTCAAACCTGAGAAAGATCCATTTGCAGACATGAAATCACATATCAAAGCTTTTTCATTTACTCGGTCGAGTGCGGTAGCTCCCCTACTAAAATGAAACATGTAAGTCAAGTGAAATATGCTGATATTTTAGTGGGGTTTTTTCTAAAAAAGCTCATTATGGGTTAAAATTTGGGTAACACCAGATTTGTGATAGGCCTATAGAGTTTTACGATATATGTGATAATCAGTAGCATGTTGCATATAATTTAAGTACAAATTATTATTCATTAAAAAATATCATGCATTTGGTAATTTGGTAGTTGTGCTGTTACAAACAACGTCCTAGTCATCTCAGACAACCTAGAGACTTATCGTTGCAAGTGCCTCTGAGGGCTACTACCACCCTACATGCACCCTCCCCCCCCCCCCCCACACACACACAACCCTCCCACACCAATTTTTGTTTAAGCCTTAATATGTCCAAAACACGAAATGAGATGTTAAAAGTAAAAAAAGGGACGAACTTTAAATTTTGACCACTTTTATGGAAGTACCCCAAATCCATTTTTTCAATTTCGCGTCATTTAGAATAAGGGAGTAGCTAGGTTACTCAAACGTCCATAATTTCTGGCCTGTTAGCCCGATCTACACATGCTGTATACCATATGAAAAGAAATTTAATTCCCCTTCTTACGATATACACATCGTTTTAGTGGATACTCATCACTCTACATTTATTCGAACATAATTTATATTACTAAATTATAAACATTAGCAACAAAATCAACTGATGATATCAAACAACGTTTACCCCTTCAAAAACCCTCCCACACCAATTTGTTAAGGGACGCACCATTAGATATCTGGGGGGGGGGGGGGCGTAGAATTTTTGTTGCTTGCAAACTTTTTTTTTACCTCCGAGAGAAAACAATATATTTTTTTGGCAATCAACGTCTGACAATTTTTTTTTTATTGTTTCATCGAAGAAATGTTTTGTCGTATGCTTTCCCTATTATGTAGGTTACCATTTGGTGTTTTTTTCTGGTCAACATATTTTTCATAAATTTCGACAACAAACTTTTTTTTTCTGCCCACATTTTCAACAAGCTTTTTTTTCTGACTTTTGTGGCGACAAACTTTTTTGTCATTCTTTCTCTACCCCCCCCCCCCAGATATCAAATGGTGCGTCCCTAAGAGCTATGGTATGCCCAAAACATGAAAGGAGATGGTAAAGTGGCTCTCACACATAGCTGAGTTGGACCACGAGCTTAGCCGAGCTAGTTAGAACGATCTCGCCCTCCACTATGATCCGGGTTAGAACGCAGCATGTATCTGAAACGTAAGATAATCACATCATCACAAATGGTTAAAAAGGCCGAAATACTTTTCCGGAGGTGTTTTAAAAAGGCTCTCACTTGATAAATAACTGATGGAATGTTTCAAAATCAGCTGAGTGTGTGCATAAAAGGTTACTAAGTTAGGTCAACTCAATTTAAATGTATTTCGAGGGCGTTAATAGGGGTAAATCGATCGCGTGCCGCCGGCGACACGCTATCTTACGGTTCAGATATGGAATGCTTGCTAACCCGTAACACGTTGTGGAGGGTGGCGTTTGCTAACCAAGCCGAGCTGAACTCATGCTTAACTCGCAAACAACTCTTACAGCTCGCTCTTTACTCTTAGAACTCTTTCTTTGCTCTTAGAGTTTATCGACACACTCGGGAATTGGATTTTTTTTTAACATTTTTAAAAATTGTTCACGAGCTCTTTCATGTCATTTCACTCGTAATGCACTCGTACAGCACGTAGCACACTCGTAGATCGCTCTTATAACTCTTAGCTCACTCTTGGAGCACGTAGAGCGCTCCTGCTTTGCTTATGAATAAAATGTAGGAGCTGTAAGATGTGCACGAGTAATGTAAGAGTAGAACTCGTATATCAATCTTATGTCACTCGTAGTACACTCCTGTGGCTCGCAGTACACTCGTATATCACGTAGGGCACTCTTAGAGTACTCTTAGTGTTCTTAGATCACTCTTGGATGACTCTTGAAACACCTACGTTGAGCTCGTATATAACTCGCAGGTGAATCGTGATTAACTCGTACAACTCGTACATCACTCTTAGACATCTTATTTTTGGGAAGATCGTGGTTCACTCGGCAATAATTTAGCTCGGCTCCCAACTCGGCTATGTGTGAGAGCCCCTTTAGTGTAAAAAATAGTGACGAAATTTATATTTTGACCACTTATATGGACGGACCCAAAACCCATTTAACAATATCGCGTCATTTAGAAAAAGGGGTATAGTCTCGTGCACCCGTGCACCCACGGAAATATCCTTCTAATTGGTGTATATAGCTTGAAAAAACCTGTAGAAAACGATTAGCTATGTTAACACGTGTACCGCCATTACCGAAAAATGTATATTTAGTTATAGCTAGAGTGATCCAATGTGTTTAAAAATATTTAGCATGCAAATTAGCGCTGCCATTAATGAGAAATTAATATCTATTTATAGCTCGATTAATATCACAGATGACGGCACAAAAAGGGTGTCTATGCCCATGTTTTGAGGGTCAATATAGACATAAGACCATTTTTTGAGTCATTCTATGTGTTGCAGAAAAAAATGCACCATTAATATATAAAAAATGAATTTAATTCATATGTCACTCAATAGGCCTATCGTTGAAAACTGAACAATTAAAAAGTTTCTACCCTTAGGTTCTAAGGGTTAGGGAACACAATTATCATATAATAAAATTGATCTAGTATGTTTGAAAAACACTAACTGCGCTTCCAACATTTTACAAAATGACTGGAACGATTTTTTAAAAATACCCTAATGTTAGGTTAGATGATAATACCGGATAGGCCTGGTTCAGACCAGAAATTATAGACTAGCCTACTCCCTTATTCTAAATGACGCGATATTGTAAAAATGGATTTTGGGGTACTGCCAAAAAAGTGGTCAAAATTTAAAGTATGTCCCTATTTTTTAGTGTTAACATTTCGTGTTAACATACTAAGGTCCCAAAAAGAAATAAGTGTGGGAGGGTTGTGTATGTGTGTGTGGGGCGGGGGGGGGGGGTGCGGTGCACGTGGGGTGGTAGTAGCCCGTGGCCTACATGTGTTAGGCTACGCATTCAATTTCTTTAAACTTATTTTTCTGTACAGGTTTTTATCCAATCAACATGAAATTTGGACACGATATTCCCAGAGTAGTCGGGAGGTGTGCTATGACTTTCTAAGTCATCCATCGTGTTCTTCCGGATTTATCCAGGATATTCTAGATCACTATACTTTTGAATGGCAAAAGACAGTTTTTGCTTATTTGTAAAGTGAGCAGATACTGCCTTTAGGCTTTCACGGCAGTAGGCCTATAATAGGGTCCAATGTTTGTACAGTTGTTTACATGGCGGGTGATTCTCCATTGCCAGGAGGGTGTACAGCGTGCCCCTATGTTCAGACCTACTCCACCCTTTAGTCTCTAGATTTGATAAAAAATACATTGATCCAATGTTTCAATTCCGGTTAGCATCGGAGGCAGTGGCCTAATATTGAACCAATATTGTGTATTTGGTGTAACCTGGGGGTACCAGGTTCGAATCCCGGTCGGGACGGATATTTGTCATCGTGGTTGTGCATATACAGTGCTCCAAACTGTTCAAAGGCATGGAGTGTACAGTGCTGCCTATGGTACTGTGCACTATAAAGAACCCTTGAAGTCATTCGAAATAAGAGTAGGGCATAGTCCCGGCTCCGGGCTTCCTCCTGTCGCGATATTGCCATGATTGTGCAGAAAGCGACGTAAAGCAATATTCATTCATTTTTTTGTATTTGGTATGGACAGTTGAAACCTTTTAAATGCTACAATTAAAATAACAGTTTGAATTCTATTCAAACAAAAAAACGTTGAATCAATGTTGTTTTAATGTTGGGCTAGCGTCGGGGATAGTGATACAACATTAAGTCAACAAAGAGTCAAGTCGATGTGTGTACTGGGAACTCTGAATTCGATTCCATATGACAAACAAATATATCTATTTACAAGTGAAAAAGCTCAGTGGGGACTTCTGAAATTTAAATTCTGAAGTCCAAAATTACAGTTCAGAATGGCTGCCAAAAAACTCATAAGCAAAATTCCAATCAATCTGTAATAATAAAAATAACCCAACAAAATTCAAAATGGCCGCCCCAGAAACCTAGCCCAAATATTATTGTTACTTGAAAAGTCACAATTCTCCTCTAATATATATTATTATTATCGAGAATAATGGCTATATACTTGGGTTTTGCGAGTTCATTGGTACCATTAGTTTTGTGCTTCAATGTCAAGTCTATACACTGATGTACTAATCGCGCCATTTAAAATTAATGTACACTACCCTCACACGAAAATTATCACCCCGGAAAATACACCTCGACGCCATGACGGATTGGGTGGTGTTTTTTCTCAGTTTTAAAAATATATATGCCATGTACACATTTAAATACCACTCAGTTTTAAGGATATACACATCCAGGTTTAGAAAGTATAGCTTAAATAAATATGTGGCCAATAATTATGTTTTATTAAGTCGTTTCCAATGACCATGTTGCCTAGTTTATTTTGATGTCGATTTGATTATTTGTAATAAAAAAATGTTTCAACGTAGGCCTATGTGTAGAGATACCTATTTAATCCATTGCATCATAAAATACATCGATTGACTGGAAATGTAGTTATACTTTAGTTATTATGGCATATTGCATGTGTAGATGGTAAACTAGAACTGCAAAGACAGACGTTCGCGAAACCTGGTAACCCTGCCCTCTAATTTTAGACAGGTTAGGGGGTACCCCCACATAAGCGGTCGAAATATATAGTGTGTCCCTATTTTTTACTGGTGACATCTTATTTCATGTTTCGGATATATCAAAGCTTAAAAAAGAGTTGGTGTGGGTGAGTGGTGGGGGTGCACGGTGGAATAAATTCAGGGGGTCAAATGCATATTTTTGGTCGAACCTGAAAAGTAGGTCAGAAGTTTTTTTTCTCAGTGTTTCTATGTTATATATGTATTGTACTCCATGAAACTGCATGATGGCATTCTCACAACATTGAGCATTTTTACATAACACGTTTTATTAAATAAAGTCAATCGGGATGCAAAATAATGATTTTACACTGTTCGAAAAATATAAATCTTTATATAAAGCACTAACCTAATCTATATTTGCAATTATTGGAAATAGTATGTCTTCTGTATTAACAAAAGTGATTTCATAATTGCACAAATTGATTGAACCGGAAGTTTGGGGGTATGTGAACCCTATGATCCCAAGGTCTTGCATAAACGCAATTACCATTGTGAAAACCTCAAATTTCACAATAATATAAGTCAGTGACATATCAAAATGAAAGGAATTTCATTACGCACCTCTATGTGATGTCGCAGAGTAATTATAAAAAAATTGTACAACAATAATAATAACAATAATTATTATTATTATATATATCGACGAGATAATATAAAGTATAATTGTGGTCATACGTTCTAAAATTGTATATATTACGTCATCCAATGATGTTAGCCCAACACTTAACATCGAAGTTTCCGTTTATAGATGTATACATTTGTTTGAAAGAAATCATTGTGTGGACTGTGGTTTATTACCTATGCCAAAGGAGGTTATTTTTTTGTCATGATCGTTTGTCTGTCTGTTTTTCCGCCAGCAGGAGTATGTACAAAGTAATGAATGTATTTGCATGAAACTTTTACCAGAGGTGAGTCTCGGATCCAGGAACCATCCATTAAATTTTCAAATGATCCGGAGTATTGTACGATCCGGATCCAATACACATTCACTGCTGCGGAGGTTTGCAGTCTCTGACTGACTGTCTAGCTCTATTTGATATGTCTATGCTTCTGCAAGTACTACCTATCACATTATACCTGTATTGCAATGTATGAGTGATCCATGGCTTGATTGATGATAGGTATTGTAACGCCAGCTAAGTGTTCGCTGTGAATCAAAATAAATTTGAAATTATTTTCATTCATTTGGAATTACTTGTGCGAACTGTTCGTGATTGATAATTCAGATTATGAGGGTTCAGCAGCTAATGACAATAAATTTATGCTTTCTTTTAAGCGCGGGGACACAACAGTTAAAACATTTTCAAAAGAGGGATCAATACGACCGCAGATTATCATAATTTTAATAACGTGTTTATCATATACTATGATCCAAAAAAGTGTGACATGCCTGCGTCTTTCGCACTATCAGAGTTGCCACTAAGTCAAGAGAGCGCGTTGAACATGTTAAAGGAGGGCCAATTAAGCGTTAATTGTATAAGCATGTTTTTCATGCAATCTACAAACCATCAACACGATTAAACTGAATTATTCGTAGAAAAGCGGACAGTGTGTTAAACTCAAAACACAATAGGCGTATCACTTATTGATATTCCACATGTACACCATGACACTGCTAATAACAGATATGACACATTTCCAGTCATTGGCGACAGGTCACAATTTACAATTATGAAATCAAACCCGCAACTGTATAAAATTATGACAGATGTCCTTTGAGTATATCCAGATAATTGTTTTCCAGAGACGTATCTCCGGGTTGGTGGTATACATCTATTCGTGGGTGCCACCGGTGTATTGAACTCTGATGACAGGATCCGTGGTGTAGACTTACATTTATGCATTTAAACACAAAATGTTAAAGTAATGTCACTACATGAAGGCTTTTATAGATGCGTTACTACAATCCAGCACTACATTTTTTGGGCACGAATAACCAGATGTAGACTATTTGCAGTGTATCTAAAGTTGAAACATAAAATTCTCCCTGTTCCAGCAGCTTTGGTGACTGCTGCTAGTAATAACAAGCAGCTTATCACACTGAATATGTCATGACACGCAACAGGATGAAGGTCTTATTCAAAACATACAAAATAGCACGTTCACACTATTAACTGATCAATACGAGGACAGATCTAAATATTAACATTCGGAAAGTCATCGGCAAAACAAGACAATAATCATGAAGGAGCTGACAACAGCATATAGTGACCTTCAGAGGGGGTATTCGACATATTAAACTGTGATGGCTGGCGATACATAATTATGTACAGACCAATCTGTTGCACAGTTTTATGAGACAAAACATTGATATTCTCATTAATATGCAATCGTCCATACAGAAAATGTTATATAAATTAAAGTGATCACTGCTGAATACTCTGACCTCATTCCAAACCTGCTGCCAGGACCCTTCTTACCTCGATGTGAAGCTTTGGAATAGGAATTATGTTGAATATCACCTTACAAAATGTATTGAGGCTTCTTGAAGATATTAATGATTTCTGGCCCTCACGATGCATTAAAGCATCATTTTACATCCCTGAAAAACGACTTATTTTCATACAATCAAGGGTTTTAGAATGAACATTTCCATGAAACTGGTTTACCAATAGATGGCAATTTTTCACGCACATCAAATCATCTTTATCCACTACAAGTCGAGAATTGCGACAGCAATTCGCGGCTTGTAGTTGATGAAGATGACAATGGTAAACTCAGGCTTGAAAGGGTTAAGGAGCATCACCTGGTGATAACTATGTTGATTGCCACCAACTGAGCAAGCCTTCAAGGAATATTTGAAAATAGAACATTTACAAACTTTCCGGGGAAGAATGCCCTGATGCTTGAGCCACAAAAGTTAGATCCGTTAGTATATGGATGAAACATATAGACGGGAATATGTTATGTTCAACAACAGTTCCTGAAGGAAGTCAACTGGTCCCAGATAGCACCTCAACTTGTCCCTAATTACATAAACAATCTTCAAGTTAGTATACTTGTTCCAGTAATAACCATGTGATAGTGTTCGATGTGGAAGCAACTAAGTAGAGATGAAACATATAGACGGGAATATGTTATGTTCAACTACAGTTCCTGAAGGAAGTCAACTGGTCCCAGATAGCACCTCAACTTGTCCCTAATTACATAAACAATACTCATGTTAGTATACTTGTTCCAGTAATAACCATGTGATAGTGTTCGATGTGGAAGCAACTAAGTAGAAATACGCATCGTCTTGTCTCAGAATATGATGCATACTATACCAGGATTCACATTCACCGTGGTGGATGAATTTCGCCGATTACTCCGTCAATTCTCAATCAATCTTCATGAAAGTTTACACACACTATTCTCCATTCATGTCGTGACTACGCTGAAAGTTTCGTGGAGTTTTGATAAGTTTTTTAAAAGTTAGACCATTTGACATGTAGTAAATAAATAAAAATGTTGCCCTCTATAAAGCCATTAGCTTCGTCTCAGAATTTTAATACATGTCAAATGGTCTAACTTCTAAAATACTTATTAAAACTTCGCGAAATTTCCAGGGTAGTTACGACATGAATGGAAAATAGTGTGTGTAAAATTTCATGAAAATTGGTTGAGAATTGACTGAGGAATCCGCGGAATTCGATAATCCTGGTTGATGAATTTTATGTGAATCTGACTATAGTACTACGTACATAACAAAGATGATGAAACAAACAGTGAACAGGAAGATAGTTATATAGCAAATAACAAAATGATGGCGAAAGTGGTGGTGTCATTGCTGATTATTTAACTTGTTTAAGAGAAATAACATTTTTTTAAATAACGATTACGTACAATTTTGGTAGTTTAGCAGGTACGCTAACCTCTGAATTATTACACCACATGTTGATAATTGATATATCCATATACTGGTAGTCAGATAAAGATATACTCTGATATTAGAACTATAGATAAGAAACAAAAATGTTAAATATCATGAATTATTTACTCATCTGTTAAGCTGTTATACCACAAGAAAGGAACATAGCTACGTCATAGTTGAATGCAGACCGCATTGTCATTGATGAACCAAGTTCATATTTTGCGCAGCACAAACATATGCCTTGACACAGAGGCTGGCCAATTTGCATTTAGATTTACCTAATTAGGGCTCACAAATTTTCACTGTGTGTCTCAATAGCGGCCGGGCATCTAAACATAAATATAATCAATTGCTACACAATTCAAGCCATATAATATCATGATATTTCATCCCAGCAAATAGATACGGTAATAAGCCTAGACAGTGGGGGACCATAATGTAATAAATTTGCACATCTGGCCAAAATTGTAAAAATTGGTGTACAAGCCCACAATGCAATACTCTTTCATATTTTTGATGGATCCAATCTTAAAAATGGCTTGATCCACCATTTAAGGCAAAATTCAAAATGGCCGCCACTCGAAAACCTAAAATTATCATATCTTGGCAACATATGGCCCAAATTTTACAGTGTTGACATCAATATTATATATTTGGATGACGAGAAATCTATTTTTAATGGTTCACAAGTGATGAAATTACACGTTTAGTTTAATTTAAAATGTCCAAACTGATGCTTTCCAGGTTCAGCTCCTGGCCCCCTGACTATTAGTCCCTTTGAGTGGTACAGATCATCACAAGTTTAGCGGTAGTTTGATGTAGCTAAATTAACTGATTAAATAATAGAAGCCCCGAGAAGGCAAAAAGAGAGCTGTGCTCTTTTGTGCTCGATTAAATATGCTGCGATTTTGTTGGTATAATATAAGTGAAGACAAACAAGACTACATAAGTCCAGGAGCTCCCGCTCCGAATTAGAATTTGATTTAAGCAATTTTGTATAGGGTTATTAATGTAGTCCTAGTCTAGGTCAAAAATCAAGACGCAAGACAACTAGGTCTAAGAAGCCCAGTCTAAGAGTAAGATAAGAACTAGACAGTCTGTCAGAGATTGCAAACCTCCATTGAAATTAATAATCCTAATCAGTATCCCAGTAATGGTCTACCTATCTGGCATGGTTTACCCGATATCAGGCCAATCGAGTTAACTAATAGCTGATTTACGGTCATTTTGAATTCGATATAAATTAGTTAAAAACTTAGGGTGCATCCTCCCCCGAAACCTCAAATTTTGTTTTATAGTAATGGAATAACATCTAACACAGTTTGCAAAATATTGGGCATGTGAAAGTAAATAATGGCCGATAGGGGGCCATTTTGAATTTGAACGAGTCAGAATTTTTCAAGATGCATCCTCAGCTGAAATCTCACATTTCATTCTATAGTAATCGTCTAGCTATCTAGCACGGTTTACCAAATATCGGCCATGTGAAAGTGAATAATGGCCTAAAGGCGGCCATTTTGAATTTGATCAAGTCAAAATTTTCCAAGATGCATCCTCAGCTGAAATCTCACATTTCATTCTATAGTAATGGTCTAGCCATCTAGCACGGTTTATCAAATATCACCCATGTGAAAGTGAATAATGGCCATCTAGTACGGTTACTAAAAACCGGCTATGTGAAAGTGAATAATGGCCGATAGGCGGCCATTTTGAATTTGATCAAGTCAATTTTTTTCAAGATGCATCCTCTCTTGTAATCTCACATTTTGTTTATAATGGTCCAGCTATCTAACACGGTTTACCAAATATCAGCAATGTGCAAGTAAATAGTGGCCGATAGGCGGCCATTTTGAATTCGATTGAGTCGAAAGTTTTTGAAAGGCATCCTCTCTCGAAACGTCACATTTTGTTTTATAGTAATGGTCTAGCTATCTAGCACGGTTTACCAGATATCAGGCCTATCGAGGTAAATAATGCCGATTGTCGGCCATTTTGAATTTGTAAGTTAAAAATTTTCAGGGTGCATCCTCCCCCGAAAACTCACACTTTGTTTTATAGTAATCAGGTAATGGTCTAGCCATCTAGCACGGTTTACCAAATATCAGCCATGTGAAAATGAATAATGGCCGAAAAGGCGGCCATTTTAAATTTGATCAAGTCAATTTTTTTCAAGATGCATCCTCATCTGAAATCTCACATTTCGTTTTACAGTAATGGTCTAGCCATCTAGCACGGTTGACCAAATAACGGCCATGTGAAAGTGAATAATGGCCGATAAGCGGCCATTTTGAATTTTATCGAGTCAAATTTTTCCAAGATGCATCCTCTCCTGAAATCACACATTTTGTTTTATAGTAATGGTCTAGCCATCTAGCACGGTTTACCAAATAACGGCCATGTGAAAGTGAATAATGGCTGATTGGCGGCCATTTTAAACTTTGACAAAATGATTTTTTTCAAAATACATCCTCTCCTGAAGCCTTACAATTTGTTTTATAGTAATGGTGTAGATATCTTGAGCGGTTTTCATGATATTCCACAATATCAGGCCTGTCGAGGTGAATAATGGCTGATAGGCGGCCATTTTGAATTTTATCAACTTCAATTTTTTCAGGATGCATCCTCTCCTGAAACCTTACAATTTATTTGATATTAATGGTGTAGCTATCTTGAGCGGTTTTCATGATATTCCGCAATATCAGGCCTGTCGAGGTGAATAATGGCCGATAGGCGGCCATTTTTAATTTTATCGACTTGAAATTTTTCAAGATGCATCCTCTCCTGAAACCTCACAATTTGTTTTATAGTAATGGTGTAGCTATCTTGAGCGGTTTTCATGATATTCCGCAAAATCTTTCAGTCGGATTTACCGATGTTATAAATTAGGTCAAAGTGCTGGGTCAACTTCAAGGTCAAGGTCCAAAAACCTGAAAAGGCACAACTAGGGACCTTAGAGAACATGTATGTGCAATATGACTGTCATCGGCCCAGTACTTTTCAAGATCTGCTCCGGAAACGAAGTGCGCGTCAAAACGTCTAAATAGGTCATAGTTCTGAACCAGAAGTAGGTCAAAGTTCAAATACCCCAAAAGGCACAACTAGACCCCCTGGGGGTGTTGTGTGTAAAATTTGAAGACAATCGGACAAGTACTTTCAGAGATATGCTCCGGAAACGAATTGTTTACGGACGGCCCAACGGCCCAACGGCCCAACGGCCCAACGGCCCAACGGCCCAACGGCCCAACGCCGTCACATCATCATTTTCTCCTCTGCAACCTTGCGTATTGAATTCAGATTTAAAATATTTTAACCCGTCCATTAGCCACCTAGAAGTAACCCACATACCAAAAATTGTTATCCTAGCTTATTTTCTCACAAAGTTATAGGCAAAAGTAGAGGCCAAAAAAAAACGGAGGTAGAATCCATAGCTCCCTTCGCTCACCTACGGTGACGGCGGGAGCTAACAAATAGTTCTTCAAACATCGATTATGGTAACATTGATTTTTTCAACACATTTGTTTATTTGAACCTCTTATCATCGACTCCAGTTAAGCAAGAAGATAAGCTACATAATGGAGAAGATTTCTTTCTTGTAAAGTGCAGCGTAAAGGAAGTATCTCACCATACAAAACATATGCTCGAATCTCATCAAGTAAAGATAATTGACCTTGCGACGATATTGGTTGAATATTGCGACCACTCATAACAATTTAAGAAATACAAATCACAGTTATATAATTTATATTATTTATATAAAACGAAAAAAAATCCGGTTGAATTATATTTGAAAAATAGATATATCTATATTTATCTATATTTCTTTTATATTATATATATATAATATTTATTATTTGTAGGCCCCTATGGTCTCACCACTCCAAATGCCAGTCCCATTGTAACACATGTATAATGCCAACATTCTAAGGGCCGATTTCATCACTTTGATCCCTAGCTAGCCCCCAATGTGAACCACCATAATAAAGCCTGAGCTGTCCTTCCCTAAAAACAGGTCCGAAAATGGTATGCTAACAAGTACCGTTTTGCACTACTCTACCTTGAGGGTAAAAAGGCCAAGCTTGCCCAGATCTCCCTAAATATTCTTACGCCTACTCACAACAACTCTCACAACACAGTTATACCTCATGTCACACATGAAGAAAACACTGTGTGCCTACAATTTTATTATCCACAAAAATACAACATTCCTGTATATTTTTTTAATTCACCAGAAGCGGAAACAACCTTATAAGGCAATAATTTATGACGGACTTCTAATTATGATTTACAGTAAAATCACATCTTACCCCCCCCCCCCCCAGTAAATCAACTGTGCTCGTTATAGTGACAAGACAAACGCAATGAGATATACGTCGGAATGGGGAGTTCACATTAGATATTATGTGTAAAAAAACATTAAAAAAGCATCCTAACAAACACGAGACATTGACACAATGCCGATTTAATGTTGGGCCGGCATTGTTTACCCCTTCCCACTGGGCACACGACGTTGTTGCGACATTGATAAATCTTTATATAAAGCACTAACCTAATCTATATTTGCAATTATTGGAAATAGTATGTCTTCTGTATTAACAAAAGTGATTTCATAATTGCACAAATTGATTGAACCGGAAGTTTGGGGGTATGTGAACCCTATGATCCCAAGGTCTTGCATAAACGCAATTACCATTGTGAAAACCTCAAATTTCACAATAATATAAGTCAGTGACATATCAAAATGAAAGGAATTTCATTACGCACCTCTATGTGATGTCGCAGAGTAATTATAAAAAAATTGTACAACAATAATAATAACAATAATTATTATTATTATATATATCGACGAGATAATATAAAGTATAATTGTGGTCATACGTTCTAAAATTGTATATATTACGTCATCCAATGATGTTAGCCCAACACTTAACATCGAAGTTTCCGTTTATAGATGTATACATTTGTTTGAAAGAAATCATTGTGTGGACTGTGGTTTATTACCTATGCCAAAGGAGGTTATTTTTTTGTCATGATCGTTTGTCTGTCTGTTTTTCCGCCAGCAGGAGTATGTACAAAGTAATGAATGTATTTGCATGAAACTTTTACCAGAGGTGAGTCTCGGATCCAGGAACCATCCATTAAATTTTCAAATGATCCGGAGTATTGTACGATCCGGATCCAATACACATTCACTGCTGCGGAGGTTTGCAGTCTCTGACTGACTGTCTAGCTCTATTTGATATGTCTATGCTTCTGCAAGTACTACCTATCACATTATACCTGTATTGCAATGTATGAGTGATCCATGGCTTGATTGATGATAGGTATTGTAACGCCAGCTAAGTGTTCGCTGTGAATCAAAATAAATTTGAAATTATTTTCATTCATTTGGAATTACTTGTGCGAACTGTTCGTGATTGATAATTCAGATTATGAGGGTTCAGCAGCTAATGACAATAAATTTATGCTTTCTTTTAAGCGCGGGGACACAACAGTTAAAACATTTTCAAAAGAGGGATCAATACGACCGCAGATTATCATAATTTTAATAACGTGTTTATCATATACTATGATCCAAAAAAGTGTGACATGCCTGCGTCTTTCGCACTATCAGAGTTGCCACTAAGTCAAGAGAGCGCGTTGAACATGTTAAAGGAGGGCCAATTAAGCGTTAATTGTATAAGCATGTTTTTCATGCAATCTACAAACCATCAACACGATTAAACTGAATTATTCGTAGAAAAGCGGACAGTGTGTTAAACTCAAAACACAATAGGCGTATCACTTATTGATATTCCACATGTACACCATGACACTGCTAATAACAGATATGACACATTTCCAGTCATTGGCGACAGGTCACAATTTACAATTATGAAATCAAACCCGCAACTGTATAAAATTATGACAGATGTCCTTTGAGTATATCCAGATAATTGTTTTCCAGAGACGTATCTCCGGGTTGGTGGTATACATCTATTCGTGGGTGCCACCGGTGTATTGAACTCTGATGACAGGATCCGTGGTGTAGACTTACATTTATGCATTTAAACACAAAATGTTAAAGTAATGTCACTACATGAAGGCTTTTATAGATGCGTTACTACAATCCAGCACTACATTTTTTGGGCACGAATAACCAGATGTAGACTATTTGCAGTGTATCTAAAGTTGAAACATAAAATTCTCCCTGTTCCAGCAGCTTTGGTGACTGCTGCTAGTAATAACAAGCAGCTTATCACACTGAATATGTCATGACACGCAACAGGATGAAGGTCTTATTCAAAACATACAAAATAGCACGTTCACACTATTAACTGATCAATACGAGGACAGATCTAAATATTAACATTCGGAAAGTCATCGGCAAAACAAGACAATAATCATGAAGGAGCTGACAACAGCATATAGTGACCTTCAGAGGGGGTATTCGACATATTAAACTGTGATGGCTGGCGATACATAATTATGTACAGACCAATCTGTTGCACAGTTTTATGAGACAAAACATTGATATTCTCATTAATATGCAATCGTCCATACAGAAAATGTTATATAAATTAAAGTGATCACTGCTGAATACTCTGACCTCATTCCAAACCTGCTGCCAGGACCCTTCTTACCTCGATGTGAAGCTTTGGAATAGGAATTATGTTGAATATCACCTTACAAAATGTATTGAGGCTTCTTGAAGATATTAATGATTTCTGGCCCTCACGATGCATTAAAGCATCATTTTACATCCCTGAAAAACGACTTATTTTCATACAATCAAGGGTTTTAGAATGAACATTTCCATGAAACTGGTTTACCAATAGATGGCAATTTTTCACGCACATCAAATCATCTTTATCCACTACAAGTCGAGAATTGCGACAGCAATTCGCGGCTTGTAGTTGATGAAGATGACAATGGTAAACTCAGGCTTGAAAGGGTTAAGGAGCATCACCTGGTGATAACTATGTTGATTGCCACCAACTGAGCAAGCCTTCAAGGAATATTTGAAAATAGAACATTTACAAACTTTCCGGGGAAGAATGCCCTGATGCTTGAGCCACAAAAGTTAGATCCGTTAGTATATGGATGAAACATATAGACGGGAATATGTTATGTTCAACAACAGTTCCTGAAGGAAGTCAACTGGTCCCAGATAGCACCTCAACTTGTCCCTAATTACATAAACAATCTTCAAGTTAGTATACTTGTTCCAGTAATAACCATGTGATAGTGTTCGATGTGGAAGCAACTAAGTAGAGATGAAACATATAGACGGGAATATGTTATGTTCAACTACAGTTCCTGAAGGAAGTCAACTGGTCCCAGATAGCACCTCAACTTGTCCCTAATTACATAAACAATACTCATGTTAGTATACTTGTTCCAGTAATAACCATGTGATAGTGTTCGATGTGGAAGCAACTAAGTAGAAATACGCATCGTCTTGTCTCAGAATATGATGCATACTATACCAGGATTCACATTCACCGTGGTGGATGAATTTCGCCGATTACTCCGTCAATTCTCAATCAATCTTCATGAAAGTTTACACACACTATTCTCCATTCATGTCGTGACTACGCTGAAAGTTTCGTGGAGTTTTGATAAGTTTTTTAAAAGTTAGACCATTTGACATGTAGTAAATAAATAAAAATGTTGCCCTCTATAAAGCCATTAGCTTCGTCTCAGAATTTTAATACATGTCAAATGGTCTAACTTCTAAAATACTTATTAAAACTTCGCGAAATTTCCAGGGTAGTTACGACATGAATGGAAAATAGTGTGTGTAAAATTTCATGAAAATTGGTTGAGAATTGACTGAGGAATCCGCGGAATTCGATAATCCTGGTTGATGAATTTTATGTGAATCTGACTATAGTACTACGTACATAACAAAGATGATGAAACAAACAGTGAACAGGAAGATAGTTATATAGCAAATAACAAAATGATGGCGAAAGTGGTGGTGTCATTGCTGATTATTTAACTTGTTTAAGAGAAATAACATTTTTTTAAATAACGATTACGTACAATTTTGGTAGTTTAGCAGGTACGCTAACCTCTGAATTATTACACCACATGTTGATAATTGATATATCCATATACTGGTAGTCAGATAAAGATATACTCTGATATTAGAACTATAGATAAGAAACAAAAATGTTAAATATCATGAATTATTTACTCATCTGTTAAGCTGTTATACCACAAGAAAGGAACATAGCTACGTCATAGTTGAATGCAGACCGCATTGTCATTGATGAACCAAGTTCATATTTTGCGCAGCACAAACATATGCCTTGACACAGAGGCTGGCCAATTTGCATTTAGATTTACCTAATTAGGGCTCACAAATTTTCACTGTGTGTCTCAATAGCGGCCGGGCATCTAAACATAAATATAATCAATTGCTACACAATTCAAGCCATATAATATCATGATATTTCATCCCAGCAAATAGATACGGTAATAAGCCTAGACAGTGGGGGACCATAATGTAATAAATTTGCACATCTGGCCAAAATTGTAAAAATTGGTGTACAAGCCCACAATGCAATACTCTTTCATATTTTTGATGGATCCAATCTTAAAAATGGCTTGATCCACCATTTAAGGCAAAATTCAAAATGGCCGCCACTCGAAAACCTAAAATTATCATATCTTGGCAACATATGGCCCAAATTTTACAGTGTTGACATCAATATTATATATTTGGATGACGAGAAATCTATTTTTAATGGTTCACAAGTGATGAAATTACACGTTTAGTTTAATTTAAAATGTCCAAACTGATGCTTTCCAGGTTCAGCTCCTGGCCCCCTGACTATTAGTCCCTTTGAGTGGTACAGATCATCACAAGTTTAGCGGTAGTTTGATGTAGCTAAATTAACTGATTAAATAATAGAAGCCCCGAGAAGGCAAAAAGAGAGCTGTGCTCTTTTGTGCTCGATTAAATATGCTGCGATTTTGTTGGTATAATATAAGTGAAGACAAACAAGACTACATAAGTCCAGGAGCTCCCGCTCCGAATTAGAATTTGATTTAAGCAATTTTGTATAGGGTTATTAATGTAGTCCTAGTCTAGGTCAAAAATCAAGACGCAAGACAACTAGGTCTAAGAAGCCCAGTCTAAGAGTAAGATAAGAACTAGACAGTCTGTCAGAGATTGCAAACCTCCATTGAAATTAATAATCCTAATCAGTATCCCAGTAATGGTCTACCTATCTGGCATGGTTTACCCGATATCAGGCCAATCGAGTTAACTAATAGCTGATTTACGGTCATTTTGAATTCGATATAAATTAGTTAAAAACTTAGGGTGCATCCTCCCCCGAAACCTCAAATTTTGTTTTATAGTAATGGAATAACATCTAACACAGTTTGCAAAATATTGGGCATGTGAAAGTAAATAATGGCCGATAGGGGGCCATTTTGAATTTGAACGAGTCAGAATTTTTCAAGATGCATCCTCAGCTGAAATCTCACATTTCATTCTATAGTAATCGTCTAGCTATCTAGCACGGTTTACCAAATATCGGCCATGTGAAAGTGAATAATGGCCTAAAGGCGGCCATTTTGAATTTGATCAAGTCAAAATTTTCCAAGATGCATCCTCAGCTGAAATCTCACATTTCATTCTATAGTAATGGTCTAGCCATCTAGCACGGTTTATCAAATATCACCCATGTGAAAGTGAATAATGGCCATCTAGTACGGTTACTAAAAACCGGCTATGTGAAAGTGAATAATGGCCGATAGGCGGCCATTTTGAATTTGATCAAGTCAATTTTTTTCAAGATGCATCCTCTCTTGTAATCTCACATTTTGTTTATAATGGTCCAGCTATCTAACACGGTTTACCAAATATCAGCAATGTGCAAGTAAATAGTGGCCGATAGGCGGCCATTTTGAATTCGATTGAGTCGAAAGTTTTTGAAAGGCATCCTCTCTCGAAACGTCACATTTTGTTTTATAGTAATGGTCTAGCTATCTAGCACGGTTTACCAGATATCAGGCCTATCGAGGTAAATAATGCCGATTGTCGGCCATTTTGAATTTGTAAGTTAAAAATTTTCAGGGTGCATCCTCCCCCGAAAACTCACACTTTGTTTTATAGTAATCAGGTAATGGTCTAGCCATCTAGCACGGTTTACCAAATATCAGCCATGTGAAAATGAATAATGGCCGAAAAGGCGGCCATTTTAAATTTGATCAAGTCAATTTTTTTCAAGATGCATCCTCATCTGAAATCTCACATTTCGTTTTACAGTAATGGTCTAGCCATCTAGCACGGTTGACCAAATAACGGCCATGTGAAAGTGAATAATGGCCGATAAGCGGCCATTTTGAATTTTATCGAGTCAAATTTTTCCAAGATGCATCCTCTCCTGAAATCACACATTTTGTTTTATAGTAATGGTCTAGCCATCTAGCACGGTTTACCAAATAACGGCCATGTGAAAGTGAATAATGGCTGATTGGCGGCCATTTTAAACTTTGACAAAATGATTTTTTTCAAAATACATCCTCTCCTGAAGCCTTACAATTTGTTTTATAGTAATGGTGTAGATATCTTGAGCGGTTTTCATGATATTCCACAATATCAGGCCTGTCGAGGTGAATAATGGCTGATAGGCGGCCATTTTGAATTTTATCAACTTCAATTTTTTCAGGATGCATCCTCTCCTGAAACCTTACAATTTATTTGATATTAATGGTGTAGCTATCTTGAGCGGTTTTCATGATATTCCGCAATATCAGGCCTGTCGAGGTGAATAATGGCCGATAGGCGGCCATTTTTAATTTTATCGACTTGAAATTTTTCAAGATGCATCCTCTCCTGAAACCTCACAATTTGTTTTATAGTAATGGTGTAGCTATCTTGAGCGGTTTTCATGATATTCCGCAAAATCTTTCAGTCGGATTTACCGATGTTATAAATTAGGTCAAAGTGCTGGGTCAACTTCAAGGTCAAGGTCCAAAAACCTGAAAAGGCACAACTAGGGACCTTAGAGAACATGTATGTGCAATATGACTGTCATCGGCCCAGTACTTTTCAAGATCTGCTCCGGAAACGAAGTGCGCGTCAAAACGTCTAAATAGGTCATAGTTCTGAACCAGAAGTAGGTCAAAGTTCAAATACCCCAAAAGGCACAACTAGACCCCCTGGGGGTGTTGTGTGTAAAATTTGAAGACAATCGGACAAGTACTTTCAGAGATATGCTCCGGAAACGAATTGTTTACGGACGGCCCAACGGCCCAACGGCCCAACGGCCCAACGGCCCAACGGCCCAACGCCGTCACATCATCATTTTCTCCTCTGCAACCTTGCGTATTGAATTCAGATTTAAAATATTTTAACCCGTCCATTAGCCACCTAGAAGTAACCCACATACCAAAAATTGTTATCCTAGCTTATTTTCTCACAAAGTTATAGGCAAAAGTAGAGGCCAAAAAAAAACGGAGGTAGAATCCATAGCTCCCTTCGCTCACCTACGGTGACGGCGGGAGCTAACAAATAGTTCTTCAAACATCGATTATGGTAACATTGATTTTTTCAACACATTTGTTTATTTGAACCTCTTATCATCGACTCCAGTTAAGCAAGAAGATAAGCTACATAATGGAGAAGATTTCTTTCTTGTAAAGTGCAGCGTAAAGGAAGTATCTCACCATACAAAACATATGCTCGAATCTCATCAAGTGAAGATAATTGACCTTGCGACGATATTGGTTGAATATTGCGACCACTCATAACAATTTAAGAAATACAAATCACAGTTATATAATTTATATTATTTATATAAAACGAAAAAAAATCCGGTTGAATTATATTTGAAAAATAGATATATCTATATTTATCTATATTTCTTTTATATTATATATATATAATATTTATTATTTGTAGGCCCCTATGGTCTCACCACTCCAAATGCCAGTCCCATTGTAACACATGTATAATGCCAACATTCTAAGGGCCGATTTCATCACTTTGATCCCTAGCTAGCCCCCAATGTGAACCACCATAATAAAGCCTGAGCTGTCCTTCCCTAAAAACAGGTCCGAAAATGGTATGCTAACAAGTACCGTTTTGCACTACTCTACCTTGAGGGTAAAAAGGCCAAGCTTGCCCAGATCTCCCTAAATATTCTTACGCCTACTCACAACAACTCTCACAACACAGTTATACCTCATGTCACACATGAAGAAAACACTGTGTGCCTACAATTTTATTATCCACAAAAATACAACATTCCTGTATATTTTTTTAATTCACCAGAAGCGGAAACAACCTTATAAGGCAATAATTTATGACGGACTTCTAATTATGATTTACAGTAAAATCACATCTTACCCCCCCCCCCCCCAGTAAATCAACTGTGCTCGTTATAGTGACAAGACAAACGCAATGAGATATACGTCGGAATGGGGAGTTCACATTAGATATTATGTGTAAAAAAACATTAAAAAAGCATCCTAACAAACACGAGACATTGACACAATGCCGATTTAATGTTGGGCCGGCATTGTTTACCCCTTCCCACTGGGCACACGACGTTGTTGCGACGTTGAATCAACGTCATTGACGTTGATTCAACGTCGCAACAACGTCGTGTGCCCAGTGGGTTATAACACTGAAATATATGTTTATACTCGCCGTCAGATTAACTTGGATCGCATGTTTTTCGCCGATTTCTCAGTCCATTCTCAACCGATTTTCATGACATTTTGCAAGGTCTGTTTTCGAGTAACTCGCCAAATACCGTGAAATATTCATCAAAAAATATTATATGGTTCAAAAGTTAGACCATTTGACATGTAGTAAATTGTAATTACGACGTCCCTCTATAGGACCATTAACAGGTTCGATACCATGTGAATATTACTTTACCGGATGTATCGGCCTATATCTACTATATCTTCATACGGCGAACGTATAAATATTTCCCCCCGGAACGGCTGTATAAATTAACCTGCTATATGTAGGTATACAATGTGGCCAGGTTGTAGCACATACAACATCTCATGCATGCACGTCTAAAGTAAGGAAAACGGGATTATGTAGGCTACATACTGTCAGGAAACGAAGCAGTACATTCACAATATATCATATTGCGTATATTATATTGCATCAGATGAACGATATTGACTTTGCTACACTCAGTATCTAGCTATAATAATGATCGTGCACAAAACCTACATTTCAGATATTATAGAAAGTTATTGTATTTGTCTTAATAATACCTTTAAAATGTAACTTACCTCAAAATTCAAGTTTAACTAAACAATTATTCCCCAGTGTACGTTCCCAAGATGGCGAATATCAGTATACAAAGCCATCTAGAAAAAAATACACATACAAACCTCCTCTTACCAGTGATTAACTGATTAAACTGGTCGATTTAACGTTTAACAAATAAAAGTTAACGCCGACGCCAACGCCGAACTTCATTTACAATAGCCCACCTTTTTAAATAAAAGAGGAGCTAAAAATGGCAATAAATGCCAAATGGTCTAACTTTTGACCAATCAAATATTTTTGACGAAAACTTCACGGTATTCGGCGAGTGACTCAAAAATAGTCCTTGAGAATTGACTGAGAAATCGGCGTAAACATGCGATACAAGTTATTCTGATGGCCACTATAAACCATTTTAATTTAAAATCATTATAAACGTCTTAGTCTGTTCTTTCCGATAATCGGGGATTTATTTTTTAATATATAATCAACGCACCAAGAAGGGCCACAAAAAATTCATAAGCTCACATAAAAGGCAAAAAGGGAGCTGCGCCATTGAAACAAAATGCGACGTGCGACTTTACGTGTATAATATAAGTCAAGGCAGACACACTGTTCTTCAAAGACGGATTCTGTTAACATTGATTTTTTCAAATAATTTGTTTATTTGAACCAATTATCATCGAGTTTCGTTATAGAATATATTAGTCTGCATAAGGGAGGAGATTTCGTTCTTTTGAGGTGCGGAGAAAATAAAGTAGGGCCTACCTCACGAAAAATATAAATATAGCATAGTCATAAGGTGTCTGCGTTAAATACACACCTGACACCTGGTGAATATAATGGTCTCACAGTCCAAAATACATGCTCCAATCTCATCAAGTGAAGTATTAATTAAACCTTGCGACGATATTGGTTGAATATTGCGACCACCAGCAATCTAATGAAATGAATCTTTTGTGCACATACAGGCTAAATTGGGCCAGGTTAACCTCCTGAGGACGGTGATGACACTGCCCTCCAGACACAGGATACGAAATGCAAACCCTGGAGGTCTGAGGCCTAACACACCACCTCTCGGTCACGGAGGCTCCCCACAATACGAGGGGATGGGGAAGAAACATATTTTTTTCTTTCAAACCGCCGAGATCGGAAAACGTAACCCGAACTCTAGCGTGAAAGGCAGTGGTGCTAACCACCACCCTATAGGGCCCCCGCCCGACAAACGCAATACAGGCAATTTGGGGGGACATTTTTTCTCAGAATTTCGCAGCTTGAAGTTCCCGGAACAAGCTGTTATGAACGAAAACAAGATTTTCAGCAATGGCCACGAAAAATAAAAATAAATGCTTAAGGGTGAACAAACTACACCCAGTGGTTTTACAATCTAGACATATCAATTATACCTCTGGAGCAAAAAAAACATAATAGGGGGCCTACTTCTTGAATTGCAAGGTTCAGCTAAATATGGTGGCCTGGCAAACCGACAGAGGAACTTTATAATTGTTATCGGAACGTGGGAACTTCGAACATGGGAACGTTCGTCTGCGTCTGATTCTGCGTCTGATTCTGCGTCTGAGTGTGCGTCTGCGTCTGAGTGTGCGTCTGCGTCGAGTAGGGCCTACACAAAGCCGATTTTTTGGGCCTACCGGTACCAGTGCCAGAGACTGAGGGGATACCCTTAAACAAGTTCCCAAGTTTCGAAGTTCCCAAGTTCCCAAGTTCCGGGAACTTCAAGTTCCCAATTTTCAAGTTCCGGGAACTTCAAGTTCCGAAATCCAGAAAAAAAAGTTTATAAAAAATTGTTTTTCCCTATTTCAACAAAAAAACATTTTAGATACCGCCTTTTGCCTTTTCACGCATTATAGTATTGCCAAGCTGCGCGCATGAATGGAATTATATGTGGTTTTCTAGACTAGGCCACCTTTGTGCACATGGGCCTATGCCAGAGGAGGGTTCGAGCTAGCGATCTCTGATTTCCAGGCTTTAACCACTGCACCAGAGACCGCGCACACTCATTTTTATGTTCATATGACGAATTAGACCTTTATGTGTAGGCCCGACGTTTATCCAAAGTTGAGTTAAGGTTTGCCCAACGTCTGTGACTAAAATCAGGATTATTCCAACATAGGGTCAATGTCTGTTTGATGTGGAGATTTACATCTGGTATTAGGCAGCCATCCACAGAAGTGTTGATCTGAGTAGGCCCAGTTGTTTCAAGTTCAAAGACTATTATATCACCGATCATGCCGCTATAGCAAAATATGTTATGATATAGGCCTACAAATCACACCTCACAGATGACAATTAGGGAATCCATGTAGTCTTAACGTTGGTCCTTAAAATATCATCGACACTATTTTTACTGTTATTAGGTACTGACACATGTCATAATTTTCTTTGTGGTCTCACCACCCTAAATAAGCCGAAATCCAGGGAGGTGTCTACTAATGATGGAATCATCACACAAAATATTTTTAATGCGGCTGTTCCAACCTCTATTGAAACAAAATAAAATACAAAGAAGTAATAATTTTGTGAATATTTAATAAGCCCACGTGATCTTCTTCGTCAAGGATATCAGAAATAACTGTTTCATGATAACCTCGCAGGGATACAGTGGGTTAAAATGATGTGTGTCTGTTCTGTGAAAGAGAGCACGGATTATAGCCCAATTTTAACAGTATTGACTTTTTTACACTCTAGGGGGCGTAGCTCAAAATCTGTCTGGTAACCATACCCATAGCGGGCTTGTTTTCGAACAAGGACATCTCAAGCTTTATCCTGATATGTCACACTAAATATCTAATAGGGTGAAAAATGGTGAAATCGGCCTGCGGAATTGAGGCAGTTTACATGTGTTTCAATGGGACTGGCATTTGGGGTGGTGAGACCACTTCAGTAGACACAAGGGGTTTGCGTGTTCTGGTCCTTTCTTGACATATTCGAGCTGCTTGATAAAAAATCTGCAGCTTGATATCTATATTTTATTGAGTTTTACCATCGCTGTGACAATCTAAGTGTAATAGTTTTGATTAGAAAGTATATAATTGGTGAATAAATGTGATAACCATGTCTAGAAAAGACCAGAAGAGGCCGTGTTTTGGTGATATAAATCATAGATGAAATGCCTGGTTGGTAGTTTGATTGTCATATGGGCCCAAATAAAAAGAAAAAATGGTGAATTTAAGTATGGATGCTACTAATAGCAGTCCATTCTAATATGTGTGGCATATTTCAACAACAATTTTCGAAATACAAGGTAACCATGACGACTTTGTGTGACGAAATAGAGGCGGGAATAGCCACTTCATTTAACTGTTTTATTCAATGCAACTTTCATGGAAACCAGGCCGATTTTCATGATATCAATAATTATTCAAAGGGCTCCGAGGGCAACAGTTTTCAATATATTTGCCTATTTCAAAAACTATATTGTTCAGAACACCTTCAAGCATCATACCAGGCCGAAATAAAATAATCAAAGAAAATTATATCTCTACATATGGTCTCACCACCCTAAATAAGCCGAAATCCAGGGAGGTGTCTACTAATGATGGAATCATCACACAAAATATTTTTAATGCGGCTGTTCCAACCTCTATTGAAACAAAATAAAATACAAAGAAGTAATAATTTTGTGAATATTTAATAAGCCCACGTTATCTTCTTCGTCAAGGATATCAGAAATAACTGTTTCATGATAACCTCGCAGGGATACAGTGGGTTAAAATGATGTGTGTCTGTTCTGTGAAAGAGAGCACGGATTATAGCCCAATTTAAACAGTATTGACTTTTTTACACTCTAGGGGGCGTAGCTCAAATTCTGTCTGGTAACCATACCCATAGCGGGCTTGTTTTCGAACAAGGACATCTCAAGCTTTATCCTGATATGTCACACTAAATATCTAATAGGGTGAAAAATGGTGAAATCGGCCTGCGGAATTGAGGCAGTTTACATGTGTTTCAATGGGACTGGCATTTGGGGTGGTGAGACCTTGTATAACGGCGTCGTAGTACCTCACCGGTCACTAGGTGTCTATTATTGAGAATGGTAACTTGAGTTAGCATAATTTGTACAGCTAACCTCTTGCGTGCAAAAATATGTTAACGCTATCTGACATAGTTATGCCACAGAATTCGTCTGTAATTATATGATACCTAGAGTTAACATATTCCATATGTCATCGCTGATGGTGGCAAGAATATGGTATGTCTACATCACATTAATGAGCATGCCATTTCAGGTTAAGTAGACTTACCAGAAAAAGTGGGGTGTCTTAGAATGGTCGTAGAGGTCCCAAATTTTGATACAATATACTCCTGGTGATGGTGGACAACGTGGTGTATGTAACTCATTTTTTGGGGTAACTCGAGTTACCAGGTTAATGCACAGACCCCTTCAATTAGTTTATGGATATTAAACTTAATAATTTTAAGTGTATAGGCCTAATTATACCTACAAATGATCAGATTTAAGAAGCAAAAACAGATTATCAAACAAAACTAGATTTAACATTTTTCAAAGCGACTTGCGACCACGCTGATATAACCTCCCAAGGGTTTCGTAACGTATTTACATACCCCTCCCCATCCAAGCAAACATAGATATTAGGCTTATACGAGATTCTGGAACAGTCGATCATATGTTATAGAGACTCACATTTAAATAATAACATATTTTCTAATGTAATGTTTAAGGTTGTCGCACTATGTGTAGTAAATATGGCTTGCAAAAGTTTTGCTGGAATTTAGACCATACTGTAAATCTGGTAATTTTCGCGAAAAAGGGTAATATAGTAAATTTCAATATGGATGCTACTAATAACAGGCCACTCTAATATGTGTGGCATATTTCAACAACAATTTTCAAAATAGAAGGTAAGCATGACGACTTTGTGTGACGAAATAGAGGCGGGAATAGCCACTTTATTTAGGTGTTTTATCCAATGCGACTTTCATGGAAATGAGGCTGATTTTCATGATATCAATAATTATTGAAAGGGCTCCGAGGGCAAGAGTTTTCAATATATTTGCCTAATTTACAAACTATAATGCTCCGAACACATTCAAGCTTAATACCTGGCCGAAATAAAACAATCAAAAAAATTTATTTCTCTACATATGGTCTCACAACCCTAAATACACCGAAATCCAGGGAGGTGTCTACTAATGATGGAATCATCACACAAAATATTTTTAATGCGGCTGTTCCAACCTCTAGTGAAACAAAATAAAATATATAGAAGTTTTGTGGATATTTATCAAGCACACGTTATCTTCTTTGTCAAGTATATCAGATATAACTGTTTGATGATAATCTCGCAGGGATACAGTGGGTTAAAATGTAGCTCAAAATCTGTCTGGTAAGCATACCCATATCGGGCCTGTTTTCAAATAAGGACATCTCAAGCTTTATCCTGATATGTCACACTAAATATCCAATCGGTTTAAAAGTGGTAAAATCGGCCTGCAGAATTGAGGCAGTTTACATATGTTTCAATGGGACTGGCATTTGGGTTGGTGAGACCATATGGAGAACGTAAATCTTTGTGGCGATAATATGGTATTTTAACGCAGCGCATCTTTCACTCGATGCCACAGCGAAGCACACAACATCACCCCAATGATTCCTCCCCGTACACAAGACAAATGTCTGAAAAAAGAATGATGTGAAAGTGATGTAAGTAGGTGTATGCTTAGATGAATTTAAAATGTGTATATACCCAGCAAACACGATACGTTGACCCAATATTGGTTCAATGTTGGCCCTCGTCTACGACGTCGTGCCAGCATTGAACCAGCATTGGGTCAACGTCTCGTGTTTTCTGGGTAGGGCCTAAAGATATTATCGCGTACGCAAATAAAAACATATATGAATTAAGCTATTGATCGGGGGTGGGAGGATAGGGATTTGCACTCACTGTGTTCAGTGTATTCAGGATTGATAAGTAAGTGTATTTTAGCCATTTTTTATGAATAGGCTAGGCTATGTTCAATAATTCAAAGGATTGTTTTTTACCAATTTCCAAAAAGGTGTGTTTTTGGCCAAAACTGTAGTCTTATATTAATATCAATAACAACAAGTCTCAGTTTTTATATTAACTCTCCGTCTTCAAGTTTATAAAGAGTTCACGTCAATATTCACTTTCTGTAACATAAAATGATCACTTTTTACACATTTTATAACTATTTCACGTAGGCCTATCTTTCTACACTTTTTAAAATATCTACCCACGTCAGGCTGTATAGGCTGAACGGTTAAGATCGGACACTTTACCCTTTTGGAAATTGTAACACTCGTATAACGTTGACCGAATGTTGGGCCAAGGTCGTAGGCAATATGCCAACATTAAACCAATGTTGAGTTATTGTATCGTATATTGTGGCAACCTGTTCCCCTAAACTGAGTCTTCCTTCAACATCAATGCGAGTCGTCAGGTCACGGTGCAACTGTTGTCATGATTCCAGCAGCTGTTTAGGGGGGACCTATCCAATAAATCACACAAGCCCTATTTTTTTATATGTGACACATGTATTAGGTAGTTACCCAGCAAACACGAGACATTGAACCACTGCTGGACTAATGTTGGGCCGACGTCGTAGACGGTGGGAAAACGTTAGCCCAACAGTGGCTCAATGTTTCGTGTTTGCTGGGTAGTGTGGAATGTGTATATCCCAACAAATAGGGTTAATGTTGGTTGAGTGCTGGGCCAGCGTAGACGGTGAACCAACGTTAAATCAACACTTTGTTCAACCCTCAGTGACATGTTCTATAGAGCTACACCAGCAGAAAGCAGGGGTATTTTTATGGCTCGTGTCAAGGCTATGGATCCCAGCAATCACGATAGGCATATAAGCGTATAGAGCAAACGCCGGGGTAATGGTGGCCCAACGTCTGCGACGCTGGCCCGACATTGACTCCATGTCTCGTGTTTGTCGTGTCATGCAACCGCCTGAATAGTCTTGTGTTCATTACATGGCTAATCTCATCAAACAAGATAAATTCGCCAATGTTGGTTTAATGTTGGCCCACCATCTCCGACGCTGGTCCAACGTGTTTGCAGGGACAGGTAGGCCTACCCACTGTATTAACATCTCGTGCACCACAGACTGCATAGTAGCCTACGTAACCACCCAGTCTCGGGATACCCTTAAACAAGTCCCGAAGCTCCCAAGTTCCGAAGTTCCGAAGTTCCCAAGTTCCGGGAACTTCAAGTTCCGAGTTTTTAAGTCCCGGGAACTTCAAGTTCCGAAATTCCAAAATAATTAAAAAAATGTATTAAATCGTTTTTGGTCGGAAAAACAGTTTGGTACCTATTATTAATTTTAAGTGCTGTAGACTAAAGTTAGTTTTTCACATATTTATATTTTGTTTATAGGCCATCTTTCCAAACACGATGTGAAATTAAATATATAAGCCTACAGGTATGAAATAAAATTTACAATAGAACAGCAAGTTTATTATACAAAATCTAAAATGAAGAGTAGGCCCTATTACAATAGGCCTATGATATTTTCCCAGATATAGGCCTAATTATATTCGAGTGGTGGTCGCAGACGATAGAACAACAAACAATTGACGAAGACATTGTCAGTCCACCTCACCCTACAGACGACCCTGTGAGCTCTAATGAATTGTACAGTCCAATAAGTCATAACCATGATATCAATATGCCCCTACCACAGCAAGCTGTACAAATTATGGTAAATCAAGTTACCATTCTCAATAATAGACACCTAGTGACCGGTGAGGTACTACGACGCGGTTATACAATAGTCCCCATACCACAGCAAGTCATTGATGAAGACATTGTCAGTCCACCTCACCCTACAGACGAACCTGTGAGCTCTATTGAATTGTACAGTCCAATAAGTCATAACCATGATATCAATATGCCCCTACCACAACAAGCTGTACAAATTATGTTAAATCAAGTTACCATTCTCAATAATAGACACCTAGTGACCGGTGAGGTACTACGACTCGGTTATAGAATAGTCCCCTACCACAGCAAGTCATTGATAAAGACATTGTCAGTCCATTTCACCCTACAGACAAACCTGTGAGCTCTAATGAATTGTACAGTCCAATAAGTCATAACCATGATATCAATAGTCCCCCCAGCATAGCAAGTCATTAATGAAGACATTGTCAGTTCACCTCACCCTACAGACGATCATGTGAGCAGCTCTGATGAATATGCTGAAAGCATAGCTGTCAAACGAGTTTCACTTGGCAGATTGTTACGAGAAGAGTGTGCAAAGGAAACGGAAAACGGAATTGGTATGTAGCAATGCTCCGCTTGACTTGACTCTTTTAGATGATGACTCATTGTTGTTAAGAGGGGACACATGGTACAAACAAACTCTGAGCACGTCATCGTCTTGCAATAAAGATAGTAATACGGATGCAGAAGAGTAATAATGATTCAGAAAGACACACAATGACAAAACAATGCTAATAGTTGAAGATTAAAAAGTCTCTAAAACTATAGTCTCACTGGAACAGCATGTTTTTACAGTGGTCCTCTTTGGTGTAGGTATGCATTCATAAATTTTATTATATGGTTTACAATGTCCAGATTATTTGTTTTCATAATAAAAAAAATTTAGTCAGTTTCGTACAAATTCGAAAACTGGGAAAAGCTGTACATGTATCCTTTATTAAAATTTCTCTTGTTTCGGCTAAGGACGAGCATTTAATGAGAAAGTCATGAATAAGTGTAATAGACACAAAAGAAAGGAAGCTTGCATGCATTGAAAAGCATATACCACTGCAAAAGGTAAAACTGTTCATGCTGAACAACCTGTAGCAGACGAAGGATTATGCAATGCGAAATGTCGACTCAAATGTAGTGAGAAACTCTGTAGTAATGAAAGAGTATGTCTGAGTTTTATGGCCTAATACTGAAGCCCAATCTGCACTTTTATTTGCATCAATAGTCCCTCATAGCCCAAAAGTAAAGAAAGTGAATGCAAGAAAAAATCGCAAATTTTCTTTCCGATATTTTGTCACATCTAATGGTGAGAAGAAGCAGCTTTGTAAGACTGCTTTGTGCAATGTGTATCAGATTGGACGAGGAAGACTTGAAGCTGTATCAAAGAGAATGGCCAAGAAAGACACATCTACACTTGAAGGGAAACACTGCAATGGACCAATTCGAACATCAGCCGACAAAATAGATGAAGTGATGACATATATTAACTTATTTCCATCTGAATCCTCATATCATAGTCGCAAGCAGAATCACAATCGTCAGTACTTGGCACCACATCTTACAATACCCAAGATGTATGACGTCTATCGGGAGTGGTGCATTAAAGAAAAATCTAGTCCAATTTCACAGAGATGCTACAGAGACATTTTTTGCACTAGGTTTAATCTGAGTTTTGGATCTCCAAAAAGTGACACATGCTCCAAATGTGACACCAGTGATGGCAATGAGAAACATAAGTAGATGGCACACAAGCACATGAGGAGCAAACAAAACATAAGCTTAGGGCACTTGGTGGTGAAATCCACTATATCAACTTTGATTTAGAAAAAAACATAGCCTTTACCGAAACTTTCAACAGGTGCTCCTTTTTATTTTCGTGAAGCCTGGGTCTACAATATATGAGTTCACCATGACAGTTCTACTGAAGATAAAGCATTTTTACATAATATATGGACAGAAAACCAAGCCGGTAGAGGTTGTGAAGAAGTTGGCAGTTGCCTTCTTTCTTTCTTTGATATAGCAGATGTCCATGGAGCATACTTGGTGGCATGCTCAAATTCCAACATTTTGGCCCTGTGGCAATATTTTGTTGCAAAGCAACGCTTCCAATGCATCGATCACAAATTTCCTGAACCCGGCCATAGATATATGGACTCCGATCGCGATTTTGCAGCGGTGGAGAAAGCTGTGAGAAAACACCAGAACATATATTCTGCTGACACATATCAGAACATCATGACTGGCTGTAGACGCAAAAATAACATTAGCACAACACAAATGTTCGGTAAATTCTTCAAATTGAAAAGCATTCCTAAGGATATTAATTTGACGAACAAAAAGATAGATACTGATAATGAAAAAGTACAATTCCGGGACAGCATAAAGTGGATCAGAGTGACAGAAGTCGGAAAGTATCAAAACCGAACGTCGATGCATGATGATGAAACCTGAAAGTTATTATCGCGAAGAATCCTCCTCCTCAACCACTACCAGAGCTTGTCATAAAAGAACAAGCAAAACGCCATATTGCAACGAAAAAGTGGGCTGATATACAAAAGCAGAATAAATTTATTTTTTATTAAATTTATACTTTCCAAGTATTATACAATGCTTTAACCCATGATAACCCATATCTGAGAGTGATAGTAAAGGTGATGATGGTTCAACACAAACTCTCCTTGGCCCACAGAAAATATCACTAGTGTTCCCCTTTCATGGTCGAGCAAAAGATTGAAGCGTCTATCTGATACTACACTGGGGGTTTCTCTGATGCCACCTATGTGTAGTTCCATTCAAGTTCAAGAAAGTACTCCTCCTTTAGTACTCATCGCTGTACCCGCTGCAAAGTTAGACCATGATGATTTGAAAAAAACACACCCAAACCTAGGAAGAGATTGCATGCATCATGTCTTGGTGCTGTAAATGTGACAACATAGGCTCCTTCATCGGCTGCCCTTGTAGCATTCCCTTTGTCACGTAGACATGTCTGCTTTCAACAAGGTACATCTGGTACTGTCCCTATTTCTATCCCTTCCCCACAATCAGACCGCATTTTGAGGGTTCGTCCAAGTGTTGTGATAAACGAGAGCAAATCAGAGAAGTTCAGTTTCTAAAAAAGAGTAAAGAATCAGGGAAAAGATTGTTCCAAAAAACGAAAAGTTTAATTTCATATCACGCATGTATATAGACTTATTTCTCAGAGCAGATGGTGACTAATTACATCATATAAGATAAATATTACAACATGATAATCGTAGACTTTATTAAATAAAGTGCACCATTTTTATGTTGTAGTCTTTATCTTATAAAATATAATCAATCACTATCTGCTCAAAGTCTAAGGTATAATACATTAAGTAATAGTTTCTGTGATCGGAAGGAACTTGAGAGCAAGGCATATAAACATCAACGTTGTCTTAGTTTTGTTATGAGTTGATAGACAATACAAATCATATTTCCTGTTCATTTTAATTTGGGCATAATGTTGTTCATTATTTTAATATTTAAATGGCTTATAAACTATGAGCGGAGAAAACTCGTATTACCAATTGAAAATTATTCTTCAAAAGCAAAAAGAGTTTAATTATATTTACTTATTTATTTAATTATAATTACCAGGGTCAACCTTACTTTTTTTTCCTCTAATTATTGGTATTACCGGGTACTTATTTTCGACTGGGTTTGATGTGCTAATGTGGTCGCTTACACATAATTACCACAACTAAAATGGTATTTGCCCAATTCAGCATAACGATTTTTTTAAATATGTAGTCTGTTTGGTATTTTCAGCTGTATATAGATGATTATCGGTCTCATGGAAATAATGATTTTGTTCACAACTTACCTAATTTCTTATTTGGCAGTGCAAGCTCACGATTTTAAATATGACATTATGTATTAATATTTATGTTCAAATACGTAAAGTGTTCTATATGTTCCTTTGATAACGACTGATAAAAAAGTGTTTAATCTCATATCAGACATGTCTTATGCCTAAGAGCAGATGGTGACTAATTAAATTATATTAAATAAAGATGATGCTGATCGTGTACTTTATTAAATAAAGTGCTTTTATGTTGTAGTCTTTATCTGATAAAATATAATCAATCACCATCTGCTGTGAGGTATAATAGTTATATATATATAATAGGTATAGTTACATAGTCTGGTGTGATCAGAACTTGAGTAATGTATATAAACGTGGTCTTAGTTTTGTTATTTGAACTGCTGATAAATAATACAAATCGTATTTCCTGTTAGTTTTAAATTGGCGCATCATTTTTTTCCATTATTTTAACATTGAATGGCTTACAGACTATCAGTGCAGAAAAGTTATTACAAATTGAAAAAAGCAAGAACAGTTTAATTTTATGTACTTATTTATTTAATAATTATTATGATTACAAGGTTGACCCTAGCTATTTGTTATTCCTCTAACTATTCAGCCCTGAATACAAGGCCATTTCGCCATAGCTACAAGTCCACGCGTAGAGTATAATATCGTGGCTTTCAGCTGTATGCGTGTATAGTGAGCAGCGACATCAAATTGAAGTCGCTGACTCGTGCGCACAGAGCAGAATCCGTGATATTCTCTATGAGTGAAATTAATGTTATGTAGCTAGGGCAGAATAGCTTTGTATTCAGGGCACTAACTATTGGTATTACTCATTTTTCAATAGACTATGGGATTGATGTGATAATGCAGCCGCATACACATAATTACCCTAACCAAAATTGTATTTGCCATATTCAGCGTGATGTTTTGCTTTTTCAGATATGTCGTCTGTTCGGCATGTTAAGCTGTACATAAATGATGATCAGTCTGATGGGAATAATTTAGTTCACAGCTTACCTTATTTCTATTTGGCGGTGCAAGTTGGCGTTTTTAAATATAACACTATAAAGATTTTGTTAAATTTTATATTATTCAGAAGGTAACTTTGTAGATGTAACTCTAATTAACAGGTTGTTGCATGAAATGTTAATGTAGAACTAATTTTGACTACCGTGGTATATCTAGTTGCATATTTTTTTCTCAAAAAAATGGATAGATCATAATGATGTTTTGTGTCCTAGGTGTCCTAGGTGTGAGAAACCTAAATGTGGACACCAAACAACATATTTCTACGTAATTTGGAAGAGAAGTTGGGGCACCTTACGTTGCAGTGGCGGCCATTTTGGATTTTGCCCTCTAGCGGCCACTGTTTAATTATAATGGTAGCTATATGACCTTCAAAACATCATAACCCAATTCCCTGACTTAAAAAATGTTATTTTAGACACCGAAATGATGTTTTGTGTTCATTGTGAGCCACGCCGTGATGTACAGTTGTGGCATTTTCACAAAGTTTGGCGGCCATTTTGTTTTCAAATTTTGAGTGGGAAAAGACAAAATAGAGCTTGGCATGGGGCAGATTTGGAATCAGCGTACCCAAATTGTGTAAGAACAACTGCATGCCAAATTCTACCGAAAAATGCCTTAACAAGTCAGAAATTTCAGAAATGGGACCTGACTAATGGTCTAAAATTGCGTTGCGTTTTTTTTTTAAATTTGTGTTTGCGGGTTTATCAGTTGAACAATAAATAAGGACGGAATTTATTTTCGGAATTTATATGCATGTCCAAAATAAGAAATACGGGAAAAACTGATAATTTTTTGTGCATACTTGCTACGTTGTCACTGCAACCCGAAATTTAAGACTTCCACACTTTTGAATGATTTTTGGCCTGATTGCGTCACTTTAATTATTGCCACTCCAGCGATTATTTCGCAATGCTATCATATAAATCGTTGAGATTTTTTATATTTTAGTAATTTGATAAATTTGCCCGAAGGTTGTTTAATTGTAGAACCATCGTCTGCAACGCTGGCCCAACATTAAAACAACATTGGGTCAATGTCTCGTGTCAATTTCTGTTTGTATAGAGTGTAGGTGATATAAATAAACAAACATGTTTTTAATCAATCGATTTGTCAGCTGTGCCTTTCTTGTGTCATAAGCTGCATTTTTTTTTAATCTTTTAATTTTATAAGATTTTGAAAAGTTGAATTTTATGTAATCGGTAATAGGGAGAGGCTGGTAAATTGATACACTTCAATTATGTTTTAAATAGGTGTATCGACGTAAAAATGTAAGGCATTGAAAGTTGTTTTAGGTTTTAGGCCACCTTGTGTAACTAGATAAATGCATGATGATGCATACTTCTGAATAGAAATTCACAAATAGTATTATTGTGAGCTGTATATCATCTTTCCTGCGCACGCATATAATATTTTGGGCACTTAGACATTTATTCACAAGATCAATGATCATCAAATTAAGTCAGGAAAGTTTGCTCTGAATCAGTGAAAATTGGGAGAAAATAAAGGAATTTAATTTCACATTCAGAATGGGAACCAATCCTGCTACTGTGTCCACCACTGTGTGTGGAAATGATAAAACGTAATTTTTCTTACAATCATCCCCACTTTGACAATAATGAGGGAAAATGACATAAACAGTAAACTGTCATTGACGTTGCTGTTGATGTTTTAAATTACAAAACACCAAACTTTCCTGGATTACAAACAATGCAGCAATGTCATTAGTTTATGGTGTATGACTACTGTGGATAACAATAATATGTTCAAGACATGGTTTTCTTCTGTCAGTTTAGAATCAGGCATGTACAAACATAGTTCACCAGCAGAACACAGCAACAAAAAGAATCAGGGCCAGTCTGGCCAGGAGCTGTATTTCACTCGACTCCAGACCATCCGTCACTCTACACCTGTCGCATCACGAAATAATGGATATACAGCCACTCGAAAATTAAATTTTAAATACTTACGGACTTCAGAACAACTGATACTTTCGGCAGGGCAAGGTAAGACATATTCCTGTGTCCGGAGTTATCAGTAGTTACTGGACAAAATCCTGAGCAACAAACAGTGCTGTTGACGACAAAATGTCGAAAATGCACGACAGATGGATGCTGTGAAATGATACTGCTTAGTTCTCAATAATCTATTTATCAATAACCATCAGCAGCCCTGTTTACAACCTATGTATAATCTAGTGTTCCGTGGTCATGTTTGTTTGAGTAAACTTATCTTAATCTGGATTCTGTCGCTATTTGTTTGTTTCCTTCTTCCGTTTTTGTTGTTGAAAACGGAGCGATAATATGGTGTTTAAACTCGACGCAGCTCCTATTTCACTTGACGCCGCCACAATGGTTCCTCCCCGTGTGCATGTATCTGAAACTTGAATGGTGACCTTTACGTTCACCCCTACAACGCGGGGATCGACTATAAACGTCAGAATCTGACGTATATGCCAGATTCTGACGTCTTAAGTCTATCCACGCACTGAAAGAGTAAACATATTTATGATGGCCGTAAACCCATATAGTAGGTGCTCTTAAGTCAATATATGAGACGAAGTGTGCACTTCTGGATAAAATTGTGAATTTTGGCACACAAATACATGTAGGTAAGATCTTGCTCTACGGGAATTTTGATGGAAGCAAGTTGGTACGTCCAGTTTTTGGCCGCCATCTTGGTTTTCGAAATGGCCGCTACTTAGGACCTGTATTCAGCAATATTTCAAGAAGGAAGACGATTAGAGAGCTCATAACAAGCTGATTTGACCACGAAATAAACCTAGAGGTATCTAGATAACATATTAAAAGTTCTAAAATATACTCCTAAAACACTCTTCAGATATTCAAGATGGCGTCCAACATGGCCGCCGGCATAGTCATATTTGATATTTCACCCTTTTATCCCGAGAAGCTTTTTAGATAACGCCTTTGTGATCTCTATTAGAACAACGCGGTCAATTAATTTGTGTTTTTATTTATTCAAAATGGCGTCCCAGATTGTTGCCAATGTATGGTCAGATTTAAGAAATTGTGCAAATTCTTCAATTTTAGTACAATTTTGTTCTTTTGTAATACAGCAATTCTAATAGTTTTATGGTCTGCGAGTCCATCCAGATTTCTGCCGGACAACGTTGAGCAATATGTAACACTTTAACATGAGAGTTTTCACTTGACGACATAAAACATCCAAAATGTAATTGGTGAACCACTTGCCCCATAAACAGTATCCCTGTGATGAATCATAACAATATTGAAGATGGTTTGGTCATAGTCAATTGTGCTGATGGAAGGTTGGACAGATCATTTGCTGATATATTGCATGTAAGTGACATGTGATTGCATGTATGTGATATCTCACTGCTTGGCTACAATACTCATTTGGGGAGAGCGAGTGTAATTTCTGTTCTGCGAGAACCACTTATTTTCAGTGCATACCCCTGGTAATAATGTCACTATATACAAACTGGATCACAAATATTATCAGCGACACATGTAACCTAAGCGAATAAACAGGTGTTTTAATGCATGGACGGTTAGGTCTACGACAATCAATAATTGCTGCTGGAAGGGTGATATACTTAGATATAATGACAGTGTCTACAGGACTCTTGTCTGAAAAAGGTCCTAGAGACGGGTCTGGTTACCAGGAAAGCTTGAGAATTTTTTGGCAAATCTTCCGAAAGAAAAATCAGTTTGTATTTCTATCATGTTATGTTGTCATAAGATCCAATGGGAAATACTCAATCTCCAAGCGACAAGCAAAGTTCTGAGAAGCCTTCTCAACGAGTTATTGGTTATTTACCATGTTTCGTGTGTTGAACATAACGCTGAACATACAACAAGAGCCTGAATACGACGACTGTTGTTGGAACAAACGTTTTCAAACGTAGCTGCTTCTGCCAATCAGCTTGGCTTCCAAGCTGACATACTGGTATGGTAGTCCAGACTGTTAGGGGTTTCTCTGTGCACTTTTGGAAGAAATTACATTTTTTTCCCAGATGATCAGTAACTTGTACTCTTCTGATCCTGATATAGCGCAGTCAATTCTGACACGATTGACACCTAAATAACATGTAATTAGTATCTCTAATAAGCAAAATAATGGGAAAATCCGTAGAAAATAATATCTCAAGAATCGGTCGGTCGATTTTATTGATTTTAAGTTTTGTTATACATTTAATGGATAATTGAAACCGCAAAAAATATTTTGGGGATCATTCATTGTCAAGGTCAGATGATGTGCCGAGGTCAAAGTCAGAATCGAGAAAAAATTGACAATTTTGGACATTAGTTTTAATACATCTAAAATTATTTTATATATTCAACAAATATATATCTATAACCTTTTATTTGAGAGTTTAATGGAGTATTTATCTAGAATCCGGGGTCGTAATTGTTTGGACAATTGGTCCGCCTATAAGTTGCCTTTTTCGCAAATGGATCAACATTATGATTTTAATTATTTTCTTTTAATGAATTGTGCATTTGAATGCTGTACAAAATGTTATGCTCAAAGGTCAAAGTTATTCAATAACTTTGAGATGGAATTAATACATTTAATGCCAATTTTAATTATATGATTCGGTTAAGTTCGACGTGAAAGTATGTTTTGATCTAAACGGGTCCGGGTCGTTATTCCGACAGGTCGTTATTCCGACAGCTCGATATTCCGACAGGTCGATATTCCGACAAACAGGTCGTTATTCCGACAGGTCGTTATTCCGACAGGTTGATATTCCGACAGGTCGTTATTCCGACAGGTCGATATTCCGACAAACAGGTCGTTATTCCGACAGGTCGATAGTCCGACAAACAGGTCGCTATTCCGACAGGTCGATAGTCCGACAAACAGGGTCGATATTCCGAAAGGTCTTTATTCCGACAGTTCGTTATTTCGACATAAAAATAATAGTGATGAGAGGATTAACCACTATTAACAGCTACTGTGGTGATGAATAGCGATGAAGACCTACATCTAAAATACTAAGATTGTTACTTGTTAACTCTTTTCGTGCTGCATCATTCTTTGACATGTATTATTCATTTGAAGCTTGCATTTATGATGCAAATGTCAACATCAAATAGGCGTTTAAAAGTGAACCAGTTAGGACTAATAATTTACAGTCGGTGCTTTATTTGAGATATGAACGCATTTGCCCCACACTGAAAAGGTTAACCTACTCTACTCTTGAGTTTCTGGGAGCTATTTGGGGGGTGTTTTTGAGCGTAGTGTATATTAAAGGCCCACACTTCTTTGTACAGCTGTGATATGTAGATGCGTTCAGATCCATTGTTAAGCTTAATATGCCAACCAATGGCATAACTAAATTTATGTCAACGTATTTGATATCAAAAATGTTTTTTTACAATTGCAGATGTATACAATTATTGTATATATTTATGTATATTCCAGCCTAACAATTGAATACACTTAATTATTGTTCCCACACATTCCCCTGATTTTTCCCTGACTGCTCAGAAAATACATCACCAACTATTAAATTGAGCAAAATATTATTGAGCGACCTCCATAGTGCTCTAACGCCGTCCAAAATGCTGGTACAAATTAGCTATCTCATCAACATCAGTACTGAAACTAATAATACTTATAATAAATAATACTTATTATTACTTTTAATAATAATCGAGGTGGAAGTATACAGTCAGAATGAATATCATTCAGAACTAATATTGATCATCTTAAAATTTCCTAATTTTGCCCTCCCTATGAGGATGGATGTATTAGCAGTGATGGAACAATTGAAGTTTTATAGCTGTGTTGCGTAAAATCTAAGACAGTAATATAAAAATCTAATCATGTTGTTGTGTCTTGAGTCACAATTATATTATTATATATAAATAAAACACATCTCTAGGTCCAATATACACGCAACCAACTTCAACATGTTTGATAAAACATGATATCGAACAACAAATACTATAATATTTTTATTATAAATACTATTACTTATTATCTTGCTCATGTTCGTGGCGCCAGGATAGCTCACTGGTCGCGTGGTGGACTCGAGAGTCCGGGGGTACCTGGTTCGAGTCCCGCTGCGGCCGAAATCTTTCCTTGGTGTACACATATGCAGTTACCCAAACTGTTCAAATTCGTGGTATAATAATAGCAACCGAACATATAACCGACTCGCGCTGCCTAAAAAAACGTACACACACAAAAAAAAGAAATAAAAATGTCAAAGTTGATATGTGAACGGTCAATAAAACCTTTCAAAAAAAATTTTCGTCCTGGCTGGAAACCGGCTCTTACAAACAAATGAAATTATAAGCTCTTAATTTCGATGTCTGACTCAACTCTTTTGCTTAGATAGTACGATTTTTAGAATTAAGCAACTAATATATATTTCAAAATCGTTTATGAAAACCGTAGGAAAATGCTATTAAGTGTTATTAGTTGGCAAGTTATGACGTGGGCTTGTTATGAACAGCGGCCATTTTGATTTATCTAATATGGCTGATATACAGGAACTCCAAAGACTGACTCTGGTAGCAAATCTTATGGATAGGTCGTTATCAATGCCTGATACAGTCGATTGTGTTGCTGATCTGCGTCGTTTAAATCGGTATCACGTCGTATATTTATTGACGAAATAACTTTTAGATATATTTTCGTGTTATAAATAATTTCCAAATCAATTTCAAAACATCATAAATCAATTCTAAATATTCGATCACATGCGTCTCTACGTCTATTAGTTTACAAGTTATGAAATGACCCTAATTTAAATGGCGGCCATCTTGGATTTGTCAAATAAAGCGCCCACGGCGAGAGTTTAGCTTGGCTCCCGCGATAAATCAAAAGTATTATGCCCTTGGCCATACGTGGTCCAAATTTGGTGCTTTTGGGACGATTTTAAAAATTCGGGGGTAAATATGAGTTAAGCCCCCTGACTAATTTGAATACTTATGCTATGGGTCTAACGCCATTATAAATATTTTATATTTTATAATATTTCAAATTTTTCAGACAGTTTAATTTGGCATCACATGTTCTTATGCAGATACATTTAAACAGTGTCACTGGTTAAAATAGTGATTTTACCATTTTTGTATGAAAAACACGCAAAATGCTATATTCTGAGAAAATGCAGCGTCTGAGGCATTTAAGAAATAGAGTTTCACAATCAACAATAAACAGTAATTAAAAGTGGTTCATCTCACAGACTAATTCACATTATAATTTACATCAAGGAACTGTCGGAATAACGACCTGTTGGAATATCTGCATGTTGGAATATAGATCTGTCGGAATAACGACCTGTCGGAATATCGACCTGTCGGAATATAGACCTGTCGGAATATAGACCTGTCGGAATAACGACCTGTCGGAATATCGACCTGTCGGAATATCGACCTGTCGGAAAATAGACCTGTCGGAATATAGACCTGTCGGAATATCGACCTGTCGGAATATAGACCTGTCGGAATAACGAACTGACCCCATCTAAACAATAAAAAATAGGTTCGATACATCTAGGGCATACATGAATGGCAAAATAGCCCACGTGGTGATCTTGTCAATGTAATTAGATACAATCGATGATGCAGAATATTGTTCGGTTATTCAAGCAAGTGACATTATCCCACTCGAACCTTTAACTTTTATCAATATTGTGCATAATAATACACTACTGAAGAGCAAATATGACGGCTACTGGCTCTGGGAAACAGCACTTTCGTTATTATTAATGGCATGTTTATTTGACGAGAAACAAGCTGGTCAATAGGACAAAATTACACTGATTCAAAGGAAACTGTGAACATCATATCAGCCAATTGATCGCGGTTATCATATATGATACTGGCTTATAATTACGAGACAGTCAGACTATTGATTGTTGAGATATAGCATTAGAGACTTGGTCCGAAGTAGCTTAAACTTGATTAAACTTAAAACTTGGATTAAAATAAAAAAAATGCCCCAAATATGTTTTTGTTAAATACCCACCCCCAAAATCTGGTAAAAATCTGGTGTTATTATTGCATGCAACTACTATAAATGTAAAATAATTAAAAAAATGTCCATCAATTTGTATTTATTTCCAAATTATCAATTTCGGACACATCCTGTTATCGGTGACGTCGAACAATACTAATGTAGTGCACATGTTATGGAATCCGATTATTAAAAAATAAGAGTTGATATAACTCATTCTTGAGAATTTGATTTCTTGAATTCCTCTAATTTTAAATTTACCTGGTCTCTCTCTTTTTCCATCATTTCTGTTAATATTTACAATAGTTTTGCTACACACAATATGTATATCAAATGACTAACATCACACAACCGGGGAATACAATTAATATAATGAAATATAGCTGCGTTGTTTCTATGTGACTGATTATTACAACATAACATACGAAAATATTGTGCAACGTTTCGCTAACGTTGGTAATATCAGAGAGCACATTAGAGTGTACAGTAGCTTATAGATTTTTAAGGCACCCACATCACCAACAGCAACTTAAAAAAGCCTTACTCATTGACAACAATAACAGTTCTCATAACTAGAATAATATATGATAGGTCCTACTAAGGATATTGGTGATACATACTATACACAACGACGAAAAAGTATATGATACGGTGACAGGTTGGACTGGTGATTGTATATATTTTACAGATTAATTTTAAATTAAATATGCTAGAACAAACTTTAAATATGGCTTCAAATGTTATTGTAGTACTAGGAGCTATCTGTTTCGCGGATTGCCACATTTATTGTACTTGCATGATATAATATTTGATTTTCAAAATACCATATAATTTTTAACATTGTCTTATTACATTCTTATTGTAGCATAATTATGCACTTGTATATATTTTAGGTTTCTACGCTTTCCAGAGTGTCTTTTTTGCTACTATATATAATTAGTATGTTATACATAGTAGCTATTTTATCTCTGGTTTTAGTGCGGGAAACAAAATGACCCCTATGTTATCTTAACAATACCTTTTAATTTTATTTTAAGTAGTAGTAATTTGTATTATCGAAATATTCAGTGTTTATTATGGCAATGCCACTTAAAATGATTTTCGTTATGTATGTCATACCATGTATATTTTCATATGATTTTAAAAAATTAACAATCTTGTATATGCATGTACATATATCTCTCTCATTTCTATGGCAAATAAATCTGTAATGACTTTCTTTCTGTCCATAAAATATATGTCTGTCTGTTTGTCTGTCTGTCTGTCTGTCTGGTCATGCATTAATTCAATGGACATATTAAGTTCATCAATTCAAGATCGAATCAAGAAAATAATTACCACATGCTATATAAAATGACTTTAATTTAAATGGATTACAAATTAATATCTGTATATCAACAAGGTATATCAGTAAGGTATACAATAGTACATTTCGACACTGTTATATGTCTCATTTAAAATAATATAAAGGCTCAACTATATTGTACTTGTTTTTCAATTGAGTCTCTTCCATTGCTCAGCTTAGTATTCTCTGATGGAACAATATATTATTTCAAGATAAATTGTGTATCAGTCGCAAAACGATTTAAATGTTAAATAAATGCCTGTAAGATTAAATTATATAAAAAATAGTACAAGAACCAAAGTTTTTAATTATTTGATGAAACTTATTTCTAGGCTGCAGGAGTGGTCAGAAGGGGACAGAGGGTGCAGTACCCACTGCTCGTCTAGATATTATGAGAGGGGAAGAGGACGCTAAGCGGTATTACCGACAACATACCAAGGTACACAAATGACTGGTTGATTGATATGTAAAATGATTGAAATAAATAATATTAATAGGAAATATAAAATAGAAATGACTTGTAAAACCACTCAAACCATGCAACATATTTCAGGCTCATTGTACATAATAACATTTCATTTTGTCATTGTCTAAATATATTTTAGCTGTTTCAATGCATTCATACACTTTTGGACAAGAAGAGATTTTTAAAAAGATAAAATTATAAATAATACCATCAAATTTTAGTCTATTTCACACTGTAAATCCAAAAGGCAGTATTTAATTACTTGCGTAGCGTAAGTAGATACTACCATTTGGATTTGTATGACAGTAATGATATAATCACATTTATGTTTATCTGCTGCAGAGTTGACAAACAATTTGCCATAGTATACATATTAATAATACATTTGTCACCTTGTAAAATGTAGTTGTAAAATAAATTGTTTGTAAGCTTTTCATTTCTATCATACAAACCTAACAATTTCTTCAAAATAATGAATACAACTTTTTCTGTTCCATTTAATTTCAGCAAAGACTGATAACTTTTGGTGAGATTAGCCGGGTGGTGTGGCAGGGGGGTGCACGCTGCAGCCAATTATTGTAAATAATTTTTAATGTTTTGCCACATTTCTTTCACACATGGAATGATCATGTACATAATGTACATAAATCATGTAAAAATGTAAATGAAATTATAAATATATATACGCTGACTTCATTTTTTCTACTGAAGTTCTGTAAAACAATTATAGATGTCGAAATATGCCTATTGCATTACCAAACTGAGCGTACCTGTCATCAGCAGTGATAACCAAAGTATAATTTATTTCTATATCATAATATGTAAATAATATTGCAAACAATTTCACTATAAGAAAGTACAACTAGTGAAACAACTCTTAGTTGACAGTTTGTGGTGAAAACCAAAGTGAAAAAAATAAAAATAATAAATATGAATCATCCATTTTAATACCAAATATTTAACATTTTGAAGCTGATAAGTCAATGCTTAGTACACATTTATTGAGTAGGTGAAAGTCATTTTTCTTTTTACAATTCATATGTTACAAAAACAAAGTTGTCCAACAGCTGTAGCTCAACTGTGTATCACTGCACATTTATTTATCGTGTTTTTTTCACATACAGAGGGCAACGTTGATGTGATATGGTACACAAGAGTGAGTAGTTGAGCCACATCTACACCCTATGGTATTCTTAGTTTTCTTGAGATCACTTGGTGTTCAATAATTGTACTTTTTTGAAAAAGACAAAGTCAATGTGTGTAGTTTTCTCGTTTGTTCAGACGACAACTACTGTGTGATGTACGAGAGTGACTAGTAGAACCACAGCTACAACCTGTGTTCAGAGTACAACTTTTGTGTGATGTACGAGAATGAGAAGTAGAGCCACATCTACAGGCTGTGGTATTCCTAGTTTCCTGGAACCCATACGTGATGTTCGAAAATTGTACTCTTCTGAAAAAGACAAGTCAAGGTGTATAGTAATATCATTTGCTCTAGGCAAAAGTATTATTGGATGAGTTAGCTTACATACAAATGAAAATATTTAATGTGTATGCCCCAGAAAAGAAAACAGTCGAACTCCACCACCCTATAATATTGCACATTATGGATTCACAGATGTCTATATTCACCAATACAAACCCACATACGTAGTTGGTATGAGGTATCAACAATGGCAACACGGCACAATTACTTTATCAATATATTAAACTGAAAAACGTACTGTTGTTGAACCGCTGGTGCTTCAAGTTGTCTTCCTTCTAATTCCACCAGCTTCCTAGATTGCCAAGAAATACAGTTCACAAGCAAAAATGAAATAATTTCATATATGGAACAAGGTGTTATATATTAGCGTGTCAGCATGTTTCACACCCAATAGCTATGCATGCATTAAATATTGTAATTCATAGTATTACATTTTGAAATGTATGCCAGCTATCAAAACAACATATGATACATGGCGATATAAGTGGATAGATATTTACCCTAAATTAGTTTCACATCGTGACGTTGTGATGCTCTAAAGGTGTATTGTTTATTTGCTGTTATTTACACATATATTTTAAATGCTAATTTCTATGCCAAGATAAATGATTTAATATTGTGAAATGGCACTCTTGTTTGCATGTGTTACTACTGTATATTTGTGTATTCGCGAGGTGGTGCTGGGGTAGGTACGTGATACATACTTTACTCTATTCGGCAGAGGGCACTGTGGTCACAAACATAGCAAAGTGGAGTGGTAGACGCGAAAAAGCCAGGATCAAACTCTTTGGTATAACTCGTGTGCATAGCTCGGACGCACTGGAAATTGTATTTAAGTTTTTGAAAGTTTTTATAACCGATATGTGGTCAAGTTATTCACACAAGCCAGAGCTGGATAGGCTTATTCACCCTTGTTGAGAGTGAAAATCTGGTTGACTTCATATATGACTTAATACGTCCCAAGTTGAGGTCAATTTGTGTGACCAGTGGATCCACCGTCTGTACCCACATGCTAATAATGGCGTGTTTATACTTTCACAGTGCTTCTCAGTGGAATACTCATTTGAAAGACCTAGCTGCCAAGATACATCTTTCGCCTTGCTGAGGTTGTGTGTTTATGATTTCACAGTGCTTCTCAGTGGAATACTCCTTTTAAGGACCTAGCTGCCAAGATACATCGCTCGCCTCATTTTGCCATATTTTGTTGTCGTGCTCACACTTGCCAAAGGAAAAACCTGTTTCATCCACGAGATCGTCGTTCGCTAATCTCGGCCACAGTGCTAACGTTACACGATGGCGGCTGTAGATCTGATGCTCAACTACGACGATCCAGGTCACGCTGGGCGATACTTCGCAGTGCCAGAGAACCCCTACCCCTAAAGCTAGTATCTCACGGAACCGTTTTTCACTCACCACGACTAGATTGCGATATGTTTGTAAAAAAGTATCCAAAAGATCGCACGACAGTTGCCCACATTCGAAGCGCTCGCAAAACAGTCTCGACGCTGAGTCATAAACTTTGAACATGTTAAAAGTTCACGACTTAAGCTAGTATCCCACAGAGCCACAATTCACCGCGAATTGCTGCAACTGCTTCCAAATCACGAAACACGACAAATTACGAATTCGCAAACATTTTTCACGACAAAAAAAGTAGTCAAATAGACTATGAGACATTGTCAAGACATTCAAGAGAATTGTCTCCAAGTAGTCGCAAGATATTTTCAAATTGATCGCAAATGTGTGAGACTGACTCAAGACAATCCTAAGACAGTCTTGAGATTGTTCTTACGTCGAGCGACGTTCTGAAAACATTCCTGCGACATTCTCACGAATGTTATGCAACAATTGGGCGAATTTTCAACTCAGATTCATTCGTGAGATAACCTCAAGAATATCCTCCGAATGTATTTAGAATGTCTCAAAACTACTTTGCCTACTTTTTTGTGGTGAAAAATGTATACGAATTCGCAATTTGTCGTTCAGAAGCAGTCGCAGCAATTAGCGGCGAATTTCGGCTCCGTGAGATACTAGCTTAAGGTGGCTACAATGTGCACAAGAGGGTTATGTGACGAGTACCATCACATTACAAGGCGCACGCTGATGTCATAACGGACAGCGAGGATGTTGAGCAGACTCAGCAGGTGGCAGGCCAGCTCAAGGTCGCCGGTCAGAAAAAAAAGCGAGGTGCGTTGTTGCTGTCGCCTTATTATTGTTAAAACCCCTGGTATTTGTTTGTTCAAATTGGACAAATTTAATATAAACTTGGGCGGTTTCCAAGGGTCAACCATACAGCGTTTAAGGCTCCTCTCCCAAACACATTTGTCAAACAATTTTAAGGTGTTAGTGTCGTGTTACAAATTGGGGGAAACGTTTTGAACTATAGTGATGTTCAACCTGTTCATTTAGCAAGAGACATTGTATGTCCTGCCATATAAATGCTTTATTGACAGTTTTGTGCTCTCAGGCGCGATATGTCGGCTACTGCACCGACAACAGTCGCCATCTTCATGTTTTAATCTTTGAGAGGACTATAATGCACCGGTCGATATACAGCACTGAAAATGAATTGCAATTTTTATGTCCCCCCCTAAAGGAAGTTGTTTTTCCGGGAACACAAAAAAATACAAATTGGGATGAAAATAAAATCGGCGAGGGTGTTCATTTGAATCACCTGGGTTCTAAGCTATACTTCTTTTCAATCAAAGGAGGTATTATAGGCGATGAGCTACAACCCCCCCCCCCCCTCGCATCTCAACGAAACTAAGGTTTTTTTTTAGCCCTGGCTTATACTGAACACGAAATCGAAAGTTAACATCTCTAACATCTGTTTCCATTCTTAACTCTGAAAATGCTTCTTCCATTAGGCCTAAATGATGTTGATTTACATAAATGAAAACATAAATACCATAGTACACCGCTATGACACACAAACAACATTAATTTTGTGTAGGTCCAATAAATGCATTTTAAACTAGAACGTATGTGTACAATTTACTTATGTTAAATGCAAGAGGCTCATTTGATGTGCTCAATTTCTCACTAATATAGGCAGAAAGCGTAGATATTGAATGAATGAATATATAAATGAATGAATGAATGAATGAATGAATGAATGAATGAATGAATGAATGAATGAATGAATGAATGAATGAATGAATGAATCAAACAATCAATGAATGAATCAATGAATCAATGAATCAATGAATCAATGAATGAATCAATGAAACAATGAATGAATCAATGATTGAAAAGGGTTTGGTTTTAGGTTGCATTTGTGTATATCGGGGCTAAACTGGACAGAGGAGAACCTCCCGAGGATGGCTGGATGAATGAGATGACATTGCCCTCCAGACAAAGGATTCTAGTCCAGTAGCCAGCCTATACAAACCCTATATAAACCCTGGAATTGTGGGTGTATCAACTCTGGGTAGAATCCGTGATTTACATAAATCCAAAATGGCCGTCACTGAAACTAGGTCAAATCGAAAACCATCAATAGCTTTATATAAAATCACACTGAAAGATGGTCTTGGGCTGGCTCTATGGTTAGGTATATACACATAGAATGTCATAAATGTGTTGAAAAATACTTTATCACATCCGTGAGTTCCATCAATTTAAAATCGCCACCACTGAAACCTGGGCAAATCGAAAAATATCAATACTTTGTGGTGTTATGATTACACTAAAATGATTATCTTGAGTTCTATGGATAGATATTTACGCAAAGAATGCCATAAATGTGTTCAAATATACTTTGTCACATTCGTAATTTCCATAGATCTAAAATGGCAGCCACTTAAACTAGGTTAAAGTGGAAAATATCAATATGTTTTAATTTAATTACACTAGAAAGACGATCTTAATCTCTACAGAAAGGCATTTGCACATATAATGCGCTAAATGTGTTGAGATATATTTTTATGTTTCTATATAGGCAATAACAGTCCAATATGACTTCCATTTTGACTCTGCGAAATACATGTAGATGTTCGACAAGAACTTCCAAGAAAATGGTGCTAAAAAATAATGTTTGATATTCGGATATAGCTTGTACATACACTACCTTGTTGAAATAAATTGCTCAAGGCTATTAAAATATATTTTACAAATGTGATTTGGATGAAGTATCGATATGAATTATGAAAAATATGCTGGTCGAGATATGCATACATTTTGAAGTGTAGTGATAAATGTTTTATTGACATGATTAAAGGACTTATTTGTCATAAACCTATGCATACACAACATGTACAACAGGTTTAGCTGCATGTTTCTCATTTCTTCGAAATGATGTTTCATCCTAATGGCGGTAAGAGAAAAGCTTGGTGCTGCTGATCAATATCTGATCTTGCATGAGCTTCAAGATCATATCAATCCGCTCACTGATACACCCTTGAAACTGATAAACATAGTAAATAAGAAGTTAGCAGATGACAGAATATGTCGCTGACGCAGTAAAAATTGGTGATGAGATAACAAAAACCTTCATCAACTCTCGACAAGGTATTCATCAACTGATCAAAGGGAAAATTACAGTCATTGCTTGGGTATAAGATTTTTGCAGCTCCCTCTTCTCCACTTGTATTTCTTTATTCACACATGGAATAAGGCAAACACTATGAAAAAACTGACAATCATGTCAACAGACATCTGTTCTCAGATGAATGATTGAAGATGCAGGACAATTAAAGTATCACATCGTCTGACCTGTGGTGGCAAGGTCTCTAGATCTCCACAATAGCCACAAGTATGGCATCCAGGAATTCCAATAAAAAAATCGATATGACAATGCTTCTGTTATGGACCATGAGCTATCCTGCACGTCTCTTCCAACAGAGATATTATCACAAGGAGCAAATCTAACTGTTTGAGCAAACTGTATATTCTTTATACTGAAAAAAGGTAATTCAACGCTTGTGAAGTCGTTGTCTCCCACTGATAAATACCTGTTCCGACTCGTGGTTTGAGCACACTGTCAAACATTATTACATATGAGAAGCAGCGGATGATCAGAATTCCCTCCATAATACTAGGTTTGGTTGAGATTTGCTCAATAAAGTCCTCTATCCGGTAGTAATAGCCAGTGGACCACCCGCACTTAACTTGCAAGCTGCCAGTGCAGGGATGCGGGAAAGGCTTATGCACAAGCAGATTGTAGTTTAGTGACAACAAGTATGTCATGAAAAACCCACTGTCAGTGAAAGGTTTCTCAGATCAGTATCAAAACAGCCATACACGGGAACAGTGCTACTACCCATGAGTGTCTCTTGAATGTCTGAAGACATTCAAGGGAATTGTTTTCAAGTAGTCGCAAGATAGTTCCAAATTGATCGGAAGTGTGTGAGACTGACTCAAGACAATCGTAAGGCAGCCTTGAGATCGTTTTTAAGTGGAGCGATATTATTGCGACGTTCTGAAAACATTCCTGTGACATTCTCACGATAGTTATGCAACAATTTGGCGAATTTTCAACCCAGATTCACTAATATTCATGAGATAATCTCGAGAATATCCTCCAAATGTATTGAGAATGTCTTAAAACTACTTTGACGACTTTTTTGTGGTGAAAAATGTAAGCGAATTCGCAATTTGTCGTTCAGAAGCAATTGCAGCAATTCGCAGCGAATTTTGGCTCCGTGAGATACTAGCTTAAGGTGGCTACAATGTGCACAAGAGGGTTATGTGACGAGTACCATCACATTACAAGGCGCACGCTGATGTCGTAACGGACAGCGAGGATGTTGAGCAGACTCAGCAGGTGGCAGGTAGATCATGGTCGCCGGTCAGGAAAAAAAGAAAAAGCAAGGTGAGTTGTTGCTGTTGCTGTTAAAACCCCTGGTATTTGTTTGTTCAAATTGGACAAATTTAATATAAATTTGATAGGTTTCCAAGGGTCAACAATACAGCGTTTGAGGCTCCTCTCCCAAACACATTTGTCAAACAATTTTAAGGTGTTACAGTCAGGCTTGGGGCGAGTACTGGACAAAAGTACTCGAGTACAAGTACAAGTACTTGAAAGAATGACGAGTACAAGTACAAGTAGTGGATTTTCAAAAGTACTTGAGTACAAGTACAAGTACTTTTAAAAGTACTCGAGTACAAGTACCGAGTACTTTGTTTATAAACTCTGATAATTTACATGAAATTTATTAAATAAATAATTGATTATAATATATGTCAGGCAAACACTATGAAAAAACTGACAATCATGTCAACAGACATCTGTTCTCAGATGAATGATTGAAGATGCAGGACAATTAAAGTATCACATCGTCTGACCTGTGGTGGCAAGGTCTCTAGATCTCCACAATAGCCACAAGTATGGCATCCAGGAATTCCAATAAAAAAATCGATATGACAATGCTTCTGTTATGGACCATGAGCTATCCTGCACGTCTCTTCCAACAGAGATATTATCACAAAGAGCAAATCTAACTGTTTGAGCAAACTGTATATTCTTTATACTGAAAAAAGGTAATTCAACGCTTGTGAAGTCGTTGTCTCCCACTGATAAATACCTGTTCCGACTCGTGGTTTGAGCACACTGTCAAACATTATTACATATGAGAAGCAGCGGATGATCAGAATTCCCTCCATAATACTAGGTTTGGTTGAGATTTGCTCAATAAAGTCCTCTATCCGGTAGTAATAGCCAGTGGACCACCCGCACTTAACTTGCAAGCTGCCAGTGCAGGGATGCGGGAAAGGCTTATGCACAAGCAGATTGTAGTTTAGTGACAACAAGTATGTCATGAAAAACCCACTGTCAGTGCAAAGGTTTCTCAGATCAGTATCAAAACAGCCATACACGGGAACAGTGCTACTACCCATGAGTGTCTCTTGATTGTCTGAAGACATTCAAGGGAATTGTTTTCAAGTAGTCGCAAGATAGTTCCAAATTGATCGGAAATGTGTGAGACTGACTCAAGACAATCGTAAGGCAGCCTTGAGATCGTTTTTAAGTGGAGCGATATTATTGCGACGTTCTGAAAACATTCCTGTGACATTCTCACGATAGTTATGCAACAATTTGGCGAATTTTCAACCCAGATTCACTAATATTCATGAGATAATCTCAAGAATATCCTCCAAATGTATTGAGAATGTCTTAAAACTACTTTGACGACTTTTTTGTGGTGAAAAATGTAAGCGAATTCGCAATTTGTCGTTCAGAAGCAATTGCAGCAATTCGCAGCGAATTTTGGCTTCGTGAGATACTAGCTTAAGGTGGCTACAATGTGCACAAGAGGGTTATGTGACGAGTACCATCACATTACAAGGCGCACGCTGATGTCGTAACGGACAGCGAGGATGTTGAGCAGACTCAGCAGGTGGCAGGTAGATCATGGTCGCCGGTCAGGAAAAAAAGAAAAAGCAAGGTGAGTTGTTGCTGTTGCTGTTAAAACCCCTGGTATTTGTTTGTTCAAATTGGACAAATTTAATATAAATTTGATAGGTTTCCAAGGGTCAACAATACAGCGTTTGAGGCTCCTCTCCCAAACACATTTGTCAAACAATTTTAAGGTGTTACAGTCAGGCTTGGGGCGAGTACTGGACAAAAGTACTCGAGTACAAGTACAAGTACTTGAAAGAATGACGAGTACAAGTACAAGTAGTGGATTTTCAAAAGTACTTGAGTACAAGTACAAGTACTTTTAAAAGTACTCGAGTACAAGTACCGAGTACTTTGTTTATAAACTCTGATAATTTACATGAAATTTATTAAATAAATAATTGATTATAATATATGTTACTTCATGTTGCTATATGTGACCCGATCTGGCAACATGAGTTTTAAGTCACACTTTGGCAAACGATTATTAAGAAAATGGAGTGGAACTGAATATTTTTTCTATTTATTTTATTTTAATACAATGTTGTGGTATTTTCCAAAAATGCACAAATTGCCTTTTTGAACTTCAAATGCCATTTTCTCAAAATGACGCAATTTCAGACTTCATATTTTTTCTGAGTTTGTCGACTCATATTTCCGAAGTTAAACACGCTACAGAGTTGTGTGTTATACCATTTTAATGGTACTTTTTGTGTACGTGCGGGATATCTTTATAACTCTAATATGTATATATGCAACTTACTCATTTTGCCAGTTCGGCTTACATATAGATATGAGAGGTGAAAATGATATTTTATGGGACAGGTATATTATTGAAATTGCATTATCTGATGCCATGTCCCAGCCAATAGTATAATAATCAGGGGCGGATCCAGAAAATAATCTGACAGGGTTCCAATTTACTCAAATTATATATACATATATGTATCATATTATGTGCCTATGTGTATCATATTTGTATCATATATATCATATACACGCTGGTGTTAGGCAACTCTGGTTTTTAGCGGTGTTTGTATCATTATATTATGATATAGGCCTATATAAATTTAAGTCCCAATTATAAATAAAGTGATAAAGGTGAATGGACAAAAAAGGAAATAAGCGATATAAGATCAAACGTCCAATTTAAATGTGAAAATCGCCAACTTTATAGTATATAATAATGTAGGTCGTATAGACTGGAGGGGTGGTGTGGATGTTATGTAATAGTCAAGGCGTCACTGTCGGCGTGATTCATTGTTTACACATCAATGAGGCGGTGACAACTGATTGTACCTACTATTTGGCGAATCATAATAAACTAATAAGTACATACTAGTATACAAATTGTCTGTGTCTAAAGCTTTACGTTGCAAAACACGCTAGCTTAAAAACATGCAGTAGTCCTAATGACAGTAAAATTTTAGATCAGTGCCGCCAACATTTGGTCGCCACTGTAATACACGTTTAAATGAGCCTGAACACACATTGTGTCATGGAAAACATCAAGTCTATTAAAGGTACACGGATCACAATTCTGCCCTGAAAATCTAAAAGGCAGTATCTGCGTACTTGAAGAGTAAACGGAACTGCCATTTGGCTTTGCACGGCAGAATTGTTTAGCGATAACAGGCACACTTTAGTTGCTGGTGACTGTGATATCAAATCAAATGTATTACCATAATACATTGTATCCGTACAAGATTCAGCCCGGGCATACGCTGATGAATTAGACTATTATTAGTTTAAAAATATATTTGTATGCAATTTATAGGAGGAGAAAATCACTGTTGTATCTATTTTTATACTCGGTCCATCAGCACATTTCGGGGACAGAAAGGGTTATAGAAAGCCGCCGTGGGCCTACAATTCACTCATTATGTAACCTCACACCTTTAACCCTTACGCGACACTAACAGTTATATGTTCAATTATATTTTTCACTAATTTGCAGCTATAATTGTCGATTCGATTTCTAGCTTAAGTGACAAACTATAATCACGATTTTAAAAAAAAGACAAATAAAAAAACAATTTTTTGACTCAGCTGTTGCTTACTGGTGACCTGACGCAATGTATATATATTGCACATGTCAAAGGTAGTTTAGTTCGCTAGACAACTGACGTCTTGTAAACTTGTGCATAATTTCGTCTACTTTTATTTTTGTTCTTGTTTTCCGTGTGTACAGCGCCCGAATTTTTTTGTTTGAACCGCTTCATAAAAAATTTGTAATAATGATATATAAAAAATAGTAGTGTTCCGCAGTTAAAGGGTGATGTTTGCCGTCTAATTACTTTGGTCATCTTTGTTTGAACACTGCTGTTATATCATGTGTTAATCCTACGTACTTGCTGGTTAATTCTTGGCCCGATGTCTTGGACATTGGCCCGGCAATAGTAAGGTCACTGTAGATAAGACGTCGCGTTGTCACGGTCGTGTTTTTTGGCACTTACACAACATTGGTACTGAGTGGTATGAGCTATGGCAGTTTTAATATTACTGCTTTATAAGAGAACAGTTATAAACTACTTGTTCACTTGTTCATTCAAGTGACATTATTTGTCCGGTGCTGGGGAAATGTCGGCTAAGTATCTACGCAATTGGGCCAATATTGTGCAAATATTATGCAAATACCGGTCGATCGTCCCAACAAACACGAAAAATTGAACCTATAGTAATCTTAGTACACAGTCTTCAATGCTGGCCCAACATTATACCACCATTGGTTCAATGCCCCGTGTTTTCTGGGGCTTAGCTGCGAAGAACGAGGTGTTGTATGTGTGATTCTTAAACAGCGAGACATTATTGTTGAAATCACGCCCCCCCCCCTTCAATGATTACTAGTCCTACCGTATAGTATGGTCACTTGTAAATGTTATATATCAATTCCTAGTTTCCAAAGACACGTCTAATAGCTATTTATTTATCTTGTGAACTACACGAGTATACATACTAGTATATACAAGGCAGAACAAGCAATTAGCAGCATGATATTGTAAAAAAGGCGCACTTTTGTTATAAGTTGATGTAAGTAATTGGACTAGTTTGGAAATAATTATAAAGTATTTAATAAATCATTTTTTAATATAATAGCTAAACGGATGGAAAAAGAATCATAAACTGAATGTTCCATATCCCGCTATGATGATTTATGCTTTGACTGTGAGCTATTTTGAATTAATTTAAGATGACTAGTACTCGTAAAGTACTCGTAGGTACTCATTAAAAGTACTTTTATTTTTAAAAGTACTTGAGTACAAGAACGAGTACAAGTACTTTTTAAAAGTACGAGTACTGAGTACCGACGAGTACTGCAAAATCGGTACTCGAGTACCAAAGTACCGAAGTACCGAGTACTTTGACCCCAAGCCTGGTTACAGTCGGGTTACAAATTGGGGAAAACGTTTTGAAATATAGTGATGTTCAACCTGTTCATTTAGCAAGAGACATTGAATGTCTTGCAAGATAAATGCTTTATTGACAGTTTTGTGCCCTCAGGCGCGATATATCAGCTACTGCACCGACAACAGTCGCCATCTTCATGTTTTAATCTTTGAGAGGACTATAATGCACCGGTCGATATACAGCACTGAAAGTGAATTGCAATTTTTATGTCCCCCCCCCCCAAAGGAAGTTGTTTTTCCGGGAACACAAAAAAATACAAATTGGGATGAAAATAAAATCGGCGAGGGTGTTCATTTGAATCACCTGGGTTCTAAGCTATACTTCCTTTCAATCAAAGGAGGTATTATAGGCGATGAGCTACAACCCCCCCCCCCCCCCGCATCTCAACGAAACTAAGGTTTTTTTTAGCCCTGGCTTATACTGAACACGAAATCGAAAGTTAACATCTCTAACATCTGTTTCCATTCTTAACTCTGAAAATGCTTCTTCCATTAGGCCTAAATGATGTTGATTTACATAAATGAAAACATAAATACCATAGTACACCGCTATGACACACAAACAACATTAATTTTGTGTAGGTCCAATAAATGCATTTTAAACTAGAACGTATGTGTACAATTTACTTATGTTAAATGCAAGAGGCTCATTTGATGTGCTCAATTTCTCACTAATATAGGCAGAAAGCGTAGATATTGAATGAATGAATGAATGAATGAATGAATGAATGAATGAATCAATGAATGAATGAATCAATGAATCAATGAATCAATGAATGAATCAATGAAACAATGAATGAATCAATGATTGAAAAGGGTTTGGTTTTAGGTTGCATTTGTGTATATCGGGGCTAAACTGGACAGAGGAGAACCTCCCGAGGATGGCTGGATGAATGAGATGACATTGCCCTCCAGACAAAGGATTCTAGTCCAGTAGCCAGCCTATACAAACCCTATTTAAACCCTGGAATTGTTTGCACTATATTTATTTTAACGATTTTGTATTGTTGAGGTACTCTAGATGTCAGATCCGTCGTTTGCCGGTGTAGCAACTCTGGGTAGAATCCGTGATTTACATAAATCCAAAATGGCCGCCACTGAAACTAGGTCAAATCGAAAAATATCAATAGCTTTATATAAAATCACACTAGAAAGATGGTCCTGGGCTGGCTCTATAGACACATAGAATGTCATAAATGTGTTGAAATATACTTTATCACATCCGTGATTTGCATCAATTTAAAATCGCCACCACTGAAACCAGGTCAAATCGAAAAATATCAATACTTTGTGGTGTTATGATTACACTAAAATGATTATCTTGAGTTCTATGGATAGATATTTACGCAAAGAATGCCATAAATGTGTTCAAATATACTTTGTCACATTGGTAATTTCCATAGATCTAAAATGGCCGCCACTTAAACTAGGTCAAAGTGGAAAATATCAATATGTTTTAATGTAAATACACTAGAAAGACGATCTTAACCTCTACAGAAAGGCATTTGCACATATAATGCGCTAAATGTGTTGAGATATATTTTTATGTTCCTATATAGGCAATAACAGTCCAATATGATTTCCATTTTGACTCTGCGAAATACATGTAGATGTTCGACAAGAACTTCCAAGAATATGGTGCTAAAAAATAATGTTTGATACTCGGATATAGCTTGTACATACAATACCTTGTTGAAATAAAATGCTCAAGGCTATTAAAATATATTTTACAAATGTGATTTGGATGAAGTATCGATATGAATTATGAAAAATATGCTGGTCGAGATATGCATACATTTTGAAGTGTAGTGATAAATGTTTTATTGACATGATTAAAGGACTTATTTGTCATAAACCTATGCATACACAACATGTACAACAGGTTTAGTTGCATGTTTCTCATTTCTTCGAAATGATGTTTCATCCTAATGGCGGTAAGAAAAAAGCTTGGTGCTGCTGATCGATATCTGATCTTGCATGAGCTTCAAGATCATATCAATCCTCTCACTGATACACCCTTGAAACTGATAAACATAGTAAATAAGAAGTTAGCAGATGACAGAATATGTCGCTGACGCAGTAAAAATTGGTGATGAGATAACAAAAACCTTCATCAACTCTCGACAAGGTATTCATCAACTGATCAAAGGGAAAATTAAAGTCATTGCTTGGGTATAAGATTTTTGCAGCTCCCTCTTCTCCACTTGTATTTCTTTATTCACACATGGAATAAGGCAAACACAATGAAAAAACTGACAATCATGTCAACAGACATCTGTTCTCAGATGAATGATTGAAGATGCAGGACAATTAAAGTATCACATCGTCTGACCTGTGGTGGCAAGGTCTCTAGATCTCCACAATAGCCACAAGTATGGCATCCAGGAATTCCAATAAAAAAATCGATATGACAATGCTTCTGTTATGGACCATGAGCTATCCTGCACGGCTCTTCCAACAGAGATATTATCACAAGGAGCAAATCTAACTGTTTGAGCAAACTGTATATTCTTTATACTGAAAAAAGGTAATTCAACGCTTGTGAAGTCGTTGTCTCCCACTGACAAATACCTGTTCCGACTCGTGGTTTGAGCACACTGTCAAACATTATTACATATGAGAAGCAGCGGATGATCAGAATTCCCTCCATAATACTAGGTTTGGTTGAGATTTGCTCAATAAAGTCCTCTATCCGGTGGTAATAGCCAGTGGACCACCAGCACTTAACTTGCAAGCTGCCAGTGCAGGGCTGCGGGAAAGGCTTATGCACAAGCAGATTGTAGTTTAGTGACAACAAGTATGTCATAAAAAACCCACTGTCAGTGCGAAGGTTTCTCAGATCAGTATCAAAACAGCCATACACGGGAACAGTGCTACTACCCATGAGTGTCTCTTGAATGTCTGAAGACATTCAAGGGAATTGTTTTCAAGTAGTCGCAAGATAGTTCCAAATTGATCGGAAGTGTGTGAGACTAACTCAAGACAATCCTAAGGCAGCCTTGAGATTGTTTTTAAGTGGAGCGATATTATTGCGACGTTCTGAAAACATTCCTGTGACATTCTCACGATAGTTATGCAACAGTTTGGCGAATTTTCAACCCAGATTCACTAATATTCGTGAGATAATCTCAAGAATATCCTCCAAATGTCTTGAGAATGTCTTGAAACTACTTTGACGACTTTTTTGTGGTGAAAAATGTAAGCGAATTCGCAATTTGTCGTTCAGAAGCAGTCGCAGCAATTCGCAGCGAATTTCGGCTCCGTGAGATACTAGCTTAAGGTAGCTACAATGTGCACAAGAGGGTTATGTGACGAGTACCATCACATTACAAGGCGCACGCTGATGTCGTAACGGACAGCGAGGATGTTGGCAGGTAGATCATAGTCGCCGGTCAGGAAAAAAAAACAAGGTGTGTTGTTGCTGTTGCTGTTAAAACCCCTGGTATTTGTTTGTTCAAATTGGACAAATTTAATATAAATTTGGGCGGTTTCCAAGGGTCAACCATACAGCGTTTGAGGCTTCTCTCCCAAACACATTTGTCAAACAATTTAAGGTGTTACAGTCGGGTTACAAATTGGGGGAAACGTTTTGAACTATAGTGATGTTCAACCTGTTCATTTAGCAAGAGACATTGTATGTCTTGCCATATAAATGCTTTATTGACAGTTTTGTGCTCTCAGGCGCGATATGTCAGCTACTGCACCGACAACAGTCGCCATCCTCATGCTTTAATCTTTGAGAGGACTATAATGCACGGGTCGATATACAGTACTATAAGTGAAATGCAATTTTTATGTCCCCTCCCCCCAAAGAAAGTTGTTTTTTTCCGGAAACACAAAAAAATACAAATTGGGATGAAATTAAATTCGGCGAGGGTGTTCATATGAACCATCTTGGTTTTAAGCTATTCTTCCCTTCACTTAAAGGAGGTATTATAGGCAATGAGCTACAACCCCCCCCCCCCCCCCACATATCAACGAAACTAAGGTTTTTTTGGAGTCCTGGTTTATACTGGACACGAAATCGAATGTTAACATCTCTAACATCCCCGGTGAGATGATCATGAACTGTTCATGAACATTAATGAATAGTTCATGAATGTTTTTGAACAAAAAACTATGAACGTTCATGAACGTTCATCAACGTGTTCATGAACGGTTCATGAATATTCTTGAACAACAAATGAGACTTTCATGAAAGCTCAGGAGTTCATTAACTTATTATGTTCATGAACTTGCACTTTGTTCATGAACATGTGTTGTTCATGAACGGTCATGAACTCAGATAATTCATGAACCAAGGCTAATTCATGAACGACCATGAACCTGACAAATTCATGAACCAGATAGTTAATACACATTCATGAACATTCACTGAATGTGTTCATGAACTATTCATGAATTTTCCTGAACAACAAATGAACTGTCAACCTGAAGTTCCGAGCATAATGTTAATGAAATTAAGGTTGTTCATGAACGCCCAGGAACTCAGGCTGTTCAATAATTAACCAGATAAGCCAGCAACACTTAAACTAAAATCATGATGATCACAAACTAAGTTCGTGTTGATGTTCATGAATGTTCACGAATTGTTCATGAAGATTCATTAACTTTCCAGTCCTAAGTCTTTTGACCTGTAAAATACATGTAATATTTTGATCGTGGACTAGATTTTTATGAGATTACTTCTTACCTAAGCACAGCAAGCTAATTAAGCTTCATTTTGTTTATTTAAAGAGAGATCTCCTCTTTCACAGTATTACACAGAACTGAACAGAAAACTGAGAAACTAACTATTTTTAAATATTATGTATTCTATATGGTTGATAATCTAGCTCAGATTGTCTCAATTTGCTAATTAATTAGTTAATTAGCCATTGCGTGGTTGACACCATACTCGCCATGGTAATTAGACTGTCATTCACTACAGCTCGTGAACTTTCATGAACAAACCATGAACTAAATTGAGATTTCAAATTCGAAACAATTTATCACACTTAATGAAACTGTCCCTCATGAACTTTCATGAACTAGCCATAAACCGAATTAAGACTTATCAAGTTCATATTAATTCATCAAAGTGTGTCAACGAACAAACATGAACTAAATAAATAATGAGCCAAATCAAGTTCATAACAATTCATCACAGTTCATGAAACATTCCCTCATGAACTTTCATGAACTAGTCATGAACAGAATTATGACTATTCAAGCTCATAATAATTCATTAAATTCCATGAAACTCTCTCATGGACTTTCACAAACTAGCCATGTACAGCATTAAGACTTATCAAGTTCATAATAATTCATCAAAGTTCATGATTTTTAACGAACAACCATGAACTAAATAATAAGACTAATCAAGTTCATAACAATTCATTAAATTTCATGAAGCAGTCCCTCGTGAACTTTCGTGAACTAGTCATGAACCGAATTAAGACTTATCAAGTTCATAATAATTCCTTAAAGTTCATGAAACACTCTCATGAACTTTCATGAACAATCTATGAACTGAATTGATTCTACCAAGTTCATAAACATTCATGACTGTTCATGAACCTCTCCATGTGAACTTCATGTACTAAATCATGAACAACATTTGTTCATCAAGTGTTCAATAATATTCATGATTTGTCATGAACTGTGTTTGATGAACAGTTCATGAACTCAGTTCATGAACTGGCTTGATGAACTATTCATGAATGTTCATGAATGTTCATGAACATTCATCAAAGTTCATTACTTGATGAACTTAATCTCACCGGGGATCTGTTTCCATTCTCAACTCTGAAAATGCTTCTTCCATTAGGCTTAATTGATGTTGATTTGTATAACCGAAAAGTTAATCACCATAGTACACCGCTATGACACACAAACAACATTAATTTTGCGTAGGTCCAATAAATGCATTTTAAACTAGAACGTATGTGTACAATTTACTTATGTTAAATGCAAGAGGCTCATTTGATGTGCTCAATTTCACACTAAGGCAGAAAGCGTAGATATTGAATGAATGAACGAATGAATGAATGAATGAATGAATGAATGAATGAATCAATGAATCAATGAAAGAATCAATGAATCAATGAATGAATCAATGATTGAAAAGTGTTTTTGGCCACATTTGTGTACATCGAGGCTCAACTGGACCAGGAGAACCTCCTGAGGATGGCTGGATGAATGAGATGACACTGCTCTCCAGACAAAATGAAATGAAATGAATCCGGCTTTAGGCCACCTTTGTGCACATATAGGCTAAACTGGGCCAGGAGAACCTCCTGAGGATGGTGAGATGAATGAGATGTCCTCCAGTCACAGGATTTGAAATTCGAGCCCTGGCGGTCTGAGGCCGAGCACGCTACCTCTCGGTCACAGAGGTTCCCCACAATACTGAGTTTTACACGTGGATGGGGGAAAAATATTTTTGTTTCTTTCAAACCGTCAAGACCGGGAACTGAACCCCGAACTCTAGCGTGAAAGCCAGCAGTGCTCTTCACTACCCTAAGGCCCCCGTCCTCTCCAGACAAAGGGTCGACATTCGAACATTGACGGTCTGATGACCAGCACGCTTCGCGACAGCTCACCACAATACTGATTATTTACGAGAGAAGAAACTATTTGTTTTTTTGAAACCAAAAGCAAGAGCGAGGGCAGCTATAACCAATACACCAGGCCCTCCCCCAACGTAGAAAATAGCTATTATATAATATATCACATAAAATGCATACATCTTACCCCAGAACATGACCTGGCAACATCAGAACTACAGTCACTTAAAGTGGTTTCGTGGGATAACATTAATGTTTTTATTTACTTTTGTAGTGAAGTAGTGTATTCCACAGAGCATAAATTCATTTTTTTCAGAATTTTCAGAATTTTCACAGAGCACCTTTATCAATATTTCTAAGAATCCAGACAAAATCTAAAAATAAAAAGCTAAACTCACTGGCTCTTGCATTGTTCCAGTGTATGTTCACTGTGTTGTAAATCAGTCCGAATTGTATCTCTTTCTTTTCTCAACTTTGAAAATTCTTCTTCCATTAATTGATGTTGATTTGTGTAACTGAAAAGATAATTACCATGGTACACCGCTATGCCACATAAACAACATTAATTTTGAGTAGGTCCGATAAATTCATTTCAAACTAGAACGTATGTCTACAATTAAGTTATGTTAAACGCAAGAATCTCATTTGATGTTCCCAATTTCTCACTAAAATATACAGAAAGTATACATATTGAATGAATGAATGAAGTAATGAATGCATGAATGAATGAAAGGGTTTTAGGCCGCATTTGTGTATATCGAGGCTAAACTGGACCAGGAGGACCTCCCGAGGATGGCTGGATGAATGAGATGACACTGCCCTCCAGACAAAGGATTCTAGTCCAGTAGCCAGCCTATACAAACCCTATATAAACCCTGGAATTGTTTGCACTATATTTTTTTTACGATTTTGTATTGTTGAGGTACTCTAGATGTCAGATCCGTCGTTTGCCGGTGTAGCAACTCTGGGTAGAATCCGTGATTTACATAAATCCAAAATGGCCGCCACTGAAACTAGGTCAAATCGAAAAATATCAATAACTTTATATAAAATCACACTAGAAAGATGGTCTTGGGCTGGCTCTATGGTTAGGTATATACACATAGAATGTCATAAATGTGTTGAAAAATACTTTATCACATCCGTGATTTGCATCAATTTAAAATCGCCACCACTGAAACCAGGTCAAATCGAAAAAGATCAATAATTTGTGGTGTTATGATTACACTGGAATGATAATCTTGAGTTTAATGGATAGATATTTACGCAAAGAATTCCATAAATGTGTTCAAATATACTTTGTCACATTGGTAATTTCCATAGATCTAAAATGGCCGCCACGTTGACATAGGTCAAAGTGGAAAATATCAATATGTTTTAATGTAATTACACTAGAAAGACGATCTTAATCTCTACAGTAAGGCATTTGCACATATATTGCGCAAAATGTGTTGAGATATATTTTTATGTTGCTATATAGGCAATAACAGTCCAATATGACTTCCATTTTGACTCTGCGAAATACATGTAGATGCTCGACAAGAACTTCCAAGAAAATGGTGCTAAAAAAAAATGTTTGATATTCGGATATAGCTTGTACATACAATACCTTGTTGAAATAAATTGCTCAAGACTATTAAAATATATTTTACAAATGTGATTTGGATGAAGTATCGATATGAATTATGAAAAAAATGCTGGTCGAGATATGCATACATTTTGAAGTGTAGTGATAAATGTTTTATTGACATGATTAAAGGACTTATTTGTCATAAACCTATGCATACACAACATGTACAACAGGTTTAGTTGCATGTTTCTCATTTCTTCGAAATGATGTTTCATCCTAATGGCGGTAAGAGAAAAGCTTGGTGCTGCTGATCGATATCTGATCTTGCATGAGCTTCAAGATCATATCAATCCTCTCACTGATCCACCCTTGAAACTGATAAACATAGTAAATAAGAAGTTAGCAGATGACGGAATATGTCACTGACGCAGTAAAAATTGGTGATGAGATAACAAAAACCTTCATCAACTCTCGACAAGGTATTCATCAACTGATCAAAGGGAAAATTAAAGTCATTGCTTGGGTATAAGATTTTTGCAGCTCCCTCTTCTCCACTTGTATTTTTTTATTCACACATGGAATAAGGCAAACACTATGTTCTCAGATGAAGTGATTGAAGATGCAGGACAATTAAAGTATCACATCGTCTGACCTGTGGTGGCAAGGTCTCTAGATCTCCACAATAGCCACAAGTATGGCATCCAGGAATTCCAATAAAACAAGACTACATAAGTCCAGGAGCTCCCGCTCCGAATTAGAATTTGATTTAAGCAATTTTGTGTAGGGTTATTAATGTAGTCCTAGGCTAGGTCAAAAATCAAGACGCAAGACAACTAGGTCTAAGAAGCCCAGTCTAAGAGTAAGATAAGAACTAGACAGTCTGTCAGTGATTGCAAACCCCATATGAAATTAATGATCCTAATCAGTATCCCAGTAATGGTCTACCTATCTGGCACGGTTTACCTGATATCAGGCCAATCGAGGTAACTAATAGCTGATTTGCGGTCATTTTGAATTCGACATAAATTAGTTAAAAACTTAGGGTGCATCCTCCCCCGAAACCTCAAATTTTGTTTTATAGTAATGGACTAATGGACATCTAACACAGTTTGCAAAATATTGGGCATGTGAAAGTAACTAATGGCCGATAGGGGGCCATTTTGAATTTGATCGAGTCAGAATTTTTCAAGATGCATCCTCAGCTGAAATCTCACCTTTCATTCTATAGTAATCGTCTAGCTATCTAGCACGGTTTACTAAATATCGGCCATGTGAAAGTGAATAATGGCCTAAAGGCGGCCATTTTGAATTTGATCAAGTCGAAATTTTCCAAGATGCATCCTCAGCTGAAATCTCACATTTCATTCTATAGTAATGGTCTAGCCATCTAGCACGGTTTACCAAATATCGCCCATGTGAAAGTGAATAATGGCTGATAGGAGGCCATTTTGAATTTGATCGAGTCAAAAATTTTCAAGATGCATCCTCTCCTGAAATCTCACATTTTGTTTTATAGTAATGGTCCAGCTATGTAACACGGTTTACCAAATATCAGCAATGTGAAAGTAAATAGTGGCGGATAGGCGGCCATTTTGAATTCGATTGAGTCGAAAGTTTTTAAAAGGCATCCCTTTTCGAAACGTCACATTTTGTTTTATAGTAATGGTCCAGCTATCTAACACGGTTTACCAAATATCAGCAATGTGAAAGTAAATAGTGGCTGATAGGCGGCCATTTTGAATTCGATTGAGTCGAAAGTTTTTAAAAGGCATCCTCTCTCGAAACGTTACATTTTGTTTTATAGTAATGGTCTAGCTATCTAACACGGTTTACCTGATATCAGGCCTATCGAGGTAAATAATGCTGATTGTCGGCCATTTTGAATTCTTAAGTTAAACATTTTCAGGGTGCATCCTCCCCCGAAAACTGACACTTTGTTTTATAGTAATCAGGTAATGGTCTAGCCATCTAGCACGGTTTATCAAATATCAGCCATGTGAAAATGAATAATGGCCGAAAAGGGGGCCATTTTAAATTTGATCAAGTCAATTTTTTTCAAGATGCATCCTCATCTGAAATCTCACATTTCGTTTTATAGTAATGGTCTAGCCCTCTAGCACGGTTGACCAAATAACGGCCATGTGAAAGGAATAATGGCCGATAAGCAGCCATTTTGGATTTTATCAAGTCGATTTTTTTCAAGATGCATCCTCTCCTGAAATCACACATTTTGTTTTATAGTAATGGTCTAGCCATCTAGCATGGTTTACCAAATAACGGCCATGTGAAAGTGAATAATGGCCGATTGGCGGCCATTTTGAACTTGGACGAGTTGATTTTTTTCAAAATGCATCCTCTCCTGAAAACTTACAATTTGTTCTATAGTAATGGTGTAGCTATCTTGAGCGGTTTTCATGATATTCCGCAAAATCTTTCAGTCGGATTTACCGATGTTATAAATTAGGTCAAAGTGCTGGGTCAACTTCAAGGTCAAGGTCCAAAAACCTGAAAAGGCACAACTAGTGACCTCAGAGAACATGTATGTGCAATATGACTGTCATCGGCCCAGTACTTTTCGAGATCTGCTCCGGAAACGTAGTGCGCGTCAAAACGTCTAAATAGGCCATAGTTCTGAACCAGAAGTAGGTCAAAGTTCAAATACCCCAAAAGGCACAACTAGACCCCCTAGGGGTGTTGTGTGTAAAATTTGAAGACAATCGAACAAGTACTTTCAGAGATATGCTCAGGAAACGAATTGTTTACGGACGGCCCAACGGCCCAACGCCGTAACATCATCATTTTCTCCTCTGCGACCTTGCGTATTGAATTCAGATTGAAAATATTTTAACCTGTCCATTATCCGTCTGGAAGTAACCCACATGCCAAAAATTGTTATCCTAGCTTATTTTCTTACAAAGTTATAGGCAAAAAAAAAACGGAGGTAGAATCCATAGCTCCCTCCTGCTCACCTACGGTGACGGCAGGAGCTAAAAATCGATATGACAATGCTTCTGTTATGGACCATGAGCTATCCTGCAGAGACGGAGATGATATAGCCAAAAACACGATCACGTCTCTTCCAACAGAGATAATATCACAAGGAGCAAATCTAACTGTTTGAGCAAACTGTATATGATTCATACTGAAAAAAGGTAATTCAACGCTTGTGAAGTCGTTGTCTCCCACTGATAAATACCTGTTCCGACTCGTGGTTTGAGCACACTGTCAAACATTATTACATATGGGAAGCTGCGGATGATCAGAATTCCTTCCATAATACTAAGTTTGGTTGAGATTTGCTCAATAAAGTCTTCTATCCGGTAGTAATAGCCAGTGGACCACCAGCACCTAACTTGCAAGCTGCCAGTGCAGGGCTGCGGGAAAGGCTTATGCACAAGCAGATTGTAGTTTAGTGACAACAAGTATGTCATGAAAAACCCACTGTCAGTGCGAAGGTTTCTCAGATCAGTATCAAAACAGCCATACACGGGAACAGTGCTACTACCCATGAGTGTCTCTTGAATGTCTGAAGACATTCAAGGGAATTGTTTTCAAGTAGTCGCAAGATAGTTCCAAATTGATCGGAAATGTGTGAGACTGACTTAAGACAATCGTAAGGCAGCCTTGAGATTGTTTTTAAGTGGAGCGATATTATTGCGACGTTCTGAAAACATTCCTGTGACATTCTCACGATAGTTATGCAACAATTTGGCGAATTTTCAACCCAGATTCACTAATATTCATGAGATAATCTCAAGAATATCCTCCAAATGTATTGAGAATGTCTTAAAACTACTTTGACGACTTTTTTGTGGTGAAAAATGTAAGCGAATTCGCAATTTGTCGTTCAGAAGCAATTGCAGCAATTCGCAGCGAATTTTGGCTCCGTGAGATACTAGCTTAAGGTGGCTACAATGTGCACAAGAGGGTTATGTGACGAGTACCATCACATTACAAGGAGCACGCTGATGTCGTAACGGACAGCGAGGATGTTGAGCAGACTCAGCAGGTGGCAGGTAGATCATGGTCGCCGGTCAGGAAAAAAAGAAAAAGCAAGGTGAGTTGTTGCTGTTGCTGTTAAAACCCCTGGTATTTGTTTGTTCAAATTGGACAAATTTAATATAAATTTGATAGGTTTCCAAGGGTCAACAATACAGCGTTTGAGGCTCCTCTCCCAAACACATTTGTCAAACAATTTTAAGGTGTTAGTGTCGTGTTACAAATTGGGGGAAACGTTTTGAACTATAGTGATGTTCAACCTGTTCATTTAGCAAGAGACATTGAATGTCTTGCAAGATAAATGTTTTATTGACAGTTTTGTGCCCTCAGGCGCGATATATCAGCTACTGCACCGACAACAGTCGCCATCTTCATGTTTTAATCTTTGAGAGGACTATAATGCACCGGTCGATATACAGCACTGAAAGTGAATTGCAATTTTTTTGTCCCCCCTATAGGCGATGAGCTACAACCCCCCCCCCCCCCCGCATCTCAACGAAACTAAGGTTTTTTTTTAGCCCTGGCTTATACTGAACACGAAATCGAAAGTTAACATCTCTAACATCTGTTTCCATTCTTAACTCTGAAAATGCTTCTTCCATTAGGCCTAAATGATGTTGATTTACATAAATGAAAACATAAATACCATAGTACACCGCTATGACACACAAACAACATTAATTTTGTGTAGGTCCAATAAATGCATTTTAAACTAGAACGTATGTGTACAATTTACTTATGTTAAATGCAAGAGGCTCATTTGATGTGCTCAATTTCTCACTAATATAGGCAGAAAGCGTAGATATTGAATGAATGAATGAATGAATGAATGAATGAATGAATGAATGAATGAATGAATGAATGAATGAATGAATGAATGAATGAATCAATGAATCAATGAATGAATCAATGAAACAATGAATGAATCAATGATTGAAAAGGGTTTGGTTTTAGGTTGCATTTGTGTATATCGGGGCTAAACTGGACAGAGGAGAACCTCCCGAGGATGGCTGGATGAATGAGATGACATTGCCCTCCAGACAAAGGATTCTAGTCCAGTAGCCAGCCTATACAAACCCTATATAAACCCTGGAATTGTTTGCACTATATTTATTTTAACGATTTTGTATTGTTGAGGTACTCTAGATGTCAGATCCGTCGTTTGCCGGTGTAGCAACTCTGGGTAGAATCCGTGATTTACATAAATCCAAAATGGCCGCCACTGAAACTAGGTCAAATCGAAAAATATCAATAACTTTATATAAAATCACACTAGAAAGATGGTCTTGGGCTGGCTCTATGGTTAGGTATATACACATAGAATGTCATAAATGTGCTGAAATATACTTTATCACATCCGTGATTTGCATCAATTTAAAATCGCCACCACTGAAACCAGGTCAAATCGAAAAATAGCAATAATTTGTGGTGTTATGATTACACTAGAATGATAATCTTGAGTTCATTAGGCTTAAATGATGTTGATTTGCATAAATGAAAACATATATACCATAGTACACCGCTATGACACACAAACAACATTAATTTTGCGTAGGTCCAATAAATGCATTTTAAACTAGAACGTATGTGTACAATTTACTTATGGTAAATGCAAGAGGCTCATTTGATGTGCTCAATTTCACACTAAGGCAGAAAGCGTAGATATAGAATGAATGAACGAATGAATGAATGAATGAATGAATGAATGAATGAATGAATGAATGAATCAATGAATCAATGAATCAATGAATGAATCAATGAAACAATGAATGAATCAATGATTGAAAAGGGTTTTAGGCCACATTTGTGTACATCGAGGCTCAACTGGACCAGGAGAACCTCCTGAGGATGGCTGGATGAATGAGATGACACTGCTCTCCAGACAAAATGAAATGAAATGAATCGGGCTTTAGGCCACCTTTGTGCACATATAGGCTAAACTGGGCAAGGAGAACCTCCTGAGGATGGTGAGATGAATGAGATGTCCTCCAGTCACAGGATTCGAAATTCGAGCCCTGGCGGTTTGAGGCCGAGCACGCTACCTCTCGGTCACGGAGGCTCCCCACAATACTGAGTTTTACACGTGGATGGGGGAAAAATATTTTTGTTTTTTTCAAACCGCCGAGACCGTGAACTGAACTCCGAACTCTAGCGTGAAAGGCAGCAGTGCTCTTCACTACCCTAGGGCCCCAGCCCTCTCCAGACAAAGGATCGTAATTCGAACATTGACGGTCTGATGACCAGCACGCTTCGCGACAGCTCACCACAATACTGATTATTTACGAGAGAAGAAACTATCTGTTTCTTTGAAACCAACAGCAAGAGCGAGGGCAGCTATAACCAATACACCAGGCCCTCCCCCAGCGTAGAAAATACCTATTATATATTATTTCACATAACATGCATACATCTTACCACAGAACATGACCTGGCAACATCAGAACTACAGTCACTTAAAGTGGTTTCGTGGGATAACATCAATGTTTCTTTTGTAGTGAAGTAGTGTATTCCACAGAGCCTAAATTCATTTTTTTCAGAATTTTCAGAATTTTCACAGAGCACCTTTATCAATATTTCTAAAAATCCAGACAAAATCTAAAAATAAAAGCTAAACTTACTGGCTCTTGCATTGTTCCAGTGTATGTTCACTGTGTTGTAAATCAGTCCGAATTGTATCTCTTTCGTTTCTCAGCTTTGAAAATTCTTCTTCCATTAATTGATGTTGATTTGTGTAACTGAAAAGATAATTACCATGGTACACCGCTATGACACATAAACAACATTAATTTTGAGTAGGTCCGATAAATTCATTACAAACTAGAACGTATGTGTACAATTAAGTTATGTTAAACGCAAGAAGCTCATTTGATGTTCCCAATTTCTCACTAAAATATACAGAAAGTATACATATTGAATGAATGAATGAAGTAATGAATGCATGAATGAATGAAAGGGTTTTAGGCCGCATTTGTGTATATCGAGGCTAAACTGGACCAGGAGAACCTCCCGAGGATGGCTGGATGAATGAGATGGCACTGCCCTCCAGACAAAGGATTCTAGTCCAGTAGCCAGCCTATACAAACCCTATATAAACCCTGGAATTGTTTGCACTATATTTTTTTTAATGATTTTGTATTGTTGAGGTACTCTAGATGTCAGATCCGTCGTTTGCCGGTGTAGCAACTCTGGGTAGAATCCGTGATTTACATAAATCCAAAATGGCCGCCACTGAAACTAGGTCGAATCGAAAAATATCAATAACTTTATATAAAATCACACTAGAAATATGGTCTTGGGCTGACTCTATGGTTAGGTATATACACATAGAATGTCATAAATGTGTTGAAATATACTTTATCACATCCGTGATTTCCATCAATTTAAAATCGCCACCACTGAAACCAGGTCAAATCGAAAAATATCAATAATTTGTGGTGTTATGATTACACTAGAATGCTTATCTTGAGTTCTATGGATATATATTTACGCAAAGAATGCCATAAATGTGTTCAAATATACGTTGTCACATTCGTAATTTCCATAAATCTAAAATGGCAGCCACTTAAACTAGGTTGAATTGGGAAATATCAATATGTTTTAATGTAATTAAACTAGAAAGACGATCTTAATCTCTACAGAAAGGCAGTTGCACATATAATGCGCTAAATGTGTTGAGATATATTTTTATGTTGCTATATAGGCAATAACAGTCCAATATGACTTCCATTTTGACTCAGCAAAATACATGTAGATGTTCGACAAGAACTTCCAAGAAAATGGTGCTAAAAAATAATGTTTGATATTCGGATATAGCTTGTACTTACAATACCTTGTTGAAATAAATTGCTCAAGGCTATTAAAATATATTTTACAAATGTGATTTGGATGAAGTATCGATATGAATTATGAAAAATATGCTGGTCGAGATATGCATACATTTTGAAGTGTAGTGATAAATGTTGTATTGACATGATTAAATGACTTATTTGTCATAAACATATATATACACAACATGTACAACAGGTTTAGTTGCATGTTTCTCATTTCTTCGAAATGATGTTTCATCCTAATGGCGGTAAGAGAAAAGCTTGGTGCTGCTGATCGATATCTGATCTTGCATGAGCTTCAAGATCATATCAATCCTCTCACTGATACACCCTTGAAACTGATAAACATAGTAAATAAGAAGTTAGCAGATGACAGAATATGTCGCTGACGCAGTAAAAATTGGTGATGAGATAATAAAAACCTTCATCAACTCTCGACAAGGTATTCATCAACTGATCAAAGGGAAAATTAAAGTCATTGCTTGGGTATAAGATTTTTGCAGCTCCCTCTTCTCCACTTGTATTTCTTTATTCACACATGGAATAAGTCAAACACTATGAAAAAACTGACAATCATGTCAACAGACATCTGTTCTCAGATGAAGTGATTGAAGATGCAGGACAATTAAAGTATCACATCGTCTGACCTGTGGTGGCAAGGTCTCTAGATCTCCACAATAGCCACAAGTATGGCATCCAGGAATTCCAATAAAAAAAATCGATATGACAATGCTTCTGTTATAGACCATGAGCTATCCTGCAGAGACGGAGATGATATAGCCAAAAACACGATCACGTCTCTTCCAACAGAGATATTATCACAAGGAGCAAATCTAACTGTTTGAGCAAACTGTATATGATTTATACTGAAAAAAGGTAATTCAACGCTTGTGAAGTCGTTGTCTCCCACTGATAAATACCTGTTCCGACTCGTGGTTTGAGCACACTGTCAAACATTATTACATATGGTAAGCAGCGGATGATCAGAATTCCCTCCATAATACTAAGTTTGGTTGAGATTTGCTCAATAAAGTCCTCTATCCGGTAGTAATAACCAGTGGACCACCCGCACTTAACTTGCAAGCTGCCAGTGCAGGGATGCGGGAAAGGCTTATGCACAAGCAGATTGTAGTTTAGTGACAACAAGTATGTCATAAAAAACCCACTGTCAGTGCGAAGGTTTCTCAGATCAGTATCAAAACAGCCATACACGGGAACAGTGCTACTACCCATGAGTGTCTCTTGAATGTCTGAAGACATTCAAGGGAATTGTTTTCAAGTAGTCGCAAGATAGTTCCAAATTGATCGGAAATGTGTGAGACTGACTCAAGACAATCGTAAGGCAGCCTTGAGATTGTTTTTAAGTGGAGCGATATTATTGCGACGTTCTGAAAACATTCCTGTGACATTCTCACGATAGTTATGCAACAATTTGGCGAATTTTCAACCCAGATTCACTAATATTCATGAGATAATCTCAAGAATATCCTCCAAATGTATTGAGAATGTCTTAAAACTATTTTGACGACTTTTTTGTGGTGAAAAATGTAAGCGAATTCGCAATTTGTCGTTCAGAAGCAATTGCAGCAATTCGCAGCGAATTTTGGCTCCGTGAGATACTAGCTTAAGGTGGCTACAATGTGCACAAGAGGGTTATGTGACGAGTACCATCACATTACAAGGCGCACGCTGATGTCGTAACGGACAGCGAGGATGTTGAGCAGACTCAGCAGGTGGCAGGTAGATCATGGTCGCCGGTCAGGAAAAAAAGAAAAAGCAAGGTGAGTTGTTGCTGTTGCTGTTAAAACCCCTGGTATTTGTTTGTTCAAATTGGACAAATTTAATATAAATTTGATAGGTTTCCAAGGGTCAACAATACAGCGTTTGAGGCTCCTCTCCCAAACACATTTGTCAAACAATTTTAAGGTGTTACAGTCGGGTTACAAATTGGGGGAAACGTTTTGAACTATAGTGATGTTCAACCTGTTCATTTAGCAAGAGACATTGAATGTCTTGCAAGATAAATGCTTTATTGACAGTTTTGTGCCCTCAGGCGCGATATATCAGCTACTGCACCGACAACAGTCGCCATCTTCATGTTTTATTCTTTGAGAGGACTATAATGCACCGGTCGATATACAGCACTGAAAGTGAATTGCAATTTTTATGTCCCCCCCCCCCCAAAAGAAAGTTGTTTTTCCGGGAACAAAAAAAAATACAAATTGGGATGAAAATAAAATCGGCGAGGGTGTTCATTTGAATCATCTGGGTTCTAGGCTATACTTCCTTTCAATCAAAGGAGGTATTATAGGCGATGAGCTACAACCCCGCCCCCCCGCATCTCAACGAAACTAAGGTTTTTTTTTAGCCCTGGCTTATACTGAACACGAAATCGAAAGTTAACATCTCTAACATCTGTTTCCATTCTTAACTCTGACAATGCTTCTTCCATTAGGCCTAAATGATGTTGATTTACATAAATGAAAACATAAATACCATAGTACACCGCTATGACACACAAACAACATTAATTTTGTGTAGGTCCAATAAATGCATTTTAAACTAGAACGTATGTGTACAATTTACTTATGTTAAATGCAAGAGGCTCATTTGATGTGCTCAATTTCTCACTAATATAGGCAGAAAGCGTAGATATTGAATGAATGAATGAATGAATGAATGAATGAATGAATGAATGAATGAATCAATGAATGAATGAATCAATGAATCAATGAATCAATGATTGAAAAAGGTTTGGTTTTAGGTTGCATTTGTGTATATCGGGGCTAAACTGGACAGAGGAGAACCTCCCGAGGATGGCTGGATGAATGAGATGACATTGCCCTCCAGACAAAGGATTCTAGTCCAGTAGCCAGCATATACAAACCCTATATAAACCCTGGAATTGTTTGCACTATATGACTCTAGATGTCAGATCCGTCGTTTGCCGGTGTAGCAATTCTGGGTAGAATCCGTGATTTACATAAATCCAAAATGGCCGCCACTGAAACTAGGTCAAATCGAAAAATATCAATAGCTTTATATAAAATCACACTAGAAAGATGGTCTTGGGCTGGCTCTATGGTTAGGTATATACACATAGAATGTCATAAATGTGTTGAAATATACTTTATCACATCCGTGATTTGCATCAATTTAAAATCGCCACCACTGAAACCAGGTCAAATCGAAAAATATCAATACTTTGTCGTGTTATGATTACACTAAAATGATTATCTTGAGTTCTATGGATAGATATTTGAGCAAAGAATGGCATAAATGTGTTCAAATATACTTTGTCACATTGGTAATTTCCATAGATCTAAAATGGCCGCCACTTAAACTAGGTCAAAGTGGAAAATATCAATATGTTTTAATGTAAATACACTAGAAAGACGATCTTAACCTCTACAGAAAGGCATTTGCACATATAATGCGCTAAATGTGTTGAGATATATTTTTATGTTTCTATATAGGCAATAACAGTCCAATATGATTTCCATTTTGACTCTGCGAAATACATGTAGATGTTCGACAAGAACTTCCAAGAAAATGGTGCTAAAAAATAACGTTTGATATTCGGATATAGCTTGTACATACAATACCTTGTTGAAATAAAATGCTCAAGGCTATTAAAATATATCTTACAAATGTGATTTGGATGAAGTATCGATATGAATTATGAAAAATATGCTGGTCGAGATATGCATACATTTTGAAGTGTAGTGATAAATGTTTTATTGACATGATTAAAGGACTTATTTGTCATAAACCTATATATGTATACCCGACATGTACAACAGGTTTAGTTGCATGTTTCTCATTTCTTCGAAATGATGTTTCATCCTAATGGCGGTAAGAGAAAAGCTTGGTGCTGCTGATCGATATCTGATCTTGCATGAGCTTCAAGATCATATCAATCCTCTCACTGATACACCCTTGAAACTGATAAACATAGTAAATAAGAAGTTAGCAGATGACAGAATATGTTGCTGACGCAGTAAAAATTGGTGATGAGATAACAAAAACCTTCATCAACTCTCGACAAGGTATTCATCAACTGATCAAAGGGAAAATTAAAGTCATTGCTTGGGTATAAGATTTTTGCAGCTCCCTCTTCTCCACCTTGTATTTTTTTTATTCACACATGGAATAAGGCAAACACTATGAAAAAACTGACAATCATGTCAACATACTGTTCTCAGATGAAGTGATTGCAGATGCAGGCCAATTAAAGTATCACATCGTCGGACCTGTGGTGGCAAGGTCTCTAGATCTCCACATTAGCCACAAGTATGGCATCCAGGAATTCCAATAAAAAAAATCGATATGACAATGCTTCTGTTATAGACCATGAGCTATCCTGCAGAGACGGAGATGATATAGCCAAAAACACGATCACGTCTCTTCCAACAGAGATATTATCACAAGGAGCAAATCTAACTGTTTGAGCAAACTGTATATGATTTATACTGAAAAAAGGTAATTCAACGCTTGTGAAGTCGTTGTCTCCCACTGATAAATACCTGTTCCGACTCGTGGTTTGAGCACACTGTCAAACATTATTACATATGGTAAGCAGCGGATGATCAGAATTCCCTCCATAATACTAAGTTTGGTTGAGATTTGCTCAATAAAGTCCTCTATCCGGTAGTAATAACCAGTGGACCACCCGCACTTAACTTGCAAGCTGCCAGTGCAGGGATGCGGGAAAGGCTTATGCACAAGCAGATTGTAGTTTAGTGACAACAAGTATGTCATAAAAAACCCACTGTCAGTGCGAAGGTTTCTCAGATCAGTATCAAAACAGCCATACACGGGAACAGTGCTACTACCCATGAGTGTCTCTTGAATGTCTGAAGACATTCAAGGGAATTGTTTTCAAGTAGTCGCAAGATAGTTCCAAATTGATCGGAAATGTGTGAGACTGACTCAAGACAATCGTAAGGCAGCCTTGAGATTGTTTTTAAGTGGAGCGATATTATTGCGACGTTCTGAAAACATTCCTGTGACATTCTCACGATAGTTATGCAACAATTTGGCGAATTTTCAACCCAGATTCACTAATATTCATGAGATAATCTCAAGAATATCCTCCAAATGTATTGAGAATGTCTTAAAACTACTTTGACGACTTTTTTGTGGTGAAAAATGTAAGCGAATTCGCAATTTGTCGTTCAGAAGCAATTGCAGCAATTCGCAGCGAATTTTGGCTCCGTGAGATACTAGCTTAAGGTGGCTACAATGTGCACAAGAGGGTTATGTGACGAGTACCATCACATTACAAGGCGCACGCTGATGTCGTAACGGACAGCGAGGATGTTGAGCAGACTCAGCAGGTGGCAGGTAGATCATGGTCGCCGGTCAGGAAAAAAAGAAAAAGCAAGGTGAGTTGTTGCTGTTGCTGTTAAAACCCCTGGTATTTGTTTGTTCAAATTGGACAAATTTAATATAAATTTGATAGGTTTCCAAGGGTCAACAATACAGCGTTTGAGGCTCCTCTCCCAAACACATTTGTCAAACAATTTTAAGGTGTTACAGTCGGGTTACAAATTGGGGGAAACGTTTTGAACTATAGTGATGTTCAACCTGTTCATTTAGCAAGAGACATTGAATGTCTTGCAAGATAAATGCTTTATTGACAGTTTTGTGCCCTCAGGCGCGATATATCAGCTACTGCACCGACAACAGTCGCCATCTTCATGTTTTATTCTTTGAGAGGACTATAATGCACCGGTCGATATACAGCACTGAAAGTGAATTGCAATTTTTATGTCCCCCCCCCCCAAAAGAAAGTTGTTTTTCCGGGAACAAAAAAAAATACAAATTGGGATGAAAATAAAATCGGCGAGGGTGTTCATTTGAATCATCTGGGTTCTAGGCTATACTTCCTTTCAATCAAAGGAGGTATTATAGGCGATGAGCTACAACCCCCCCCCCCCCCGCATCTCAACGAAACTAAGGTTTTTTTTTAGCCCTGGCTTATACTGAACACGAAATCGAAAGTTAACATCTCTAACATCTGTTTCCATTCTTAACTCTGACAATGCTTCTTCCATTAGGCCTAAATGATGTTGATTTACATAAATGAAAACATAAATACCATAGTACACCGCTATGACACACAAACAACATTAATTTTGTGTAGGTCCAATAAATGCATTTTAAACTAGAACGTATGTGTACAATTTACTTATGTTAAATGCAAGAGGCTCATTTGATGTGCTCAATTTCTCACTAATATAGGCAGAAAGCGTAGATATTGAATGAATGAATGAATGAATGAATGAATGAATGAATGAATGAATGAATGAATGAATGAATGAATGAATCAATGAATGAATGAATCAATGAATCAATGAATCAATGAATGAATCAATGAAACAATGAATGAATCAATGATTGAAAAAGGTTTGGTTTTAGGTTGCATTTGTGTATATCGGGGCTAAACTGGACAGAGGAGAACCTCCCGAGGATGGCTGGATGAATGAGATGACATTGCCCTCCAGACAAAGGATTCTAGTCCAGTAGCCAGCATATACAAACCCTATATAAACCCTGGAATTGTTTGCACTATATTTATTTTAACGATTTTGTATTGTTGAGGTACTCTAGATGTCAGATCCGTCGTTTGCCGGTGTAGCAATTCTGGGTAGAATCCGTGATTTACATAAATCCAAAATGGCCGCCACTGAAACTAGGTCAAATCGAAAAATATCAATAGCTTTATATAAAATCACACTAGAAAGATGGTCTTGGGCTGGCTCTATGGTTAGGTATATACACATAGAATGTCATAAATGTGTTGAAATATACTTTATCACATCCGTGATTTGCATCAATTTAAAATCGCCACCACTGAAACCAGGTCAAATCGAAAAATATCAATACTTTGTCGTGTTATGATTACACTAAAATGATTATCTTGAGTTCTATGGATAGATATTTGAGCAAAGAATGGCATAAATGTGTTCAAATATACTTTGTCACATTGGTAATTTCCATAGATCTAAAATGGCCGCCACTTAAACTAGGTCAAAGTGGAAAATATCAATATGTTTTAATGTAAATACACTAGAAAGACGATCTTAACCTCTACAGAAAGGCATTTGCACATATAATGCGCTAAATGTGTTGAGATATATTTTTATGTTTCTATATAGGCAATAACAGTCCAATATGATTTCCATTTTGACTCTGCGAAATACATGTAGATGTTCGACAAGAACTTCAAAGAAAATGGTGCTAAAAAATAACGTTTGATATTCGGATATAGCTTGTACATACAATACCTTGTTGAAATAAAATGCTCAAGGCTATTAAAATATATTTTACAAATGTGATTTGGATGAAGTATCGATATGAATTATGAAAAATATGCTGGTCGAGATATGCATACATTTTGAAGTGTAGTGATAAATGTTTTATTGACATGATTAAAGGACTTATTTGTCATAAACCTATATATGTATACCCGACATGTACAACAGGTTTAGTTGCATGTTTCTCATTTCTTCGAAATGATGTTTCATCCTAATGGCGGTAAGAGAAAAGCTTGGTGCTGCTGATCGATATCTGATCTTGCATGAGCTTCTAGATCATATCAATCCTCTCACTGATACACCCTTGAAACTGATAAACATAGTAAATAAGAAGTTAGCAGATGACAGAATATGTTGCTGACGCAGTAAAAATTGATGATGAGATAACAAAAACCTTCATCAACTCTCGACAAGGTATTCATCAACTGATCAAAGGGAAAATTAAAGTCATTGCTTGGGTATAAGATTTTTGCAGCTCCCTCTTCTCCACTTGTATTTCTTTATTCACACATGGAATAAGGCAAACACAATGAAAAAACTGACAATCATGTCAACATACTGTTCTCAGATGAAGTGATTGCAGATGCAGGCCAATTAAAGTATCACATCGTCGGACCTGTGGTGGCAAGGTCTCTAGATCTCCACATTAGCCACAAGTATGGCATCCAGGAATTCCAATAAAAAAATCGATATGACAATGCTTCTGTTATGGACCATGAGCTATCCTGCAGAGACGGAGATGATAAAGCCAAAAACACGATCACGTCTCTTCCAACAGAGATATTATCACAAGGAGCAAATCTAACTGTTTGAGCAAACTGTATATGATTTATACTGAAAAAAGGTAATTCAACGCTTGTGAAGTCGTTGTCTCCCACTGATAAATACCTGTTCCGACTCGTGGTTTGAGCACACTGTCAAACATTATTACATATGGAAAGCAGCGGATGATCAGAATTCCCTCCATAATACTAAGTTTGGTTGAGATTTGCTCAATAAAGTCCTCTATCCGGTAGTAATAGCCAGTGGACCACCAGCACTTTACTTGCAAGCTGCCAGTGCAGGGCTACGGGAAAGGCTTATGCACAAGCAGATTGTAGTTTAGTGACAACAAGTATGTCATGAAAAACCCACTGTCAGTGCAAAGGTTTCTCAGATCAGTATCAAAACAGCTATACACGGGAACAGTGCTACTACCCATGAGTGTCTCTTGAATGTCTGAAGACATTCAAGGGAATTGTTTTCAAGTAGTCGCAAGATAGTTCCAAATTGATCGGAAATGTGTGAGACTGACTCAAGACAATCCTAAGGCAGCCTTGAGATTGTTTTTAAGTGGAGCGATATTATTGCGACGTTCTGAAAACATTCCTGTGACATTCTCACGATAGTTATGCAACAGTTTGGCGAATTTTCAACCCAGATTCACTAATATTCGTGAGATAATCTCAAGAATATCCTCCAAATGTCTTGAGAATGTCTTAAAACTACTTTGACGACTTTTTTGTGGTGAAAAATGTAAGCGAATTCGCAATTTGTCGTTCAGAAGCAATTGCAGCAATTCGCAGCGAATTTAGGCTCCGTGGGATACTAGCTTAAGGTGGCTACAATGTGCACAAGAGGGTTATGTGACGAGTACCATCACATTACAAGGCGCACGCTGATGTCGTAACGGACAGCGAGGATGTTGAGCAGACTCAGCAGGTGGCAGGTCAGCTCAAGGTCGCTGGTCAGAAAAAAAAGAAAAAGCGAGGTGCGTTGTTGCTGTCGCCTTATTATTGTTAAAACCCCTGGTATTTGTTTGTTCAAATTGGACAAATTTAATATCAATTTGGGCGGTTTCCAAGGGTCAACCATACAGCGTTTGAGGCTCCTCTCCCAAACACATTTGTCAAAAAATTTAAGGTGTTAGTGTCGTGTTACAAATTGGGGGAAACGTTTTGAACAATAGTGATGTTCAACCTGTTCATTTAGCAAGATAAATTGTATGTCTTGCAAAATAAATGCTTTTATTGACAGTTTTGTGCTCTCAGGCGCGATATGTCAGCTACTGCACCGACAACAGTTGCCATCTTCACGCTTTAATCTTTGAGAGGACTATAACGCACGGGTCGATATATAGAATTAAAAGTGAATTGCAATTTTTATGTCGTCCCCCCCCCCCAAAGGAAGTTGTTTTTCCGGGAACACAAAAAAATACAAAGTGGGATGAAATTAAAATCGGCTGAGGTGTTCATTTGAACCATCTTGGTTCTAAGCTATACTTCCCTTCAATCAAAGGAGGTATTATAGGCGATAAGCTACAACCCCCCCCCCCCCCCCCACACACACACACACATCTCAACGAAACTAAGGTTTTTTTTGGAACCCTGGTTTATAATGAACACGAAATTGAATGTTAACATCTCTAACATCTGTTTCCATTCTCAACTCTGAAAATGCTTCTTGCATTAGGCCTAATTGATGTTGATTTGTATAACTGAAGAGATAACTACCATAGTAGACCGCTATGACACACAAACAACATTAATTTTGAGTAGGTCCAATAAATGCATTTTAAACTAAAACGTTTGTGTACAATTTACTTATGTTAAATGCAAGAGGCTCATTTGGTGTGCTCAATTTCTCACTAAGGCAGAAAGCGTACATATTGAATGAATGAATGAATGCATGAATGAATGAATGAATGCACATGAATGAATGAATCAATGAATGAATCAATGAAACAATGAATGAATCAATGATTGAAAAGGGTTTTAAGCCACATTTGTGTACATCGAGGCTCAACTGGACCAGGAGAACCTCCTGAGGATGGCTTGATGAATGAGATGACACTGCTCTCCAGACAAAATGAAATGAAATGATTCGGGCTTCAGGCCACCTTTGCGCACATATAGGCTAAACTGGGCCAGGAGAACCTCCTGAGGATGGTGAGATGAATGAGATGTCCTCCAGACACAGGATTCGAAATTCGAGCCCTGGCGGTCTGAGGCCGAGCGCGCTACCTCTCAGTCACGGAGGCTCCCCACAATACTGAGTTTTACACGTAGATGAGGAAAAACTTTTTGTTTTTGTCAAACCGCCGAAACCGGGAACCGAGCCCCGAACTCTAGCGTGAAAGGCACCAGTGCTCACCACTACCCTAGGGCCCCAGCCCTCTCCAGACAAAGGATCGTAATTCGAACATTGACGGTCTGATGACCAGCACGCTTTTCGGCAGCTCACCACAATACTGAATCTTTACGAGTTAAGAAACTATTTGTTTCTTTGAAACCAAAATGCAAGAGCGAGGGCAGTTATAACCAATACAGCAGGGCCTCCCCCAGCGTAGATAATACCTACTATATAATATTTCACATAACATGCATACATCTTACCACAGAACATGACCTGGCAACATCAGAACTACAGTTATTTAAAGTGGCTCCGTGGGATGACATCAATTTTGGTATTTACTTTTGTAATGGAGTAGTGTATTCCACAGATCATAAATTTTTTTTTTCAGAATTTTCAGAATTTTCACGGAGCATCTTTATCAATATTTCTAAGAATCCAGACAAAATCTAAAAATAAAAAGCTAAACTCACTGACTCTTGCATTGTTCCAGTGTATGTTCACTGTGTTGTAAATCAGTCCGAATTGTATCTCTTTCTTTTCCCATCTTTGAAAATACTTCTTCCATTAATTGATGTTGATTTGTGTAACTGAAAAGATAATTACCATGGTACACCGCTATGACACATAAACAACATTAATTTTGAGTAGGTCCGATAAATTCATTTCAAACTAGAACGTATGTGTACAATTAAGTTATGTTAAACGCAAGAAACTCATTTGATGTTCCCAATTTCTCACTAAAATATACAGAAAGTATACATATTGAATGAATGAATGAAGTAATGAATGGATGAATGAATGAAAGGGTTTTAGGCCGCATTTGTGTATATCGAGGCTAAACTGGACCAGGAGAATCTCCCGAGGATGGCAGGATGAATGAGATGACACTGCCCTCCAGACAAAGGATTCTAGTCCAGTAGCCAGCCTATACTAACCCTATATAAACCCTGGAATTGTTTGCACTATATTTTTTTAACGATTTTGTATTGTTGAGGTACTCTAGATGTCAGATCCGTCGTTTGCCGGTGTAGCAACTCTGGGTAGAATCCGTGATTTACATAAATCCAAAATGGCCGCCACTGAAACTAGGTCAAATCGAAAAATATCAATAACTTTATATAAAATCACACTAGAAAGATGGTCTTGGGCTGGCTCTATGGTTAGGTATATACACATAGAATGTCATAAATGTGCTGAAATATACTTTATCACATCCGTGATTTGCATCAATTTAAAATCGCCACCACTGAAACCAGGTCAAATCGAAAAATATCAATAATTTGTGGTGTTATGATTACACTAGAATGATAATCTTGAGTTCATTAGGCCTAAATGATGTTGATTTGCATAAATGAAAACATATATACCATAGTACACCGCAAACAACATTAATTTTGCGTAGGTCCAATAAATGCATTTTAAACTAGAGCGTATGTGTACAATTTACTTATGTTAAATGCAAGAGGCTCACTTGATGTGCTCAATTTCACACTAAGGCAGAAAGCGTAGATATAGAATGAATGAACGAATGAATGAATGAATGAATGAATGAATGAATGAATGAATGAATCAATGAATCAATGAATCAATGAATGAATCAATGAAACAATGAATGAATCAATGATTGAAAAGGGTTTTAGGCCACATTTGTGTACATCGAGGCTCAACTGGACCAGGAGAACCTCCTGAGGATGGCTGGATGAATGAGATGACACTGCTCTCCAGACAAAATGAAATGAAATGAATCGGGCTTTAGGCCACTTTTGTGCACATATAGGCTAAACTGGGCCAGGAGAACCTCCTGAGGATGGTGAGATGAATGAGATGTCCTCCAGTCACAGGATTCGAAATTCGAGCCCTGGCGGTCTGAGGCCGAGCACGCTACCTCTCGGTCACGGAGGCTCCCCACAATACTGAGTTTTACGAGTGGATGGAGGAAAAATATTTTTGTTTTTTTCAAACCGCCGAGACCGGGAACTGAACTCCGAACTCTAGCGTGAAAGGCAGCAGTGCTCTTCACTACCCTAAGGCCCCCGCCCTCTCCAGACAAAGGATCGAAATTCGAACATTGACGGTCTGATGACCAGCACGCTTCGCGACAGCTCAACACAATACTGATTTTTTACGAGAGGAGAAACTATCTGTTTCTTTGAAACCAACAGCAAGAGCGAGGGCAGCTATAACCAATACACCAGGCCCTCCCCCAGCGTAGAAAATACCTATTATATAATATTTCACATAACATGCATACATCTTACCACAGAACATGACCTGGCAACATCAGAACTACAGTCACTTAAAGTGGTTTCGTGGGATACCATCAATGTTTCTTTTGTAGTGAAGTAGTGTATTCCACAGAGCCTAAATTCATTTTTTTCAGAATTTTCAGAATTTTCAAAGAGCACCTTTATCAATATTTCTAAAAATCCAGACAAAATCTAAAAATAAAAGCTAAACTTACTGGCTCTTGCATTGTTCCAGTGTATGTTCACTGTGTTGTAAATCAGTCCGAATTGTATCTCTTTCGCTTCTCAGCTTTGAAAATTCTTCTTCCATTAATTGATGTTGATTTGTGTAACTGAAAAGATAATTACCATGGTACACCGCTATGACACATAAACAACATTAATTTTGAGTAGGTCCGATAAATTCATTACAAACTAGAACGTATGTGTACAATTAAGTTATGTTAAACGCAAGAATCTCATTTGATGTTCCCAATTTCTCACTAAAATATCCAGAAAGTATACATATTGAATGAATGAATGAAGTAATGAATGCATGAATGAATGAAAGGGTTTTAGGCCGCATTTGTGTATATCGAGGCTAAACTGGACCAGGAGAACCTCCCGAGGATGGCAGGGTGAATGAGATGACACTCCCTCCAGACAAAGGATTTTAGTCCAGTAGCCAGCCTATACAAACCCTATATAAACCCTGGAATTGTTTGCACTATATTTTTTTTAACGATTTTGTATTGTTGAGGTACTCTAGATGTCAGATCCGTCGTTTGCCGGTGTAGCAACTCTGGGTAGAATCCGTGATTTACATAAATCCAAAATGGCCGCCACTGAAACTAGGTCAAATCGCAAAATATCAATAACTTTATATAAAATCACACTAGAAAGATGGTCTTGGGCTGGCTCTATGGTTAGGTATATACACATAGAATGTCATAAATGTGTTGAAATATACTATATCACATCCGTGATTTGCATCAATTTAAAATCGCCACCACTGAAACCAGGTCAAATCGAAAAAGATCAATAATTTGTGGAGCTATGATTACACTAGAATGATAATCTTGAGTTCAATGGATAGATATTTACGCAAAGAATGCCATAAATGTGTTCAAATATACTTTGTCACATTGGTAATTTCCATAGATCTAAAATGGCCGCCACTTAAACTAGGTCAAAGTGGAAGATATCAATATGTTTTAATGTAATTACACTAGAAAGACGATCTTAATCTCTACAGTAAGGTATTTGCACATATAATGCGCAAAATGTGTTGAGATATATTTTTATGTTGCTATATAGGCAATAACAGTCCAATATGACTTCCATTTTGACTCTGCGAAATACATGTAGATGTTCGACAAGAACTTCAAAGAAAATGGTGCTAAAAAATAATGTTTGATATTCGGATATAGCTTGTACATACAATACCTTGTTGAAATAAAATGCTCAAGGCTATTAAAATATATTTTACAAATGTGATTTGGATGAAGTATCGATATGAATTATGAAAAATATGCTGGTCGCGATATGCATACATTTTGAAGTGTAGTGATAAATGTTTTATTGACATGATTAAAGGACTTATTTGTCATAATCCTATGCATACACAACATGTACAACAGGTTTAGTTGCATGTTTCTCATTTCTTCGAAATGATGTTTCATCCTAATGGCGGTAAGAGAAAAGCTTGGTGCTGCTGATCGATATCTGATCTTGCATGAGCTTCAAGATCATATCAATCCTCTCACTGATACACCCTTGAAACTGATAAACATAGTAAATAAGAAGTTAGCAGATGACGGAATATGTCACTGACGCAGTAAAAATTGGTGATGAGATAACAAAAACCTTCATCAACTCTCATTTTATGTGCTCAATTTCTCACTAAGGCAGAAAGCGTAGATATTGAATGAATGAATGAATGAATGAATTAATGAATGAATGAATGAATGAATGAATGAATGAATGAATGAATGAATGAATGAATGAATCAATGAATGAATCAATGAATGAATCAATGAAATATTTAATGAATTAATGATTGAAAAGGGTTTTAGGCCACATTTGTGTACATCGAAGCTCAACTGGACCAGGAGAACCTCCTGAGGATGGCTGGATGAATGAGATGACACTGCTCTCCAGACAAAATGAAATGAAATGAATCGGGCTTTAGGCCACCTTTGTGCACATATAGGCTAAACTGGGCCAGGAGAACATCTTGTGGATGGTGAGATGAATGAGATGGCACTGTCCTCCAGACACAGGATTCGAAATTCGGGCCCTGGCGGTCTGAGGCCAAGCACGCTACCTCTCGGTCACGGAGGCTCCCCATAATACTGAGTTTTACACGTGGATTGGGAAAAAATATTTTTGTTTCTTTCAAACCGCCGCGACCGGGAACCGAGCCCCGAACTCTAGCGTGAAAGGCAGCAGTGCTCACCACTACCCTAGGGCCACCGCCCTCTCCAGACAAAGGATCGTAAGTCGAACATTGACGGTCTGTTGAACAGCACGCTTTTCTGCAGCTCACCACAATACTGAATCTTTACGAGTGAAGAAACTATTTGTTTCTTTGAAACCAAAATGCAAGAGCGAGGGCAGTTATAACCAATACACCAGGGCCTCCCCTAGCGTAGATAATACCTACTATATAATATTTCACATAACATGCATACATCTTACCACAGAACATGACCTGGCAACATCAGAACTACAGTTATTTAAAGTAGCTCCGTGGGATGACATCAATTTTGGTATTCACTTTTGTAATGGAGTAGTGTATTCCACAGATCATAAATTTATTTTTTTCAGAATTTTCGGAGCATCTTTATCAATATTTCTAAGAATCCAGACAAAACCTAAAAATAAAAAGCTAAACTCACTGGCTCTTGTATTGTTCCAGTGTATGTTCACTGTGTTGTAAATCAGTCCGAATTGTATCTCTTTCTTTTCTCAACTTTGAAAATTCTTCTTCCATTAATTGATGTTGATTTGTGTAACTGAAAAGATAATTACCATGTTACACCGCTATGACACATAAACAACATTAATTTTGAGTAGGTCCGATAAATTCCTTTCAAACTAGAATGTATGTGTACAATTAAGTTATGTTAAACGCAAGAAGCTCATTTGATGTTCCCAATTTCTCACTAAAATATACAGAAAGTATACATATTGAATGAATGAATGAAGTAATGAATGGATGAATGAATGAAAGGGTTTTAGGCCGCATTTGTGTATATCGAGGCTAAACTGGACCAGGAGAACCTCCCGAGGATGGCTGGATGAATGAGATGGCTCTGCCCTCCAGACAAAGGATTCTAGTCCAGTAGCCAGCCTATACAAACCCTATATAAACCCTGGAATTGTTTGCACTATATTTTTTTTAATGATTTTGTATTGTTGAGGTACTCTAGATGTCAGATCCGCCGTTTGCCGGTGTAGCAACTCTGGGTAGAATCCGTGATTTACATAAATCCAAAATGGCCGCCACTGAAACTAGGTCGAATCGAAAAATATCAATAACTTTATATAAAATCACACTAGAAATATGGTCTTGGGCTGACTCTATGGTTAGGTATATACACATAGAATGTCATAAATGTGTTGAAATATACTTTATCACATCCGTGATTTCCATCAATTTAAAATCGCCACCACTGAAACCAGGTCAAATCGAAAAATATCAATAATTTGTGGTGTTATGATTACACTAGAATGCTTATCTTGAGTTCTATGGATATATATTTACGCAAAGAATGCCATGAATGTGTTCAAATATACTTTGTCACATTCGTAATTTCCATAAATCTAAAATGGCAGCCACTTAAACTAGGTTGAATTGGGAATTATCAATATGTTTTAATGTAATTACACTAGAAAGACGATCTTAATCTCTACAGAAAGGCAGATGCACATATAATGCGCTAAATGTGTTGAGATATATTTTTATGTTGCTATATAGGAAATAACAGTCCAATATGACTTCCATTTTGACTCTGCAAAATACATGTAGATGTTCGACAAGAACTTCCAAGAAAATGGTGCTAAAAAATAATGTTTGATATTCGGATATAGCTTGTACTTACAATACCTTGTTGAAATAAATTGCTCAAGGCTATTAAAATATATTTTACAAATGTGATTTGGATGAAGTATCGATATGAATTATGAAAAATATGCTGGTCGAGATATGCATACATTTTGAAGTGTAGTGATAAATGTTTTATTGACATGATTAAAGGACTTATTTGTCATAAACCTATATATGTATACCCGACATGTACAACAGGTTTAGTTGCATGTTTCTCATTTCTTCGAAATGATGTTTCATCCTAATGGCGGTAAGAGAAAAGCTTGGTGCTGCTGATCGATATCTGATCTTGCATGAGCTTCTAGATCATATCAATCCTCTCACTGATACACCCTTGAAACTGATAAACATAGTAAATAAGAAGTTAGCAGATGACAGAATATGTTGCTGACGCAGTAAAAATTGGTGGGTGATGAGATAACAAAAACCTTCATCAACTCTCGACAAAGTATTCATCAACTGATCAAAGGGAAAATTAAAGTCATTGCTTGGGTATAAGATTTTTGCAGCTCCCTCTTCTCCACCTTGTATTTTTTTTATTCACACATGGAATAAGGCAAACACTATGAAAAAACTGACAATCATGTCAACATACTGTTCTCAGATGAAGTGATTGCAGATGCAGGCCAATTAAAGTATCACATCGTCGGACCTGTGGTGGCAAGGTCTCTAGATCTCCACATTAGCCACAAGTATGGCATCCAGGAATTCCAATAAAAAAATCGATATGACAATGCTTCTGTTATGGACCATGAGCTATCCTGCAGAGACGGAGATGATAAAGCCAAAAACACGATCACGTCTCTTCCAACAGAGATATTATCACAAGGAGCAAATCTAACTGTTTGAGCAAACTGTATATGATTTATACTGAAAAAAGGTAATTCAACGCTTGTGAAGTCGTTGTCTCCCACTGATAAATACCTGTTCCGACTCGTGGTTTGAGCACACTGTGAAACATTATTACATATGGAAAGCAGCGGATGATCAGAATTCCCTCCATAATACTAAGTTTGGTTGAGATTTGCTCAATAAAGTCCTCTATCCGGTAGTAATAGCCAGTGGACCACCAGCACTTTACTTGCAAGCTGCCAGTGCAGGGCTACGGGAAAGGCTTATGCACAAGCAGATTGTAGTTTAGTGACAACAAGTATGTCATGAAAAACCCACTGTCAGTGCAAAGGTTTCTCAGATCAGTATCAAAACAGCTATACACGGGAACAGTGCTACTACCCATGAGTGTCTCTTGAATGTCTGAAGACATTCAAGGGAATTGTTTTCAAGTAGTCGCAAGATAGTTCCAAATTGATCGGAAATGTGTGAGACTGACTCAAGACAATCCTAAGGCAGCCTTGAGATTGTTTTTAAGTGGAGCGATATTATTGCGACGTTCTGAAAACATTCCTGTGACATTCTCACGATAGTTATGCAACAGTTTGGCGAATTTTCAACCCAGATTCACTAATATTCGTGAGATAATCTCAAGAATATCTTCCAAATGTCTTGAGAATGTCTTAAAACTACTTTGACGACTTTTTTGTGGTGAAAAATGTAAGCGAATTCGCAATTTGTCGTTCAGAAGCAATTGCAGCAATTCGCAGCGAATTTAGGCTCCGTGGGATACTAGCTTAAGGTGGCTACAATGTGCACAAGAGGGTTATGTGACGAGTACCATCACATTACAAGGCGCACGCTGATGTCGTAACGGACAGCGAGGATGTTGAGCAGACTCAGCAGGTGGCAGGTCAGCTCAAGGTCGCTGGTCAGAAAAAAAAGAAAAAGCGAGGTGCGTTGTTGCTGTCGCCTTATTATTGTTAAAACCCCTGGTATTTGTTTGTTCAAATTGGACAAATTTAATATCAATTTGGGCGGTTTCCAAGGGTCAACCATACAGCGTTTGAGGCTCCTCTCCCAAACACATTTGTCAAAAAATTTAAGGTGTTAGTGTCGTGTTACAAATTGGGGGAAACGTTTTGAACAATAGTGATGTTCAACCTGTTCATTTAGCAAGATAAATTGTATGTCTTGCAAAATAAATGCTTTTATTGACAGTTTTGTGCTCTCAGGCGCGATATGTCAGCTACTGCACCGACAACAGTTGCCATCTTCACGCTTTAATCTTTGAGAGGACTATAACGCACGGGTCGATATATAGAATTAAAAGTGAATTGCAATTTTTATGTCGTCCCCCCCCCCCCCCAAAGGAAGTTGTTTTTCCGGGAACACAAAAAAATACAAAGTGGGATGAAATTAAAATCGGCTAAGGTGTTCATTTGAACCATCTTGGTTCTAAGCTATACTTCCCTTCAATCAAAGGAGGTATTATAGGCGATAAGCTACAACCCCCCCCCCCCCACACACACACATCTCAACGAAACTAAGGTTTTTTTTGGAACCCTGGTTTATAATGAACACGAAATTGAATGTTAACATCTCTAACATCTGTTTCCATTCTCAACTCTGAAAATGCTTCTTGCATTAGGCCTAATTGATGTTGATTTGTATAACTGAAGAGATAACTACCATAGTAGACCGCTATGACACACAAACAACATTAATTTTGAGTAGGTCCAATAAATGCATTTTAAACTAAAACGTTTGTGTACAATTTACTTATGTTAAATGCAAGAGGCTCATTTGGTGTGCTCAATTTCTCACTAAGGCAGAAAGCGTACATATTGAATGAATGAATGAATGCATGAATGAATGAATGAATGCACATGAATGAATGAATCAATGAATGAATCAATGAAACAATGAATGAATCAATGATTGAAAAGGGTTTTAAGCCACATTTGTGTACATCGAGGCTCAACTGGACCAGGAGAACCTCCTGAGGATGGCTTGATGAATGAGATGACACTGCTCTCCAGACAAAATGAAATGAAATGATTCGGGCTTTAGGCCACCTTTGCGCACATATAGGCTAAACTGGGCCAGGAGAACCTCCTGAGGATGGTGAGATGAATGAGATGTCCTCCAGACACAGGATTCGAAATTCGAGCCCTGGCGGTCTGAGGCCGAGCGCGCTACCTCTCAGTCACGGAGGCTCCCCACAATACTGAGTTTTACACGTAGATGAGGAAAAACTTTTTGTTTTTGTCAAACCGCCGAAACCGGGAACCGAGCCCCGAACTCTAGCGTGAAAGGCACCAGTGCTCACCACTACCCTAGGGCCCCAGCCCTCTCCAGACAAAGGATCGTAATTCGAACATTGACGGTCTGATGACCAGCACGCTTTTCGGCAGCTCACCACAATACTGAATCTTTACGAGTTAAGAAACTATTTGTTTCTTTGAAACCAAAATGCAAGAGCGAGGGCAGTTATAACCAATACAGCAGGGCCTCCCCCAGCGTAGATAATACCTACTATATAATATTTCACATAACATGCATACATCTTACCACAGAACATGACCTGGCAACATCAGAACTACAGTTATTTAAAGTGGCTCCGTGGGATGACATCAATTTTGGTATTTACTTTTGTAATGGAGTAGTGTATTCCACAGATCATAAATTTTTTTTTTCAGAATTTTCAGAATTTTCACGGAGCATCTTTATCAATATTTCTAAGAATCCAGACAAAATCTAAAAATAAAAAGCTAAACTCACTGACTCTTGCATTGTTCCAGTGTATGTTCACTGTGTTGTAAATCAGTCCGAATTGTATCTCTTTCTTTTCCCATCTTTGAAAATACTTCTTCCATTAATTGATGTTGATTTGTGTAACTGAAAAGATAATTACCATGGTACACCGCTATGACACATAAACAACATTAATTTTGAGTAGGTCCGATAAATTCATTTCAAACTAGAACGTATGTGTACAATTAAGTTATGTTAAACGCAAGAAACTCATTTGATGTTCCCAATTTCTCACTAAAATATACAGAAAGTATACATATTGAATGAATGAATGAAGTAATGAATGGATGAATGAATGAAAGGGTTTTAGGCCGCATTTGTGTATATCGAGGCTAAACTGGACCAGGAGAATCTCCCGAGGATGGCAGGATGAATGAGATGACACTGCCCTCCAGACAAAGGATTCTAGTCCAGTAGCCAGCCTATACTAACCCTATATAAACCCTGGAATTGTTTGCACTATATTTTTTTAACGATTTTGTATTGTTGAGGTACTCTAGATGTCAGATCCGTCGTTTGCCGGTGTAGCAACTCTGGGTAGAATCCGTGATTTACATAAATCCAAAATGGCCGCCACTGAAACTAGGTCAAATCGAAAAATATCAATAACTTTATATAAAATCACACTAGAAAGATGGTCTTGGGCTGGCTCTATGGTTAGGTATATACACATAGAATGTCATAAATGTGCTGAAATATACTTTATCACATCCGTGATTTGCATCAATTTAAAATCGCCACCACTGAAACCAGGTCAAATCGAAAAATATCAATAATTTGTGGTGTTATGATTACACTAGAATGATAATCTTGAGTTCATTAGGCCTAAATGATGTTGATTTGCATAAATGAAAACATATATACCATAGTACACCGCAAACAACATTAATTTTGCGTAGGTCCAATAAATGCATTTTAAACTAGAGCGTATGTGTACAATTTACTTATGTTAAATGCAAGAGGCTCACTTGATGTGCTCAATTTCACACTAAGGCAGAAAGCGTAGATATAGAATGAATGAACGAATGAATGAATGAATGAATGAATGAATGAATGAATGAATGAATGAATCAATGAATCAATGAATCAATGAATGAATCAATGAAACAATGAATGAATCAATGATTGAAAAGGGTTTTAGGCCACATTTGTGTACATCGAGGCTCAACTGGACCAGGAGAACCTCCTGAGGATGGCTGGATGAATGAGATGACACTGCTCTCCAGACAAAATGAAATGAAATGAATCGGGCTTTAGGCCACTTTTGTGCACATATAGGCTAAACTGGGCCAGGAGAACCTCCTGAGGATGGTGAGATGAATGAGATGTCCTCCAGTCACAGGATTCGAAATTCGAGCCCTGGCGGTCTGAGGCCGAGCACGCTACCTCTCGGTCACGGAGGCTCCCCACAATACTGAGTTTTACGAGTGGATGGAGGAAAAATATTTTTGTTTTTTTCAAACCGCCGAGACCGGGAACTGAACTCCGAACTCTAGCGTGAAAGGCAGCAGTGCTCTTCACTACCCTAAGGCCCCCGCCCTCTCCAGACAAAGGATCGAAATTCGAACATTGACGGTCTGATGACCAGCACGCTTCGCGACAGCTCACCACAATACTGATTTTTTACGAGAGGAGAAACTATCTGTTTCTTTGAAACCAACAGCAAGAGCGAGGGCAGCTATAACCAATACACCAGGCCCTCCCCCAGCGTAGAAAATACCTATTATATAATATTTCACATAACATGCATACATCTTACCACAGAACATGACCTGGCAACATCAGAACTACAGTCACTTAAAGTGGTTTCGTGGGATACCATCAATGTTTCTTTTGTAGTGAAGTAGTGTATTCCACAGAGCCTAAATTCATTTTTTTCAGAATTTTCAGAATTTTCACAGAGCACCTTTATCAATATTTCTAAAAATCCAGACAAAATCTAAAAATAAAAGCTAAACTTACTGGCTCTTGCATTGTTCCAGTGTATGTTCACTGTGTTGTAAATCAGTCCGAATTGTATCTCTTTCGCTTCTCAGCTTTGAAAATTCTTCTTCCATTAATTGATGTTGATTTGTGTAACTGAAAAGATAATTACCATGGTACACCGCTATGACACATAAACAACATTAATTTTGAGTAGGTCCGATAAATTCATTACAAACTAGAACGTATGTGTACAATTAAGTTATGTTAAACGCAAGAATCTCATTTGATGTTCCCAATTTCTCACTAAAATATCCAGAAAGTATACATATTGAATGAATGAATGAAGTAATGAATGCATGAATGAATGAAAGGGTTTTAGGCCGCATTTGTGTATATCGAGGCTAAACTGGACCAGGAGAACCTCCCGAGGATGGCAGGGTGAATGAGATGACACTCCCTCCAGACAAAGGATTTTAGTCCAGTAGCCAGCCTATACAAACCCTATATAAACCCTGGAATTGTTTGCACTATATTTTTTTTAACGATTTTGTATTGTTGAGGTACTCTAGATGTCAGATCCGTCGTTTGCCGGTGTAGCAACTCTGGGTAGAATCCGTGATTTACATAAATCCAAAATGGCCGCCACTGAAACTAGGTCAAATCGCAAAATTTCAATAACTTTATATAAAATCACACTAGAAAGATGGTCTTGGGCTGGCTCTATGGTTAGGTATATACACATAGAATGTCATAAATGTGTTGAAATATACTATATCACATCCGTGATTTGCATCAATTTATAATCGCCACCACTGAAACCAGGTCAAATCGAAAAAGATCAATAATTTGTGGAGCTATGATTACACTAGAATGATAATCTTGAGTTCAATGGATAGATATTTACGCAAAGAATGCCATGAATGTGTTCAAATATACTTTGTCACATTGGTAATTTCCATAGATCTAAAATGGCCGCCACTTAAACTAGGTCAAAGTGGAAGATATCAATATGTTTTAATGTAATTACACTAGAAAGACGATCTTAATCTCTACAGTAAGGTATTTGCACATATAATGCGCAAAATGTGTTGAGATATATTTTTATGTTGCTATATAGGCAATAACAGTCCAATATGACTTCCATTTTGACTCTGCGAAATACATGTAGATGTTCGACAAGAACTTCAAAGAAAATGGTGCTAAAAAATAATGTTTGATATTCGGATATAGCTTGTACATACAATACCTTGTTGAAATAAAATGCTCAAGGCTATTAAAATATATTTTACAAATGTGATTTGGATGAAGTATCGATATGAATTATGAAAAATATGCTGGTCGCGATATGCATACATTTTGAAGTGTAGTGATAAATGTTTTATTGACATGATTAAAGGACTTATTTGTCATAATCCTATGCATACACAACATGTACAACAGGTTTAGTTGCATGTTTCTCATTTCTTCGAAATGATGTTTCATCCTAATGGCGGTAAGAGAAAAGCTTGGTGCTGCTGATCGATATCTGATCTTGCATGAGCTTCAAGATCATATCAATCCTCTCACTGATACACCCTTGAAACTGATAAACATAGTAAATAAGAAGTTAGCAGATGACGGAATATGTCACTGACGCAGTAAAAATTGGTGATGAGATAACAAAAACCTTCATCAACTCTCATTTTATGTGCTCAATTTCTCACTAAGGCAGAAAGCGTAGATATTGAATGAATGAATGAATGAATGAATGAATTAATGAATGAATGAATGAATGAATGAATGAATGAATGAATGAATGAATGAATGAATGAATGAATCAATGAATGAATCAATGAATGAATCAATGAAATATTTAATGAATAAATGATTGAAAAGGGTTTTAGGCCACATTTGTGTACATCGAAGCTCAACTGGACCAGGAGAACCTCCTGAGGATGGCTGGATGAATGAGATGACACTGCTCTCCAGACAAAATGCAATGAAATGAATCGGGCTTTAGGCCACCTTTGTGCACATATAGGCTAAACTGGGCCAGGAGAACATCTTGTGGATGGTGAGATGAATGAGATGGCACTGTCCTCCAGACACAGGATTCGAAATTCGGGCCCTGGCGGTCTGAGGCCAAGCACGCTACCTCTCGGTCACGGAGGCTCCCCATAATACTGAGTTTTACACGTGGATTGGGAAAAAATATTTTTGTTTCTTTCAAACCGCCGCGACCGGGAACCGAGCCCCGAACTCTAGCGTGAAAGGCAGCAGTGCTCACCACTACCCTAGGGCCACCGCCCTCTCCAGACAAAGGATCGTAAGTCGAACATTGACGGTCTGTTGAACAGCACGCTTTTCTGCAGCTCACCACAATACTGAATCTTTACGAGTGAAGAAACTATTTGTTTCTTTGAAACCAAAATGCAAGAGCGAGGGCAGTTATAACCAATACACCAGGGCCTCCCCTAGCGTAGATAATACCTACTATATAATATTTCACATAACATGCATACATCTTACCACAGAACATGACCTGGCAACATCAGAACTACAGTTATTTAAAGTAGCTCCGTGGGATGACATCAATTTTGGTATTCACTTTTGTAATGGAGTAGTGTATTCCACAGATCATAAATTTATTTTTTTCAGAATTTTCGGAGCATCTTTATCAATATTTCTAAGAATCCAGACAAAACCTAAAAATAAAAAGCTAACCTCACTGGCTCTTGTATTGTTCCAGTGTATGTTCACTGTGTTGTAAATCAGTCCGAATTGTATCTCTTTCTTTTCTCAACTTTGAAAATTCTTCTTCCATTAATTGATGTTGATTTGTGTAACTGAAAAGATAATTACCATGTTACACCGCTATGACACATAAACAACATTAATTTTGAGTAGGTCCGATAAATTCCTTTCAAACTAGAATGTATGTGTACAATTAAGTTATGTTAAACGCAAGAAGCTCATTTGATGTTCCCAATTTCTCACTAAAATATACAGAAAGTATACATATTGAATGAATGAATGAAGTAATGAATGGATGAATGAATGAAAGGGTTTTAGGCCGCATTTGTGTATATCGAGGCTAAACTGGACCAGGAGAACCTCCCGAGGATGGCTGGATGAATGAGATGGCTCTGCCCTCCAGACAAAGGATTCTAGTCCAGTAGCCAGCCTATACAAACCCTATATAAACCCTGGAATTGTTTGCACTATATTTTTTTTAATGATTTTGTATTGTTGAGGTACTCTAGATGTCAGATCCGCCGTTTGCCGGTGTAGCAACTCTGGGTAGAATCCGTGATTTACATAAATCCAAAATGGCCGCCACTGAAACTAGGTCGAATCGAAAAATATCAATAACTTTATATAAAATCACACTAGAAATATGGTCTTGGGCTGACTCTATGGTTAGGTATATACACATAGAATGTCATAAATGTGTTGAAATATACTTTATCACATCCGTGATTTCCATCAATTTAAAATCGCCACCACTGAAACCAGGTCAAATCGAAAAATATCAATAATTTGTGGTGTTATGATTACACTAGAATGCTTATCTTGAGTTCTATGGATATATATTTACGCAAAGAATGCCATGAATGTGTTCAAATATACTTTGTCATATTCGTAATTTCCATAAATCTAAAATGGCAGCCACTTAAACTAGGTTGAATTGGGAATTATCAATATGTTTTAATGTAATTACACTAGAAAGACGATCTTAATCTCTACAGAAAGGCAGATGCACATATAATGCGCTAAATGTGTTGAGATATATTTTTATGTTGCTATATAGGCCATAACAGTCCAATATGACTTCCATTTTGACTCTGCAAAATACATGTAGATGTTCGACAAGAACTTCCAAGAAAATGGTGCTAAAAAATAATGTTTGATATTCGGATATAGCTTGTACTTACAATACCTTGTTGAAATAAATTGCTCAAGGCTATTAAAATATATTTTACAAATGTGATTTGGATGAAGTATCGATATGAATTATGAAAAATATGCTGGTCGAGATATGCATACATTTTGAAGTGTAGTGATAAATGTTTTATTGACATGATTAAAGGACTTATTTGTCATAAACCTATATATGTATACCCGACATGTACAACAGGTTTAGTTGCATGTTTCTCATTTCTTCGAAATGATGTTTCATCCTAATGGCGGTAAGAGAAAAGCTTGGTGCTGCTGATCGATATCTGATCTTGCATGAGCTTCTAGATCATATCAATCCTCTCACTGATACACCCTTGAAACTGATAAACATAGTAAATAAGAAGTTAGCAGATGACAGAATATGTTGCTGACGCAGTAAAAATTGATGATGAGATAACAAAAACCTTCATCAACTCTCGACAAGGTATTCATCAACTGATCAAAGGGAAAATTAAAGTCATTGCTTGGGTATAAGATTTTTGCAGCTCCCTCTTCTCCACTTGTATTTCTTTATTCACACATGGAATAAGGCAAACACTATGAAAAAACTGACAATCATGTCAACATACATCTGTTCTCAGATGAAGTGATTGAAGATGCAGGACAATTAAAGTATCACATCGTGTGACCTGTGGTGGCAAGGTCTCTAGATCTCCACAATAGCCACAAGTATGGCATCCAGAAATTCCAATAAAAAAATCGATATGACAATGCTTCTGTTATGGACCATGAGCTATCCTGCAGAGACGGAGATGATATAGCCAAAAACACGATCACGTCTCTTCCAACAGAGATATTATCACAAGGAGCAAATCTAACTGTTTGAGCAAACTGTATATGATTTATACTGAAAAAAGGTAATTCAACGCTTGTGAAGTCGTTGTCTCCCACTGATAAATACCTGCTCCGACTCGTGGTTTGAGCACACTGTCAAACATTATTACATATGGAAAGCAGCGGATGATCAGAATTCCCTCCATAATACTAAGTTTGGTTGAGATTTGCTCAATAAAGTCTTCTATCCGGTAGTAATAGCCAGTGGACCACCAGCACCTAACTTGCAAGCTGCCAGTGCAGGGCTGCGGGAAAGGCTTATGCACAAGCAGATTGTAGTTTAGTGACAACAAGTATGTCATGAAAAACCCACTGTCAGTGCGAAGGTTTCTCAGATCAGTATCAAAACAGCCTTACACGGGAACAGTGCTACTACCCATGAGTGTCTCTTGAATGTCTGAAGACATTCAAGGGAATTGTTTTCAAGTAGTCGCAAAATAGTTCCGAATTGATCGGAAATGTGTGAGACTGACTCAAGACAATCCTAAGGCAGCATTGAGATTGTTTTTAAATGGAGCGATATTATTGCGACGTTCTGAAAACATTCCTGTGACATTCTCACGATAGTTATGCAACAATTTGTCGAATTTTCAACCCAGATTCACTAATATTCGTGAGATAATCTCAAGAATATCCTCCAAATGTATTGAGAATGTCTTAAAACTACTTTCACGACTTTTTTGTGGTGAAAAATGTAAGCGAATTCGCAATTTGTTGTTTAGAAGCAATTGCAGCAATTCGCAGCGAATTTCGGCTCCGTGAGATACTAGCTTAAGGTGGCTACAATGTGCACAAGAGGGTTATGTGACGAGTACCATCACATTACAAGGCGCACGCTGATGTCGTAACGGACAGCGAGGATGTTGAGCAGACTCAGCAGGTGGCAGGTCAGCTCAAGGTCGCCGGTCAGGAAAAGAAGGAAAATCAAGGTGTGTTGTTGCTGTCGCCTTATTATTGTTAAAACTCCTTGTATTTGTTTGTTCAAATTGGACAAATCTAATATAAATTTGATCGGTTTCCAAGGGTCAACCATACAGCGTTTGAGGCTTCTCTCCCAAACACATTTGTCAAACAATTTAAGGTGTTAGTGTCGTGCTACGTAGACGTTTTGAACAATAGTGATGTTCAAACTGTTCATTTAGTAAGAGACATTGTATGTCTTGCAAGATAAATGCTTTATTGACAGGTTTGTGCTCTCAGGCGCGATATGTCAGCTACTGCACCGACAACAGTTGCCATCTTCACGCTTTAATCTTTGAGAGGACTATAATGCACGGGTCGATAGTACTAACAGTGAATTGCAATTTTTATGTCACCCCCCCCCCCAAAGGAAGTTGTTTTTCCGGGAACACAAAAAAATACAAATTGGGATGAAATTATAATTGGCGAGGGTGTTCATTTGAACCATCTTGGTTCTAAGCTCTACTTCCCTTCAATCAAAGGGGGTATTATAGGCGACGAAACTAAGGGGTTTTTTCGAGCCCTGGTTTATACTGAACACAAAATCGAAGGTTAACATCTCTAACATCTGCTTACATTCTCAACTCTTAAAATACTTCTTCTAGTAGGCTTGATTGATGCTGATTTGTATAAGATAATTACCATGGTACACCGCTATGACACACAAACAACATTAATTTTGAGTAGGTCCAATGAGATGACACTGCTCTCCAGACAAAGGATTCAAAAGTTGAACATTGACGGTCTGATGACCAGCACGCTTCTCGACAGCTCACCACAATACTGAATCTTTAAGAGTGAAGACACTCTTTGTTTATTTGAAACCAAAATGCAAGAGCGAGGGCAGCTATAACCAATACACCAGGCCCTCCCCCAGCGTAGAAAATACCTATTATATAATATTTCACATAACATTTATACATCTTACCACAGAACATGACCTGGCAACATCAGAACTACAGTTACTTAAATCCGTGGGATGACATCAATGTTTTTATTTACTTTTGTAATGAAGTGTATTCCACAGAGCTTAAATTGATTTTTTCTGAATTTTCAAAATTTTCACAGAGCAACTTTATCAATATTTCTAAGAATCCAGACAAAACCTGAAAATAAAAAAAATAAACTCACTGGCTCTTGCATTGTTCCAGTGTATGTTCACTGTGTTTTAAATCAGTCCAAATTGTATCTCTTTCCCTTCTCAACTTTGAACATTCTTCTTCCATTAATAGATGTTGATTTGTGTAACTGAAAAGATAATTACCATGGTACACCGCTATGACACAAAAACAGCATTATTTTGAGTGGGTCCAATAAATCCATTTCAAACTAGAACGTATGTGTACAATTAACTTATGTTAAATGCAAGAGGCTCATTTGATGTGCTCAATTTCCTACTAAGATAGGCAGAAAGCGTAGATATTGAATAAATGAACGAGTGAATGAATGAATGAATAAATGAATGTATGAATGAATGAATGAATGAATGAATGAATGAATGAATGAATGAATGAATGAATGAATGAATCAATGAATCAATGAATCAATGAATGAATCAATGATTGAAAGTTGTTTTAGGTCACATCTGTGTACATTGAGGCTAAAGTGGACCAAGAGAACCTCCAGAGGATGGCTGGATGATTGAGAAGACACTGCTCTCTAGATAAAGGATTCGAAATTCAAACCTTGACAGTCTGATGCCCAGCACACTTCTCGGCGGCTCTCCGCAATACTGAATCTTTACGAGTGAAGAAACTATTTGTTTCTTTGAAACCAAAATGCAAGAGCGATGGCAGCCTCCTTCTCAGGGCCACACTAGCACAGCTAGGTAGTCCTGCTACAGTGCTTTGAGATTCTCTTCTGTAATTGCTGCGTTCTGATAGGGCATCAAAATCTGGTGTACCATGACCCACACCTGACCCTGAATCTATCTCAAGTTCGAGGATTCCTTGCACATATGAGAGACAAGTTTATATAATTATGTCTCCCCTATACTGGGCTAAGGTTGTCATTATATGCCTAGTATTATTATGACCAGTACATGCAATCAACCTGTGATGTATTATAGTTGGTGCATCCTATACAATGTGCGTCTCTTACTGGTGTTGTTGTAGACTTGCTTTTGTGTAAGTCCAAGATACCAGCAGAATGTCCAAAGTGATGTTAACAACCGCTCTTTGTTTAATGTTGGAACAGCATCTCAGATTGTGGATTAACATGAACCCAGCGCTGCGTCATCGTTCTTACTGCTGTGCAGTCTCAGTCAGTACGACACACTGAACCAATGTGGATTAATGTTGGTCCATCGTTTGCGATGCAGGCCCAATATTAAGAATACATTGGGCCGGTGTAGACCTATCCTGTTTATACAGTATGCTTGATAATGCTGGATTGATGTATGCCAATTGTCTAATGACGCTGGCCTAACATAAATTCAACATTGACCATGTGGTTTAGAATGTCAAGGACACCATTTTTGTCCGGAATTGCTCTATTGGCCAGATACAAAATCAGGTCAAATTCGCGAATACGTCTACAGAACACATTTTAAAGTGCAATCAATCAGAGCCACTAGCTGACGCCAGTGGAAGGAAAGTAGATCTGATGAATGAGGATGGAGCGAGAACAGCTATAACTAATACACCAGGGCCTCCCCCAGCGTAGATAATAACTATGATGTAATATTTCACATAACAGGCATATATCTTACCACAGGACATGACTTGGCAACAACAAAACTACAGTGGTTCCGTGGGAAGACATCAATTTTGATATTTACTTTTGTAATGAAGTAGTGTATTCCGCAGATAATTATTTAATTTTTTTTTAGAATTTTCAGAGTTTTTAAAAAACATTTTATCAATATTTCTAAGAAGCCAAACAAAACCAAAAATAAAAAAACAAAACTCACTAGCTCTTGCATTGTCCCAGTGTTTGTTCACTGTTATCTCTTTCCTTTCTCAACTCTGAAAATGCTTCTTCCATTAATTGTTGTTGATTTGTGTAACTGAAAAAACCATGGTAAGCCGCTATGACACAAAAACAACATTAATTTTGAGTAGGTCCAATAAATTCATTTTAAACTTGAACGTATGTGTACATCTAACTTATCCTAAATGCAAGAGGCTCATTTGATGTGCTCAATTTCTCCCTAAAATAAGCAGAAAGCGTAGATGTAGAATGAATTAACGAACGAACGAACGAACGAACGAACGAACGAACGAACAAACAAACTAATGAATGAATGAATGAATGAATGCAAGAGGTCTTAGGCAACATTTTTGTACATCGAGGCTAAAATGGACCAGGGGAACCTCCTGAGGATGGCTGGATAAGGGGTCTTGTCAAAGTAAAAAAATTAAAAAATCCGAAAAAAGCGGATTAATCAGACTCCATCCACCCACCCCCCTATCTAATTTTTTTTTTGAAACATTTGTAAACATGAAAACAACAAACAAAAAAAAAAAAAAAAATCCCCCAAAAAATTAAAATTCGACTTGGGGCTTGACCCACCCACCCACTTCAGACTTTTTCTCGGATTTTTGGATTTTTTTCAACTTGCCAAAACCGCTAAATTAGATGACACTGCCCTCCAGACAAAGGATTCGAAATTCGAACCTTGACGGTCTGTTGCCCAGCATACTTCTCGGCGGCTAACCAAAATACTGAAGCTTTACGAGTGAAAAAACTATTTGTTTCTTTGAAACCAAAATGGCTGAGCGAGGGCAGCTATAACCAATACACCTGGGTGGCGTTTCACTAAGCGATCTTTAAGGCAAAAATGATCTTTAAAACGCCAAATCCTCCTTAAATAAAGATTTACCCTTAATTAAAGATTTGACTGTTTCACAAACAATCATTAAGGAGTGTTCTTTAAGTCAGTCGTTTCACTAAAGATTTTTAAGGCGAAATCTTTACTTTTAAAGATGAGATTTAAAGATTGGTCGTGGGCACTCTTTAAACAGTTAAAGACGATCTTTAACATAATGTTTATTCATGAATTTGACTCTGTATTTTATCATTTGTGTAGAAAACGACAGCACATCAATGATCAAAGTTGCAGGCCTAATCAGATGTTATATTTTTTCTTGAATTAATTATTCCTTTTACACACAGTTTCGCTGATTATCTTCAACATTGATGTAGGTTACTCTAGGCCCACTGTTTAGGGCCTATACCTTTTCAGCTCTAGAATAAATGTCTATAGCGACCAATAATACTTGATTCCAACCTAACCTAAGCAAAGCTTTGGCTGGGTGGCGTAGCTGGTAGATATATAGGCCTAACGCAGGGCCTAACGTTAGTATAACTACCCAGACATTGTACAAGTTCCGTGTGTGTACAATAATGTGTAGTCTATGCCTACATGGTGCTGGTAGGTGAAATATACCATAGGCCCTATCTCATAGAGGCAGGCGACATGCTTGGTTGCCTTTCTCCCGGATGCTATACAATATAAGCCTAGGTAAATTACATTATAGGGGTGGGCTAATATATATAAATATAGCTTAGGCTAATATAACCTAGGCGTATAATTAAATTTACAATTTTACTAGGTGAGCGTCGATATCTTCATGTTTACCAATAGGCCTATACCCTATGCTCTTGTCCTGTCCACGGTGTGAGGCACGGTCTAACGAGATTGATATAAATTTACTGTTATTCAACTTGATCTGAATATAATTGGGCCTAGAGTGTTGACATTTTTATATATCCTTAATATTATTATCTAAAAACTTGACTGACTTAATTACATTTATAAATAAAGAACCTAGGCCTACCGGTAGTGGTTCATTATTCTATAGTAGACTACACGTGCTCCGGTGAATGTTTACAAAACAATGATGTCATCCCGCTGCCGGCAGATTGGTTAAAAACAACGGATGTTGTGGTGCATCGTGCGATATGATGATCGTGCATAAATTATTCAGCACTTGGCGATAAAGATTAAGATATAAGGTAAAGATCGCGTTAGTGAAACGGTCAGACAGAAAAATCTTTAGAACACTGGATGATTAGTCTAGGGATATTCTTGCCTAAAGATGAGTGAATGTTAGTGAAATGGCCCCCAGGGCCTCCCCCAGCGTGGACAATTCCCATTATATAATATTTCACATAACATACATGCATTTTAGAGAGATATGACGTAATTAATGAAGATGGCTGTATCATCGGGTTGATGTCATACACTGGTCAATATAAGCATTTCATACCATAACTAATTGACATAATTGATGAAGGGAAAGCCATCAGTATATCAAAATATTTAGTACTCAATATTTCTTACAAGTAGAGATGCATGATGTAATAAGAGAAGATGATATAGTATCAGCACATCAAGCCTGGGGGCCATTTCACTAACATTCACTGATCTTTAGGCAAGAATATTCTTAGACTAAAGATCATCCAGTGTTCTAAAGATCTTTCTGTCTGACCGTTTCACTAACGCGATCTTTACTTTATGTCTTAATCTTTATCGCCAAGTGCTAAATAATTCATGCACGATCATCATATCGCATGATACACCACAACATCCGTTGTTTTTAACCAATCTGCCGACAGCTGGATGACATCATTGTTTTGTAAACATTCACCGGAGCACGTATAGTCTACTATGGAATAATGAACCACTACCGGTAGGCCTAGGTTCTTTGTTTATAAATGTAATTAAGTGAGTCAAGTTTTTAGATAATAATATTAAGGATATATAAAAAATAATAATAAATAACGCGATGTCGACACTCTAGGCCCAATTATATTCAGATCAAGTTGAATAACAGTAAATTTATATCAATCTCGTTAGACAGTGCCTCAGACGGTGACAGAACAAGAGCACAGGGTATAGGCCTATTAGTAAACATGAAGATATCGACGTCTAACTGGTGAAATTATAGATTTAATCATAAGCCTAGGTTATATTAGCCTAAGTTTACAACGTGCCACCCCTAGATTCATGATAATGTAATTTACCTAGGCTTATAGTGTATAGCATCTGGGAGAAAAGCAACCAAGCATGTCGTCTGCCTCTACGAGATAGGGCCTATAGTATATTTCACCTACCAGCATATACCGCACCATGTAGGCATAGACTACACATTATTGTACACACAGGGTTTTCGTTTTCTACACAAATGATAAAATACAGAGTCAAATTCATGAATAAACATTATGTTAAAGATCGTCTTTAACTGTTTAAAAGGTGCCCCCGACCACTCTTTAAATCTCATCTTTATAATTAAAGATTTCGCCTTAAAAATCTTTAGTGAAACGGCTGACTTAAAGAACACTCCTTAATGATCGTCTGTGAAACAGTCAAATCTTTAATTAAGGATAAATCTTTATTTAAGGAGGATTTGGCGTTTTAAAGATTATTTTTGCCTTAAAGATCACTTAGTGAAACGCCACCCTGAGCCTTTAGGTGACGGCTTGATGAGGCGACAAGTGCGAGTATTTATCTAAGGCGGCAAAATCTAACTGAGCACAAACTGAGAAGTGAAACGTATAGGAGTATGGAGTATAATTGATGTCAAAATTCTAAAATGCTAAATGGGATTTAGTTTTTCATATTGTCACATGTCACAAACAAATTAGTATATTGATCGCAAAAGATTACACACTGATGTTAATCCGGTGGGACCTACCCAGCGAACACAAAACATGTATGCATAACATTTATACAAAGGTGGACCAACGTCGAAGACGTTGGGCCGACGTTGTTAAATGTTATACAAATGATTTGTGTTTGCTGGATATAGGCATGAGCAACAACAATATTAACAATATAACAATGTTGTGTTAATGTTGCGCTAGCGTCGCAGACGGTGCACCAAAATTCAAACAACATTGTCCAACGTCACTTATTTGTGGGGAATAACAGGTAACTAACATCATGTGTAATAATAAGTATGTCATGATCACATTATTAAAAGTATTGCAGACCTTTATTTTTATTATTAATAGGATAATAATTTATTAAAGGGATATGCCTAGGTCTAAAATCATCAAAAAAATCGGTGATTTTATTTTAGCTTAATACTATGACCATATTATGTAAACATGTCCATAGACTTGAACCGCAAAAGTTTTTCAATTTTAATTCACCAGTTAGGCTAGATATAGAGACGAAATTCCTGATTTCTAATTATTGAAAACCATATCAAAAATAAGAAATACGGGAATTTAGTCTTTATATCCAGCCTAGCTGGTAAGTGCGCAGCACAAAAATTTAAAAACTTTTGCAATTCTAGTCTATGGACATGATTACATCATATGGTCATATTAAAAATCCAAAATAAAATCACCGATTTTTTGACGATTTTAGACCTGGGCATGTCCCTTTAAAGAATAATTGCAAATAACCACTGATAACATGACATTAAAAAAAACATTTTTAAATGCTTGGGCATATTATGTTCACTTGGTCCTATTTCAATTGCATATTTGTGTTGATTTCACTATTATAGTAAGGCCTATTCTCATAGCACCCTATAGCGCAATATTTTTTGGATGCAAATATTTTCTTCCACTTCATCATCGGATATACCAGATATTTATGTTTATATTGGTTGTCGTTTAGCTAAATGCCACTGAAAATTATTTCATTGGACATTTTAGAACAATTTCACTGTCTGCCTATTTTCCAATATTATTATTGTTTCCGGCTTTAGTAAAAAAAAAAAATGTCCATGCTTAATAAACATTATATAATTATAATAAAATTTTAATAGGGGAAAAACAAACAATGTATTTGTTATCCATTTTTTCACAACCCTGAGATAGTATCTCTTGAAAAATAAATTCACCGTCACCCAGGTGAAAAAAATAATGGTAATTGAGAAATAATTTTCATCTCGTTCGCATTTCTTTATTTTCTACAACGTCAAGTGCTTGGGAGTTGTTGTCCGATGTAAATGAGCCATGTACTGTGGATTTTGCTTGTGGTGTGTGACAATCTCCATCAATCTTAGCGTATTTACTTTGAGACAACGTTGTTTCAAGTCTGGGTCAACGTTTCTGTTACTTATCAAGTTTATTTTGGTCAAAAAAATCAAATGGCATGAACAAATATTTATTGTTTATAGTCTAGTCTACTGTCTGGCTCCGCGAACGATCCCAGAAGCCCATAATGGATATTTATATATGTACCCTGACAAATAGAGTTAGACGTGTCTTTTGCATGATATAATGTGTGTAAAAATGCAACGAACCCCTCCGTGGTGACCGCTGTTATGACACACAACAAAATTTGTAATTTAACTTTTGACATTCTGTACCAGACGACACTCGGAATGCTATAAGCAAGTTGTCATTTGATACACTATAACTTAGAATAAGACACGAGGCACAATGCGATGAAAACAAGCATGAAGACACTGCAACAATGGAAATTACGTTGCATTTTGCAATACCATAAGGCACAATGTCATGTGACCATATGAAAAACTAAATCCCATTTAGCATTTTAGAATTTTGACATAAATTATACGCCATACTCTTATACGTTTCACTTCTCAGCTTGTTCTCGGTTTGATTTTGCCGCCTTAGGTAGATATTCGCACTTGTCGCCTCATCAAGCCGTCACCTAAAAGCTCAGGCTTGATGTGCTGATACTATATCATCTTCTCTTATTACATCATGCATCTCTACTTGTAAGAAATGTTGAGTACTAAACAATTAGTAGATATTTTGATATACTGATGGCTTTCCCTTCATCAATTATGTCAATTAGTTATGGTATGTAATGCTTATATTGACCAGTGTATGACATCAACCCGATGATACAGCCATCTTCATTAATTACGTCATATCTCTCTAAAAAGATGTATGCCTGTTATGTTTTAAATTGTTTTTGCTGCGCTCTTACCAGTTGGGCTAGATATAGAGACGAGATTCCCATATTTCCAATTTTTGACATGGTTGTCAATAATTAGAAATCAGGAATTTCGTCTCTATATCTAGCCTAAATGGTGAATTGAAATTGAAAAACATTTGCAGTTCTAGTCTATGGACATGTTTACATCATATGGTCATATTAGTTGATGCTCTCGATACATTACTTGTTATTAAAAAACGCCTTAATATGTTTAAAAGTCTATTGTATGTATAAGATATGTCTGGACACGCAACATATTATTTTAGAATCATTTTCTTGTAAATTACAGTCAGCCATTTATTCTGTGTAGTCAAACTGTAAGGCATATTGGATTATGGTTGCGTAGCTAGACAAATATAATTTTTTTAACAAATTGCTGTCATTCTCCGTGAAATTACCTTTCCGTGGACACCAAAATCGTCCCTCTAACAAAAGTTATTGCAATTTTTCTATTTGAACCGATTTCGGTGACAGCCATATTGAATTTATGCAAATCACGGTTCGTCTCAGTAGTTGCTACACCGGCAAACGGTGGATCTGACATCTACGATACCTAACCAATACAAATCCATCAAAAAAACTTATAGTACCAACAATTTCCGGATACCGTAGATTGACTACTGGAATATTCGAAATTCGAACCTTGACAGTCTGATGCCCAGCATGCTTCTCGGCAGCTCACCACAATACTAAACTATTTGTTTCTTTGAAACCCAAATGCCAGAGCGAGGGCACCTATAACAAATACAACAGGGCCTCCCCCAGCGTAGAAAATACCTATCATGTAATATTTCACATAACATGCATACATCTTACCACGGGACATGACTTGGCAACAACAAAACTACAGTTATTTAAAGTGGTTCCGTTTTCAAAGAGCATTTTTATCAATAATTCTAAGAATCCAGACAAAACCAAAAATAATAAAAAAAACTCACTAGCTCTTGTATTGTTCCACTGTTTGTTCATTGTGTTTTAAATGTGTCCTGATTGTATCTCTTTCCTTTCTCAACTCTGAAATTGCTTCTTCCATTAATAGATGTTGATTTGTGTAACTGAAAAGATAATTACTATGGTACACTGCTATGACACAAAAACAGCATTAATTTTGAGTAGGTCCAATATATTCATTTCAAACTAGAATGTATGTGTACAATTAACTTATGTTAAATGCAAGAGTCTCACTAAAATATGCAGAAAGCGTAGATTTTTGTACATCGAAGCTAAAATGGACCAGGAGAACCTCCTGAGGATGGCTTGTGTGATCCAAAATGCCAGAGCGCGGGCAGCTATAACTAATGCAACAGCCCCCCCCCCCCCCCCCCGCCAGCGTAGATTTTACCTGTAATATATGTAATATTTCACATAACAGGCATGCATCTTACCACAGGACATGACTCCGGCCGCCTGGGCATGTCTGGGAGTAGATCCCCTAGACATGCCCAGAACCCCTTATCAGAAAACGAAGGAAAACGCTCTTAATAACCCACTATGCCCTATCACCCCCATCCTCACAGCATCATCTGTACATCATTTCATCTCATCAATTGACTACAACGTTTTTATCGTATTACAATGTCACTTAAAAGACCTTTTGTGCCGAAAAGTGACGTAAAGCAATGATTTATTACTACTAATATGACTTTGGCAACATCTGAACTACAGTTATTTAAAGTGGCTCCGTGGGATGACATCAATTTTGGTATTTACTTTCGTGATAAAAAAATATTTTTATCAATATTTCTAAGAATCCAGACAAAACCCAAACAAACTATTTGTACACCTTATGCTAGCACAGCATTGGGCCACATTTTGATGTCATAGGCCCAGTGTTGGGTAGAAAATTTGTACTGCATGAGAATCCTCCAATCCCTAATTTTACACACCAATTAACGTCGGTGCCTTTTGAAGTACCCTGGATTTCACTGTCAGTGGTGGTTGGTATCTGTGATATAAAGTGTTGTATACTGCAAACAGTATTGTTTACATGGCAGTATACAACTTTGAAATAAAACTAGTGTAGTATTTTTCAGTGCTTTTGATTTTTTTTGATTATTTTTAAATATTTTTAGTTAAGATCAGTAGGCGATATAACTTCATATAAAATTATTTTTCAAAAATGACATGTCCACATATGCAGTGCCCTTAACACAAGAAGATCCATATATATGACGAGGCACATAGCAAACAAAGAGAGGCTACAGTGCTACGAATTACATCACATTATCACGCGTATTATCTAACACTAGAAATGGAAGAAAACTTCGTCATGACTCTTGGCTTTTCAACAAGTTTATTCAACGCTGAGCCAATGCTGTGTAAACTTAGCATCTGATGGAAATCAGAGAACCTGAAGCGAGAATGAAGACGACAACCCAACATTGCTTAGTGTCACTGAGGCTCCTCGAAATACTGAATATTTACGACTAAGCCGGGAATATACATCTTGTTTAGCAACACTTACGTATCCTGCAATACCGCCTTGGATTGTTTCAATTCTTCAACAGCCTTAATCGCCATGCCTTTCTCTCTTTCCAACTGAATATTATATGTTATTATATCTTTAGCTTCACTACAAGTAAAAAATAAAATAAAGTAGCATTAATTATCATATTAAGTTTTTGGCAATATTTCATATAATATTCACCAGATGTGTCCTTAGTAATACTGTATGCTGACAATTTATTTTCCATGGTATCATCACCATGTGTTATTAATATAATAAATGATCTACAAATTATAAGTGGTAAATCATGTGGATAGACATAACTAATATGTGAAGAACTCTCAGGACGTACAGTGCAGTCAAAGAGAGTGTATATCAACGACCAATGTTATATATGTGAAGAACTCTCAGGACGTGCAGTGCAGTCAAAGAGAGTGTATATCAACGACCAATGTTATATATGTGAAGAACTCTCAGGACGTGCTGTGCAGTCAAAGAGAGTGTATATCAACGACCAATGTTATATATGTGAAGAACTCTCAGGACGTGCTGTGCAGTCAAAGAGAGTGTATATCAATGACCAATGTTATATATGTGAAGAACTCTCAGGTCGTGCTGTGCAGTCAAAGAGAGTGTATATCAACGACCAATGTTATATATGTGAAGAACTCTCAGGACGTGCTGTGCAGTCAAAGAGAGTGTATATCAACGACCAATGTTATATATGTGAAGAACTCTCAGGTCGTGCTGTGCAGTCAAAGAGAGTGTATATCAACGACCAATGTTATATATGTGAAGAACTCTCAGGACGTGCTGTGCAGTCAAAGAGAGTGTATATCAACGACCAATGTTATATATGTGAAGAACTCTCAGGACGTGCTGTGCAGTCAAAGAGAGTGTATATCAACGACCAATGTTATATATGTGAAGAACTCTCAGGACGTGCTGTGCAGTCAAAGAGAGTGTATATCAAAGACCAATGTTATATATGTGAAGAACTCTCAGGACGTGCTGTGCAGTCAAAGAGAGTGTATATCAACGACCAATGTTATATATGTGAAGAACTCTCAGGACGTGCTGTGCAGTCAAAGAGAGTGTATATCAACGACCAATGTTATATATGTGAAGAACTCTCAGGACGTGCTGTGCAGTCAAAGAGAGTGTATATCAACGACCAATGTTATATATGTGAAGAGCTCTCAGGACGTGCTGTGCAGTCAAAGAGAGTGTATATCAAAGACCAATGTTATATATGTGAAGCACTCTCAGGACGTGCTGTGCAGTCAAAGAGAGTGTATATCAACGACCAATGTTATATATGTGAAGAACTCTCAGGACGTGCTGTGCAGTCAAACAGAGTGTATATCAACGACCAATGTTATATATGTGAAGAGCTCTCAGGACGTGCTGTGCAGTCAAAGAGAGTGTATATCAACGACCAATGGTATATATGTGAAGAACTCTCAGGACGTGCTGTGCAGTCAAAGAGAGTGTATATCAATGACCAATGTTATATATGTGAAGAACTCTCAGGTCGTGCTGTGCAGTCAAAGAGAGTGTATATCAACGACCAATGTTATATATGTGAAGAACTCTCAGGACGTGCTGTGCAGTCAAAGAGAGTGTATATCAATGACCAATGTTATATATGTGAAGAACTCTCAGGTCGTGCTGTGCAGTCAAAGAGAGTGTATATCAACGACCAATGTTATATATGTGAAGAACTCTCAGGACGTGCTGTGCAGTCAAAGAGAGTGTATATCCACGACCAATGTTATATATGTGAAGAACTCTCAGGACGTGCTGTGCAGTCAAAGAGAGTGTATATCAACGACCAATGTTATATATGTGAAGAACTCTCAGGACGTGCTGTGCAGTCAAAGAGAGTGTATATCAACGACCAATGTTATATATGTGAAGAACTCTCAGGACGTGCTGTGCAGTCAAAGAGAGTGTATATCAACGACCAATGTTATATATGTGAAGAACTCTCAGGACGTGCTGTGCAGTCAAAGAGAGTGTATATCAATGACCAATGTTATATATGTGAAGAACTCTCAGGTCGTGCTGTGCAGTCAAAGAGAGTGTATATCAACGACCAATGTTATATATGTGAAGAACTCTCAGGACGTGCTGTGCAGTCAAAGAGAGTGTATATCCACGACCAATGTTATATATGTGAAGAACTCTCAGGACGTGCTGTGCAGTCAAAGAGAGTGTATATCAACGACCAATGTTATATATGTGAAGAACTCTCAGGACGTGCTGTGCAGTCAAAGAGAGTGTATATCAACGACCAATGTTATATATGTGAAGAACTCTCAGGACGTGCTGTGCAGTCAAAGAGAGTGTATATCAACGACCAATGTTATATATGTGAAGAACTCTCAGGACGTGCTGTGCAGTCAAAGAGAGTGTATATCAACGACCAATGCTATATATGTGAAGAACTCTCAGGACGTGCTGTGCAGTCAAAGAGAGTGTATATCAACGACCAATGTTATATATGTGAAGAACTCTCAGGACGTGCTGTGCAGTCAAAGAGAGTGTATATCAACGACCAATGTTATATATGTGAAGAACTCTCAGGACGTGCTGTGCAGTCAAAGAGAGTGTATATCAACGACCAATGTTATATATGTGAAGAACTCTCAGGACGTGCAGTGCAGTCAAAGAGAGTGTATATCAACGACCAATGTTATATATGTGAAGAACTCTCAGGACGTGCTGTGCAGTCAAAGAGAGTGTATATCCACGACCAATGTTATATATGTGAAGAACTCTCAGGACGTGCTGTGCAGTCAAAGAGAGTGTATATCAACGACCAATGTTATATATGTGAAGAACTCTCAGGACGTGCTGTGCAGTCAAAGAGAGTGTATATCAACGACCAATGTTATATATGTGAAGAACTCTCAGGACGTGCTGTGCAGTCAAAGAGAGTGTATATCAACGACCAATGTTATATATGTGAAGAACTCTCAGGACGTGCTGTGCAGTCAAAGAGAGTGTATATCAACGACCAATGTTATATATGTGAAGAACTCTCAGGACGTGCTGTGCAGTCAAAGAGAGTGTATATCAACGACCAATGTTATATATGTGAAGAGCTCTCAGGACGTGCTGTGCAGTCAAAGAGAGTGTATATCAACGACCAATGTTATATATGTGAAGAACTCTCAGGACGTGCTGTGCAGTCAAAGAGAGTGTATATCAACGACCAATGTTATATATGTGAAGAGCTCTCAGGACGTGCTGTGCAGTCAAAGAGAGTGTATATCAACGACCAATGTTATATATGTGAAGAACTCTCACGACGTGTTGTGAAGTCAAAGAGAGTGTATATCAACGACCAATGTTATATATGTGAAGAGCTCTCAGGACGTGCAGTGCAGTCAAAGAGAGTGTATATCAACGACCAATGTTATATATGTGAAGAACTCTCAGGACGTGCTGTGCAGTCAAAGAGAGTGTATATCAACGACCAATGTTATATATGTGAAGAACTCTCAGGACGTGCTGTGCAGTCAAAGAGAGTGTATATCAACGACCAATGTTATATATGTGAAGAACTCTCAGGACGTGCTGTGCAGTCAAAGAGAGTGTATATCAACGACCAATGTTATATATGTGAAGAACTCTCAGGACGTGCTGTGCAGTCAAGGAGAGTGTATATCAACGAGCAATGTTATATATGTGAAGAACTCTCAGGACGTGCTGTGCAGTCAAAGAGAGTGTATATCAACGAGCAATGTTATATATGTGAAGAACTCTCAGGACGTGCTGTGCAGTCAAAGAGAGTGTATATCAACGACCAATGTTATATATGTGAAGAACTCTCAGAACGTGCTGTGCAGTCAAAGAGAGTGTATATCAACGACCAATGTTATATATGTGAAGAACTCTCAGGACGTGCTGTGCAGTCAAAGAGAGTGTATATCAACGACCAATGTTATATATGTGAAGAACTCTCAGGACGTGCTGTGCAGTCAAAAAGAGTGTATATCAACGACCAATGTTATATATGTGAAGAACTCTCAGGACGTGCTGTGCAGTCAAAGAGAGTGTATATCAACGACTAATGTTATATATGTGAAGAACTCTCAGGACGTGCTGTGCACTCAAAGAGAGTGTATATCAACGACCAATGCTATATATGTGAAGAACTCTCAGGACGTGCTGTGCAGTCAAAGAGAGTGTATATCAACGACCAATGTTATATATGTGAAGAACTCTCAGGACGTGCTGTGCAGTCAAAGAGAGTGTATATCAACGACCAATGTTATATATGTGAAGAACTCTCAGGACGTGCTGTGCAGTCAAAGAGAGTGTATATCAACGACCAATGTTATATATGTGAAGAACTCTCAGGACGTGCAGTGCAGTCAAAGAGAGTGTATATCAACGACCAATGTTATATATGTGAAGAACTCTCAGGACGTGCTGTGCAGTCAAAGAGAGTGTATATCCACGACCAATGTTATATATGTGAAGAACTCTCAGGACGTGCTGTGCAGTCAAAGAGAGTGTATATCAACGACCAATGTTATATATGTGAAGAACTCTCAGGACGTGCTGTGCAGTCAAAGAGAGTGTATATCAACGACCAATGTTATATATGTGAAGAACTCTCAGGACGTGCTGTGCAGTCAAAGAGAGTGTATATCAACGACCAATGTTATATATGTGAAGAGCTCTCAGGACGTGCTGTGCAGTCAAAGAGAGTGTATATCAACGACCAATGTTATATATGTGAAGAACTCTCACGACGTGTTGTGAAGTCAAAGAGAGTGTATATCAACGACCAATGTTATATATGTGAAGAGCTCTCAGGACGTGCAGTGCAGTCAAAGAGAGTGTATATCAACGACCAATGTTATATATGTGAAGAACTCTCAGGACGTGCTGTGCAGTCAAAGAGAGTGTATATCAACGATCAATGTTATATATGTGAAGAACTCTCAGGACGTGCTGTGCAGTCAAAGAGAGTGTATATCAACGACCAATGTTATATATGTGAAGAACTCTCAGGACGTGCTGTGCAGTCAAAGAGAGTGTATATCAACGACCAATGTTATATATGTGAAGAACTCTCAGGACGTGCTGTGCAGTCAAGGAGAGTGTATATCAACGAGCAATGTTATATATGTGAAGAACTCTCAGGACGTGCTGTGCAGTCAAAGAGAGTGTATATCAACGAGCAATGTTATATATGTGAAGAACTCTCAGGACGTGCTGTGCAGTCAAAGAGAGTGTATATCAACGACCAATGTTATATATGTGAAGAACTCTCAGGACGTGCTGTGCAGTCAAAGAGAGTGTATATCAACGACCAATGTTATATATGTGAAGAACTCTCAGGACGTGCTGTGCAGTCAAAGAGAGTGTATATCAACGACCAATGTTATATATGTGAAGAACTCTCAGGACGTGCTGTGCAGTCAAAGAGAGTGTATATCAACGACCAATGTTATATATGTGAAGAACTCTCAGGACGTGCTGTGCAGTCAAAGAGAGTGTATATCAACGACCAATGTTATATATGTGAAGAACTCTCAGGACGTGCTGTGCAGTCAAAGAGAGTGTATATCAACGACCAATGTTACATATGTGAAGAACTCTCAGGACGTGCTGTGCAGTCAAAGAGAGTGTATTTCAACGACCAATGTTATTTATGTGAAGAACTCTCAGGACGCGCTGTGCAGTCAAAGAGAGTGTATATCAACGACCAATCTTATATATGTGAAGAACTCTCAGGACGCGCTGTGCAGTCAAAGAGAGTGTATATCAACGACCAATGTTTCAATGCATATGGTTGCTGGGGTACGCCACTTGCTTTAGGTCCAGTCTTATGCATGATTATTACCGTAACAGTAGATTTACAGTAACGTTAGAACTGTTTTAGCCAGAATAGTTTTCATGCGTTTGTTTATATCAATGCCTCCTACTGGGGGTAAAACCCCTACCACCATGTCATATTTTTGGCGTTGAATGCCGATTGATGTACGTGTCAAAGCAACATATTACTCATAGGTTTTTGCTAATAGCCGCTTGTTATTTTTGCAATTACTACTAATAAAATAGCTGCAAATCGCTTTAAATACACACATTCAATTGCTTTTGGACAGATTACCAACTTGAACATGTACATATTTAAGTGTTATAGACGATAGGCGTTTGGGATATATGGAATTATAGCACATTTCGTAGTGAATTTGGCGGACCTTTTGTTTTTCATTTTAAACATATTCCGGTACAATACAAAATTGTTATCCGCCCTAGCGCTCATCTCTGGTATCTATAGAACAAATCTGGATAGATATATCGCGTGCTACAACGATTTGCACCATGTTGACAAGATAGCGTTTGAGGGCTGGCTGACTATAAGGGGTTGGGGTTACTTGAATGTATGTTATTTCTGCTCTGCAACGGTAACGGTAATTGAATTCCTCTTCTTACGGTATATAAATCATTGCAGTATAGCAAATATATATCTCTCCATGTATGCCCAAACATAATTTAAATTGAAAAATCAGCGAAATCCACGACAACAAACCCTGTTGGGTAACATCATTTCATTAAAAGTTTCTGTTTGACAAAAAAATATATGTAATTTTGTGCAGTTTGAATGTAACAATATTTTTTTCACTTGACTCTGCATCGAAAAATGAACATCAAGCAAAATTAGAGCTATATTTAATAAAAAACCGTATATTATATGAAAAATGACAAAAAATGACAAAATACAAAATGATAGATTTTTAACAATATTGCCATTCGGTTGATACCGCGATATATACAAGATAACTAGGATCAGCTGATTTTTTTAACATTGAATGCATTTGTGGTGAACGTTTTTATTAAAATTCATATTCAGATCACACTAGGTTTAATCAGATTCAGAGCCTGAACAATCCCCAGCGGGATTGTCTGTTCCTAGCGAAATTTGACCTACATTGCTGCAGGGTTACCAGCGAATGACCAAAGAAGCCATAACAGCTATGTCTAATGCTGGATTAACTGCTAAACCATGGGCTTATTCACTGTGTCAACTTAAAATAAGTTTGTGTAAATCAAATATTTACACCATATGGCATATTTGTCCCCAACCGTTCAGGCAGTGTAGACAGCTGTTGATTTATAAAGATCATTATGATGTAACATCCTAGAATGTATCTGGATGGTTTGGTGCATTAGTTGGTGGTTAGTAAATCTTTAAAAAATCTTTAAAAAATCTTTAAGCAAGCAGAAACACAGCAATTACTTGATCACGCACATTTTCGACATTTTCTTTATTTGCGAGAAATACTAATCTAACAATGACAATACAATGACAATGACAATACAATATATATATTATTTGATGTATATGAATAATATAAGGCTGATAAATTAAACTTAATTATGTACGACAAAAAAAATGCTTCGGTATGTTGTGTGCAATGTGCTATATTACATTTTAACACAATTTACCTTGTTAGTTCGTCATTCTTTCTATCATCAGTGATCTTGTCTTTTTTCATTGCATCGCAATTGGATCGTAGCTCTTCATTTTGTTTTTCCAAACTTTCAAGACGTTTCTTATATCTAAAATACCCACATATCTTCATATCAGTTTCGAATCCGGTTATACTTTCAAAATTATGCTGACTGTTACAATACATACACTTTGTTACAATACATACACTTTGTTTGATTGGTTGGCCGATTTATTCGTGTGTTTTTTTATGGTTGGTTGGTTGGTTGTTTTAGTTAGTGTTATTTAGTTAGTTATGGGCTAACTAACCAACGGGGCGGGAACCAGGGTCTTCAGGTTGGATGTAAACCCGTGGCTCCCTAGCACTGTCCAGAAGGTACCACTGAGGGTTATACTCATTCGTGAAGCATCCTGCCACCCACATCATAATCCTTAAGGCCGAATGCGACTAATCGTACCTACTGAGTGTACCGAGCACAAACCACTCTGCTGAATCAACCAGGTTAAGCAACCAACTTAGGCCTCATCCTAATTTTCGGGGGGGTGACCGTCCTGGGTTCGAACCCTTGACGTGCCCTTCTTTTTTTATGTCATATATGACTTTTATATATAACTCTAGAGCCTAGAGACCCCCAATAACCTTTGAGGCTCACTTCCGACAAGGTGGACTCGAACCATTAAGGCTCACTTCAAAATTCATTAATGCGTTGGTTGGCTGGTTGGGTGGTTGGGTGGGTGAGTGTCAGGGTGGGTAGGTAGGTGGGTGGTTACCCAGCAAAAACGATACGTTGAACCAATGTTGTTGCAATGTTGGGCCAGTGTCGCAGACAGTGGACCAGCTTTACAATAACGCTGTGATTACGTCTCTTGTTTGTTGGGTAGTGGGTTGGTGGTATTTTTGGTTCGCTGGTTGGTTGGTTGGTTGATTTATGGGATGGTTGGATGCTTGGTTGATCATGTTGATATGGTGGTTGGATGGGTGGTTGGTCGGTCGTTTTGTATTGCTTACATAGTCTGAGCGAATATGCTTGGCTTATCGTCAATAAAATGTATCAATTTACTCACTGTTGCAGCAACTCATTATTTTTCTCTTTGTATTCATCTAAGTCATTAATAACCTCGTCTCTCTCACTTTTCACTCTGCGAGTTTCATCACTTTCCATTAATCCATCTTTATTCTCTCTAATAAGATTATGGGAAACAAAACGATACAATACAATCATTTTTCTCATTGTGGTCACTGTATGTGCACTAAATAAACGTATATAATACTTGCAATGATATAAACGCAACTTACTGGCACAACACATTTGTTGTTTGTTGACTGTTTTTTTTAATTTCCGGCAGGGCCGTATCCAGAGGGGGAGGGGGGGATTGGGTGTCTGTAAGCCCCCCCTCTGAATATCCCGAAAATGGCACATTTTTTAAATTTCCTGGGGGGGGGGGTGGCGTGCCCCCGGACCCCCCAAGTACCGGATGGTCGACTTGTAACCCCCATTTGTCTTAGTCTGGATACGGCCCTGGTCTGCAGTTCTATGTTTAATTGTAAATGTATATTTTCCAGTTTTTCACGATGACGTTTGATGAAAATATTGTATAATACACCCTTTTCAATAAGAACACGCCACACCGTGACCAAAATCTAAACTATTTAGTTGGGACCCCTGTTTACTGACGATCGAAGACTGTTTCCAACACAAGCATGACCTCATTTGACCACGGCCATAGTCGTGTCTATTTCTGCCCTAATATTTGAGTTAAAAGATCCAAACCTTACCGTTTTACTTACGCTAAATTGATTGCACTGAGCATATAAATACCTCGTTGTGTTACACATTTAGAATGAATAAAAACACCTCATTTCACAGCAGATTTTTTTAGTTTGTAGGCATGAATGACTCCAATGTGAGTTATCATATGTAAACATTGTAGTAAATCTGTAATATCTTTACTTTCACTCGACGAAATTCATTCCCTTGAAATGGTGTAAAATATCGATTTATAATATCCACAAATATACGTTTTTTTGGTATCAATGTTTTTGTGAAGTATTTTAATTCAGGCCCAGGAAAGCAGAGGTTACAAATGTATACATAGACACGTGTTGACTGTACATGAACGGTTATAATCAGAAGGGATCATACATTTTGTTGTTAATTGTGCATGTCTTGTGGATTTCATTCATCAGTATACGTATACATATATCACAGATTCTATAGGATGAAAAGTAAAAATATTTTCATAACTTGATGTTTAAGCACACACTCAATTCCAATAACGGCGATATTTTTGACTACTGAAACATATTTCAAACGATTATAGACGTGCTTAGCGACTGAATGGTAAATGTAGAATCAGCATGTGATTAATGACTTTGAAACAATGCTGATCGAATGTTGGCCCACCGTCTACAACGCTTAACCATCATTGAACCAATATTGTTTTAACGAGTTGAGTTTGTTGGAATAGGGGTTCATCACGTAATAACCAAGCAGGCACAATTAAGTTGGATCAATGTAGATTTAACGCTGGTCTAACGTCGTAGACGGTGGACCAGCGGGTAACCAACATTGATTCAATTTATTGTGCCTGCTGGCATATTTTGCGAGTCCCAGCAAACACGAGAAAAATACACAATATTTTTATGACGTTGGCCCATCTTCGGCGACGCTGGCCCAACATTACCGCAGCATTGGGTCAATGTGCCCTCTTTGCTGGGTACCGCCGAATTCGCTCATGCTTGAAAAACTCCCGCTCAAGCCGCATAATTCTATCTGAAAATAGAGCTTCATATTGTCAGTATACAACCATGAATGCAGACACTATGAGTGGGTGATTTTAAATGTAAAAATTTCACCATATTGATACAAAATTTCACAGATTCTGCCAGTCTTGAAAATCAACGATTATTTTCGGCATAACAAATAATGTGTGATGCAAATAGTCAAAGGTTTGAACAAGGACCATCGGATAAGTTACAGAATCTGAGATTGATGATCTGGTACGAGGGCAATTTTGGTCAGGTTTACAAGTATAACCACCAGTATAATGTCGGTAGCTAAAATGTTTCAGCATGACGGTAACAAATAAGTGATGCAGAGTTTGAAATCTGTAGTTGAAGAGTTGGTGAAAGATGTAAAGCTTTAAAGGAGACGAATAAGATTGAAAAATCTACTACTAAGACTACACAGATTCACAATAAAGGCACAGGTTTACTCGGTATCTCATGTTGGAATTATAGCGATGAAAATTATTTTCAGCGAGAATTTCCTCTAAGAGAAACTACATATCCAGAAAACTATCCTCGAGGTTACCAACAGTCTCGCGGGGGTCCAAGAGGTGGCTGTGGAAGATATCGTGGTGGAATCAGAGGAAGTAGAGCTCAGAGGCCTTTAAACTCCTAAGCCCTGCTGTTAACGGGTGTACAGCAGAATATGAGAAAAACCCACCGAAGGACAAGACAGTTGATGTAGAGATAGGAGACACAGAAGCAGCTGCAACACCTGATTTTTTTGGAGAAGTCAACAAGTCTCCGATTTTCGAAAATAACATTTTGCTCCCGACACTACTCGATACCGGTAGCACTGTTTCTTTAATTACTGAAACAGGCTTCAGACTACTAGGGGACAGCGTCTAGTTATATCCAGTGAAGGATATTCTCAGGGTTGAATGTACTAATGGACAGATGTTGCTGTACTTAGGCTACAGAGAGGTAAACCTTCGTGTGCCGATGGTGCCAGATGTCGAATTGCCTGCTTTATTATTGGTTGTTTCTGATACACCATCAGGTATAGAGGTACCCATAAGTCTCAGCACTAATGTATTAATGGCGCTAAAAAAGGAAATTTCATGAGATTTTGGGAAATGAGAGGGTATCAACCTGAAAGCAGCATGCCAACTCACCCGTCACTCACTGCCACTAATTCAAAGAAAATAGATCAGGGAAGAATAAGAATGTTGAAGTGTTCTTCAACAGGTGGAATTACGTAGAGGAGAAATGAAACTATCACCGTTCCAGCTGAAGTAGTAAGAATGAAATGTTTCAAAAGCTGCCTCGCCATGGTCCATCCATCTACTCTGGTGCTGAAATCATGCCAGTCATGATCGACTGCAAAGGAGGTGAAACAGACATAGCTGTGGAGATATCAAACCTCACCAACAGACCACTCAGAGTGGAGCTCTCACAGCCACTTTGCGCACTCAGGAAGTTGAACTAGAACAGACACGCACATAATTTTTAAGCTTGTTTAATTTTACTGGATGCAACCTGTCTGAAGATGAAATAAACCAATTGTAAAGCCTACTTGTAGTATTTCAAGGTATATTTTCACAGAGTGATTTTGACAGACTAGCACTTTTAAGCACAATATAAAATAAACTGACGACTTGCCGCTTAAACAACACCATCGCAGAATCCCACCAGGCATGATGCAGGAAGTATCATCTATAAGCAGAGCTCCTTAAGGCAGGCATTATTCAGAAGTCCTTAAGTCCTTTTGCATCAGGCATCGTTCTTATTCGTAAAAAGAATAATCAGTTACGGTCTTGTGTCGACTACCGTCAAATTAACGCTAGGACGATTAAGGATTCATATCCTTTATCACGTATAGATGAAAGGCTGGATAATCTCTCAGGAAATAGTTTATTCTAGATCTTAGTATGGGCTACTACCAGGTCGAAATGGCTGAAGAAGATATTGAAAAAAGTGCCTTTGCCTTTGGACCACTTGGTTGTTATCACTGTAACAGAATGCCCTTTGGATTGACCAGTGGGCCAAGTACTTTTCAGAGACAAATGGAGCGTGTCCTTGGTGATATATACCTGAAAGAGTGTTTCTGTTTTCTGGACGACTTAAATGTACCATCCAAAAATTTTGCTGGACAGTTAATTCGTCTTAGACATGTATTCATTAGAATCAGACTCCATGGTCTTAAATTTGCACCACACAAGTGTAATTTTTGTCAGTAAAAGTGGACATGTCACTTCAAAGGACGGTATTGGAACATATCATGAGAAAATCGAAAAGGTGAAAAAATGGCCAACACCAACTAATGAAGTAACTTTTGTACTTCAAACTGATGCGTGTGGAGAGAGAAAAGGCGCAGTTCTTTGTCAGGAGCAGGAAGGGTAGCTCAGAGTCATCGCCTATGCCAGCAGATCACTCAGTAAGGCAGAGAAGAAATACCCATCACACAAACTTGAGTACTTAGCACTCAAGTGGTAAGTTGCCGAAGAGTTTAACGATTATCTCTGGGTTCATCGCTTTTCAGTATTTACATACAAGAATCCGTTTACCTATGTTTTGATGCGACACGTCACCGTTGGTTGGCAGCACTTTTTGCTTATGATATTGATATTATGTACAGCCCGGGGCATAGCAATCAGAATGCAGATTCTCTTTCAAGACTTCCATTGCCGCAGGGCTACCAGCGAATGACCAAAGAAGCCATATAGTTGGGCAGGAAGAAGGGGGTATCGTGCACCCCCCCGGAAATCAATTTCTAATTGATGTTTCTAGATTGGAAAAATACCATAGGACACGATTTGCTATGTTAAAAAATTGACAAAATGTCCCATATACCATTTTTATGCAAATTAGTGACGCCATTACTGGAAAATGTATATTTCGCCATATATCAGCTAATAGTGCACATAGCTCAACAATTAAAGTGTCTAGCCCCATGTTTTTAAGGTCCAAGAGCAATATAAAACTATTGAAGAAATCAGATGTGTCTAGCATATGTTATTGCGCAATATATTGCCACCATCAGCGAAAAGTCTATTTGTCGCCATAGCTCAGTCAATATAAAAGATAACTGAATATAACAAGTTTCCAGACCTATGTTTTGAGGGTCAAAGACAATAGTAAAACTAATTTCAGAGCGATCTGATATGTCCATGAGAAGGCACTTGTATTCGTACTGGAGAACATGTTGTCCAACATAATGAGGTCCTCTCACTATCGTCATTGCGCTTGCTGGATGTCGAGGAACTGAATGGCTGTGATGAATCAGAAACTGCTGAAACGGCTACTAAATAACCCAATAAAAAATCATGTCAAATTCAGGAAATTCCCAAAGAGCACACATGTTGCCTTTTCATTGTGGCTTCTGCACAGTTTGGTTATCGTTCTTGCTGATGCTCTTGCACACGCTTACATTCTTGGAAGTGCGGATCAGTACCAGAATATCGTTGTCCTTTTTGCCGTAACCTTCTGTGGGATTTCACAAGACCAATGGTGGCCACTAAGATTCGACAATATGGAACTCAATTCTGAAAAGTTGCCAACAACAAGATCAACATAACTTCCTCACAGGAAAAGGTAATCAGTTAAAATCCCATTCACAACTATATTCATTGTTTTTTTTTCAAATGGTAAGCTGTGTCAACCTGTGTTACTATGTGAATCTATCATCTCAAGTCATCCAGTACCACGAGCAACGCAACCTGGCATCCCCGCTCCTCGTAAAGTCTAAATGAACCAATGGACTCGGAAGAACTTATGACTTATGGCTGTACCTCCTTGGCTTGGGTCACCAAATGGCTTTTCCTCGAAAATCAACAAAGTCTACCACCTTGACTAGGCTTACCTTCTGGAAGACGCTACCCCAGATAATCTGCCATACCCCAAGAAGTTTACGATTTGTTCATGAAGGATGGCATGGCACTGCTACATACTTGTATCAACCTTCCCCTCACCTTTTGTGAGATATGCATACAGATTGTTGATCAGACGACGATCTCGACTGACAGTTATCATCCTGGGTCTATTAAAGCGCAGGAGAGGTTGAGACGTAGCAGCCCAGAGATCACTCGAGCTGGATCAGCTGTCAGACAGCCATATTATTCCAAGAGCTTCCTTGCAAACGATGACACAAAAAAACAGTTATGTCAGTTATGCTGTATGGCAAGCAGGCTGGGCAGAACAAATATGGCAGTCCTCATTGTGGAGGGTAGAATTTATTAATTTGTTAGAACATATGGCTAAGTAAGATTGTGTTATGCTACTTGTCTTGCTACTGCATTGTCTATTCTCATAATATTTTGTTTTAATCATGCCAAGTGTTTCAATTTTATCAAAACACAAGTGGAGGTGTAGTACCAGACATATTTGCAATTCCACTGCATCATGCCCATTTAATCAATATGACTATGTGACACAGGAACGGGGAAGCACAGACATATTGTCAACATACAATTATCTGACGTGGTTGAATCTCTCGGAGAAGACTATTAATATAACGTTATAACTATCGTTATAACGTTATAACGTACTGTGCCACTCCCCTCAGCTAATGTGTCTTCAGTGAAGAGGATTGAACCAGTTCATTCAAAGGCAAGGGAAAGGTGGGGCCACGTAAAAAGCTGGAAAAAGAATACCAGGTTCTACAAGACATTCAGGCAAATGGGTGATGACGTCAAATGTCAAGCCTCATGTGATGAAACAGCTGGAGCAGTTTGAACACGTATCTGGTGTACGGACACATTAGTAAATCTTCTGTGAAAGCCGTCCATGTCAAGCTGCCCCACAAGATGGTGGGAGATGAAAATAAAAGAAGTTAAGTCCAGAGTCGACCTGTCTCGCCTTCCCCATACCAGTCTGCTTTAGAGTCACACATCCAGCATGTGAACCACCGGGTTGCTTCGTGCATGTACGAGGAGCAACAGGGGTGGATGAAGACTGACATGGGAGTCTTGGAACCACTGTGATCATGTTGTCCTGTCCTGGCAACCTCGCTGTTGGTTTACTAGATGCTGGTGATCGGGAAGGAGATGACCGGGTTGATCATGAAGAATACTATGATAAATATGAGTTTTGATGAAAGTGATCAGTGATGAGTAAATGGTTGGACTGGACCCTTCAGAATCATAATGTCAGTCCTAACTGTTTTGCTGCAAGTACAGCATGCTCTAGCATACATTCTAGAATACATTCTACATATCACGTATTAAGTGGACCGAGCTCAGATGAGCACAAATCCTTTACGTGATCATGTGTCATAATCGAGACCAAAGCAGGTTCGTTAACAGGGAGCCAGGCTGCTGAGGAGCTAGGGTGGGAAAGCCAGATCAAATAGGTGAGATTTAAGTAATTTTCGGAATGTTAAAATTGTTTCGGCATTACATATTAGCACAGGCACAGTTCCATAAGGCTGGGCCAGCTAAAGAGAAAGCTCTTGACCCAGTCTTAGTTTTTATACGATGGCCAACACATCGATTTGAAATTGTAGTATAGATATTTTGAGCATTTCGGACAAACAAGTAAGTCAGCCAGATATGCAGGCTGGTTTTCTTTTAGGGTTCAAATGTTATTGTACATATTTTAAGATTAATGCGAAAGTTGACAGAAAGCCACTGTAATCGTTTTAGAATAAGAACGGAACAACTAAAATGCGGGGGCTTGGTTACCACTTTTGCAAGGCAGTTCTGAACGCGTTGTTATCTAGCGATATCTTTTTCTGGCATATTTTGGACAAGTGAGTCACAATAATCTAAGTGCTACTGACCAGTGCCACTGCAATTTGTTTGGAAAGATCTAAGGACAGTTATTTTCAAATTCGTCGCAGGTCACGGATATGATAGAAGCATGCCCTACAGGTTTGGGGTATATATGTCTTTTTTTGAGATATGTCTTTTCGGAAATCCGGGCTACTGTCGAATACTACACCAAGATTTTTGGCTGATGCAGATGGATTTGTGTCTTGACCTAGAATTAAGCATGGGGAATTATTTAAGAATTTTTCTCGCTGAAGTTTGGTCCCAATGAGAAGAGAGTCTGTCTTACTAGGATTAAGCTTTAGCTTAGACCCTTCATCCAGGCCGACACGGCCATTACACAATGTTGCAACTTCTCAAGAGATTTCTTAGCGTTGGAAACGGATAGAGACATGTAAATTTGAGTATCATCGGCATAAAAATGGTGGTTTATGTCAAAACTGGAGATAGAAGTGCTGAGTGGTGTAGGGTATAGTACAAAAAGTACTGGTCCCAGCACAGCGCCCCGTGGAACTCCATATGAGATTGTGGCTACGACCTATTACGGGACTACCCTGACGTGGAAAAGTGCATGGCTAACTCTAAAAAATTAGCAGGATCTGGACTTGGCATCAGTAGAGATTACCCTGGTATGATCCGGATGGCGAGAAAAAGGCTAGAGGAGAAGAAAAGAGAGGCAGTACGACAGAAGAAGAAAGTGAGTGTGGTGTATCCAGCAAACTGTGTAAACGTTTAAAAGCTTTGAGATCAAAATACATTTCACGTTATTTCTGGACCAAACCATCTATGAATAAATTTATTGAACTATTATCCTCAGAACACAGTAAAACTATTAATAATCTAGCTATATTTGTTTATTCTGGACTTGAAGTGTTTGCAAATCTTTGAAAAAAAAACTGTCATTATTTGCAGATGTTTCTTTTTATTGTATCGAAATATCATCCTGTCTCCTCGCTCATACACCGCACATATTGTATATATTTCACTATATTATGTATTTGCACACAGGCCGATGGGCCTATGCTGAGATGAAATAAACGATCTATCTATCTATCTATCTGACAGACTGTCTTCAATTTTCACGGATTGGTGCCTATTTTTGAAATAAAAAGAAAATCAAATTTGACCCTACCCATATGTAGATATTACATACCAATCTGAAAGTCTATTTCGTAATGTAGCGTGGGCAATGGTTGTAATGGATTAAATAGATGGATATTTTTTATATGAGCTTGCATTGCAGCCAATCGGCTACTACCTTTTCTAAAATTTTGGAAATGAAACTCAAGTAGGATACAGGACTGTAATTTTTCAGTTAATTGAGGAGGATATGTTTTTCAAGTGGTGGTCTTACATGAGCTTCTTTGATTTTTTAAGGAAATGTACTTGTGTCCATTGAAATGGTAATTATATCAGTGATGGGAGTTACTAATATATCAAGACAATTTTTCAGCACGCTTGTAGGAATGGGGTCCAGATCACATGATTTTGACGATGAGCTTAAAATAAGTTTTTTAATTTCATCTTCTATCGCACGCTCAAAAGAGTTCATTTTGGATCTAATTTCTGGTTTTTGCACTGATGGAATATTATTTACTTTATCTGGAAATTGGGAACGGATAATTGCAATTTCATCCACAAAATGTTCAGAAAAATGTATAGTGTTAATATGTGGTAGAACGTGCCAGTATACATTCTAGGATACATTCTACAACATTTTCCTGTACTGCGACACATCATAGTGTTATTATGTGCTAGGACATACTATTGTGCATCCTAGCATATATTCTACAACATGTCGTGTACTAGAACATAGTGTTACTCTGTTATTCTGTTATTGAGCCTTCATAAATACATGAGGTATAAATGTGCAGTTATCAGTTTTTATTTGCTAATGATGGCACTAATGTGCATACTATCACATGCCTCGTACATTTCTGATCTCTTTAATATTAATATTATTATATTTGTTGAGCATCAGAACATACGTCTAGACGCTTTATTTCAGCATAATAAATGAATGAATGAAATGAATGACCATAGGCCTAATGCAGTTATCATTGATATCGGAGGAGATATGGGGAAACATAGATTTTTCGCTAATTTTGGAGATATTTGGCCCGCTAGCATCTTTTAGACACATCTGATCACTTCAAGAATAGTTTTATAATAATCTTAGACCCTGAAAACATGTGGTTAGACACCTCAATTGTTGAGCTATGTGCTTTGTTAGCTGAGATATGGCGAAATATACATTTTCCAGTAACGGCGTCCCTAATTTGCATAAAAATGGTAGGTTGGACATTTTGTCAACTTTTTAACATAGCAAATCGTTTTCTACGGTATTTTCCCAATCTAGAAACATCGATTAGAAATTGATTTCCGGGGGGTGCACGATACCCCCTTCTTCCTGCTAGACTAATAACAGCTATATCTAATGTTGGATTAACTGCTAACCCATGGGCTTATTCACTGTGTCAACTTAGGAAAGATATGGATATGGATGATCCACCTGGTGCTACAGCAGAGTCTACACGTAACTGGAGACAGCCACAGCGAGATGATTCAATTGTTGGTCAGTTCATCAGAAAATCAGCAGCAATAAAATGCCCAATAAGAAAAGAGCACCACGCGATACAGAAACTCAAAACTTTGCTGAGAGAATGGGATCGACTAAAGATTATAAATAGAGTGTTGTACAGGGTCGTGTTTTAGCAAGATCAAGAGAGAAGACAACTAGTATTGCCAAAGGATTTTAGACAGCAGGCGTTAAAAGGATTACATGACGACGTCGGCCATCTTGGTAGAGATAGAATTACAGAATTAGCGAGACACCAATTCTATTGGCCAGGTATGTCTACAGACATAGAAACATGGGTTAAAAACTGTGTCAGGTGTATTTTGAGGAGAAGTCTAACCAGTGCTCGTGCACAGCTAGTAAATATCCATACCAGTCAACCTCGGGAGCTCGTATCTATCGACTATCTCACCTTAGAACCCAGCAAAGGAGGATTTGAATATATTCCAGTTATTACACATCTCTTCACCCGTTTCGCTCAGGCCATACCTACAAGGAATCAAACTGCCAAGACAACAGCTGAAGTCCTAGTAAGGAAATACTTTTTTCCATTCGGTATTCCGCTCAAACTGCACAGTGACCAGGGGGCAGCGTTCGCATCCAGGATGATTAAGGAACTATGTTATCTGACTGGCATAAAAAAGACTAGAAGTAGTCTGTATAGACCTTCATGTAACGGTATGACAGAGGGATTCAACTGTACACTGCTGAGTATGTTATGCACACTGGATCCTTCTAAGAAGTTTGACTTGAAGGCTCATGTGGCTACATTAACACATGCATACAGCGCAACCAAACATGATTCAACTGCTCAATGTCCATATTTGCTGATGTTTGCTAGACAGCCTCGTTTGCCGATTGATCTAGCTTTAGGGTTACCTGATCTTCGAGAGGAGAAGTCCATCCCCTGATATGTTTCTGACCTTCGTAAGCGATTACGTAAAGCCTACCAGTTGGCTAATGTGGAGGCACAGAAGGCCAGGGAAGATCAGAAGACAGGGTACGATAAGAGAGCGAGAGCGAGAGTATTAGATATTGAAGATGGGGTATTAGTGAAAGTACTTGCATTCACTGGACCTCCATGACTGAGAGGTAGCGTGCTCCGTCTCAGACCACCAGGGTTTGAATTATCGAATCCTGTGTCTGGATGGCAGTGTTATCTCACTCATCTCACCATCCTCAGGAGGATCTCCTGGCCCAATTTAGCTTGTATGTGCACAAAAGTGGCCTAAAGCCCGATTCATTTCATTTACAGTAACTAGAAAACATAAATTAGCAGACCGTTTTGAGAGAGATCCCTTGTATTTGTTGAGCAGAAAGACCCTAATATCCCTGTCTACATTGTCAGAAGAGGAGATGGTAAGGGCAAGCCGAGAACACAGAAATCACCTTTTGCCAGTAAATAACTTTCTAATACCTACTGTAACCATTGATAGGGAAGAGCCAGCTATTAACCCTTTCAAGCCTGAATTTACCATTGTAATCTTCACCCACTACAAGCCGTGAATTGCTGCCGCAATTCTCGACTTGTAGTGGATGAAGATGATTTGAAGTGGGTAAAAAATTGAAGAAAATTGCCATGTATTGGTAAACCAGTTTCATGGAAATTTCAGTTCTAAAGCCTTTGTTTTAGGAAAAAGAAGTCTATTTTCAGGGATGTAAAATGATGCTTTGATGCATCGTGAGGGCTTAAAGGGTTTTAAAGAGGCTAAGCCTAACGGTAGGAACATGGCGGGATACAACAGGAAACGAGTATGACGACAGGCAAGAATTACTATTACAGAATGATGATGATATGTCATTTATTACCTTTCAGATCCTGCTAACAGGGCGGATAATATTCCAGCTCCTGGTCAGATTATTGAACAAGACCTTGGTATTGATGAGAAGGTTATATTATCACCTCCCGAGTATGAAAATGTTAACGACGCAGTTGAAGTAGAACTAACAGGGTTAGTGGACCAGTTGGACGAAGCAGAAGCACCCGATAAAGATGCAGTACATTTGATTGACAATGCGTCTGAAGAAATTCCGCCCCTGCGCAGGACAACTCGGACAAGGAGAAGACCCGATTTTTATTCTAATTATCTAAATGTGATACAAGAGAAGTCCTGGAAAGAACGGGCAGTTTATCTCTATAACTTAGTTAATAACAATCAACTTGCCGTGATGCCAGAACCGATATTGACTGCATTTTTGAAAATAGTATCTCCGGGTTAGTATTTTATTTGTATATAGAACTGGCGACGTTCTCTCTCCTATTGTGCTTAAACGTTGAGGACAACATTTCAGTTGCAGGGGGTGAATGTAGCCGGATTATTTTAAATTGTATTTAATTAAAAATATTTTATTTTAATGTCATTAATAATGTTGAATTTGGACCAGAGATGGCGATTTTACTCACTGCCTCGCTCTGATATCGGCGCCAAATGAAATGGCATTGAGTCGCCATATTTTTCTGCCACTTTCTCCTCAGCCAGCGTAGGTGCTGGACTACTTTTTTTTACTAAATACAAAAGACAACGACGATGGCTGATTTAATAGTTATCGCAGGTATGAGGTAAGCATATGTCGTCTTTATATGTGAATTCATATGGTTAATTAACCATTGGCAGAATTGGTAATTAATAAGTTCTGATTAAACAAGAGACTATCTATATTGCCGCAGTGCAATGTCAGTCTCGTATCAATTATAATATTAAAGTTATGTAATCAATTTATTTCAGATGTTTTATTACTGTTGAATATAGTATCTGGAGGCCGACAGTGGTCACTCCTGTACACTTACATTTCTCAATAATAGTGTTCTGTTTTTTTATATTTCGTGTATTTTAATTCGTATTGCTGGAATTTGATGTGAGAATCAATTTTGTACATGCTTTCTGGTTTCTTTGTCGGTTAATACATACAATACGTACAATAATGTACACACATGCACTTGGATCTTGGTTTCTTGAGTCTACCCCTGGCCGGACTTGTTGCTAATCAGTTAATTACTATGTCCGACCACCCCAATGACACCAACAATAATATAGATCTTTGCTGAGATACAAATAAATGATCCACTATATTAGGACAATGTGGTATCTTATATAAAACTGGTCAGTCCCTGAATGTTTCGACCTGTAAGTTGGTCTCTCTGGGATTTCAATAGATTTGTTTCACTTTCTATTCTTTCTAATCATGCTAATGTGTCGTTTCTGTATGTATTAACAGTGTTTTCTATCTTGTGTCCATGTTAAATACACAAATGCAGATTCAACGAATGAATTGATCTTCATTACATCTGAAATACCGGATTTGCAGTGAATAACACAAGAATATAAAAAAACAGTTGTCACATATTTTACATAATATTTAGCAGTGTTTCCGGCTTTAAATGATATTCCGTGCAGTTATTTATGACGCTAAGAATAACTATATCATTATCTTATTAAAGACGGCCAGGCATTATATTTACTTGGTTGAAACTACCAATATTAAACCCTTTATAGGCGCTAATCACGACAATAGTAGTTTTATTCAGCTTTATTAGAAGACCAAGTCACTGTTATTGGGAATGAAATGAAAAAACATCACCATTTGCAAATATTTATTATCGAATTAATTTTTTTAGGATATGGGTCAAGGTGGCGAGATATAACTTAAAGGGGGTGAAAATTTAGATAAGATAAAAACATGGTTTATCGAACAGTTTTCTGGGACTATTATTTTGTCTGTGTGCCCCAAATGTCTTTCACTGACATCTTTTCAAAATCTGCAACACACATAGAATCAGTTTTCTGTCTTCACACAGCCTATCATATGTGCACCAAACGTTGTTTCTGAATAAGCATAAATGCATAAATGAGTTATCAGGCTTTTTGTCACCAATTTTACGACAGTTAGGTTTCCTGGGTTTTTAGCTGTTTGTGAAGCCATTGATTTATACCATGTAGATAGCCCATACATTTCAATGAGAGCAATGTCCACCTTGAGATCAAATTATGCCAATATAATTTGAGGAAATTATCGCAATGAAAATTCAAAACTGGGGGAAGCTAGCAGATGTTCTACATTCCAAAACAAATTTATTATGATATCGATCTAATATTTTGCAATGACATATATTGCCTTCGGAAATCTAACCCTAGCATCTGACGCCATAGCCACAATTGTGGTAAAGAAACACTGTTAAAGTGCCTGATCTAGATCTTAGGCACATTATTGAACTAGTCTTCCCTGACCAATCACACACACAATATCTGAGTGGGTCATGTTTATATTGGCATTTAATTGTATTATTTCTAGATACATAGCTGGCATAATGCCTCAGCAAACACTGAACTATGTTGCCTGAAAATTCTTTCTCTCGGCCTTCCAACAGGAGAACATATGCAGATATGTTGGGTTGTGAAATGACAGATTAAAGCTTCTCTTGACTTTGAATTTGTGTACAATTGATATGTTATGTTGGAGATGATTGGGTTGGAGGCGGTTTATCTAGCTCTCTGGTGCCCACAAAAAAACATTTGAAAATGCACATTATTTATCTCAGTGTCACTACCATTTGCCGCATACAGCCCACATACAAACATTTCAACATCTCATTTTGTCTCATCTGTAACCATGAGAGTGTACGTATTATTCAATAGGTTTTTTACTTTGTCCACACATATATATGCAGCAATTGCTACTGTGAAGCTTTACTACTGTAATGTATTTAGGATTGATGATCAGTTTATTACATATACTGAAACATTTAACTTTCTAAGAATTACCATTTATAATTGAATGGATTGGCATGATCATGTTACTAAGACTTCTGGTAAAATAGCTCAAATTGGAGGTGTTATTAATAAACTAAAATGTATACTGCCTGAGAATGTTTTACTTATAATCTATAATACCCTTGTTTTACCACATATCAATTATGGCATTATTATATGGGGTTATCAACATTTTAAAATCAGTCTTGCTCAAAAGAAAGATATACGATCAGTAACATGTAGTCCATATTTATCTCATTCTGAACCTCTGTTTAAAAAATTAAAGCTTCTTAAAGTTGAAGTTATTTTGAAATGCAATAATTGAAATGTTATTATAATATTATGAATAAAAATCTACCTGAATATTTTTGTGATCTTCACCTTGAGGGAAGACAACATTGGAACAGCACCAGAAGGCAGAGTAAACCTTGTCCAATAAAAAATAAACATGAATTTGCAACGCGTATGCTGTCACATAGTATTCCTGTTGTTAATAATAGAA